>JAJHPC010000007.1:12116787-12716787 GCA_024447665.1 Juncus inflexus | reverse complement strand
AAACCTGTTAAGCATATCCTCTATTCATTACTTTCATAAACCATAATGAATGGGGAAAAAAAATGAAATAATGCTTGAAAAAAGGAGGTTCAGACTCCAATTTACAGTGTCAAAATTAATTTATAGCTACAGAACTTGATCAAAAAACAGCAGTAACATGAAATTATCCACACCATAAAATCAAATCCAATCTATTGATCATGTTCATGTTTCTTACATTTGCACTCGTAGAAGCATCCAATACCTTACAAATAAACAGAGCAGTTTATAATACATTATTACAAGCATATTATGAAACAATAGTTCATGAATTCAAATATGATAAAAATACAACACCAAATAACTCAATAATCCATCCAATCAAGCAAACACAAGACGTAATTTGTAAAATCAAACAAACCAAAACAGATTAAATGATGCGAGTTCATGAAAATCAAACCATCAAACAGCAGGCCAACTATTGTTGGATTGAATATATATGCTAATCACTTCCATCCAGAATCCTTTTCAGGTTCATAGCCTGTCAAATGTAATGCAAATCAATTTAGAATCCCAATTTCCAAAATGAGGGAAATCAATTGTAACATTATAAAAACAAAACAATGACTTACATAGATTGCAGTACTTCAAGGACTTGTGTCATATACAAATGTTCCAGTATCATACCCAACTAATCTGATAATACTGAGTACACGCATGCGGGCTTCACTGCATTGGCTTTCCAACCTTTCCTTTCTGACCTTGTCTACCACACTCTTGTCTGGATCTGACCAATAGAAATTTTTGAGGTCTGATATATGCTCAATCCCTTGAGGAAGATCCTTTAATTCCCGACAAGATCCCAATGCAAGCTGATTCAAATTTGTCATTGCCCCTCTCTTTATTTCAATTTGGTTAAGATGTTCGCACCAAGTAATGTGAAATTTGCGGAGCTTAGGTAGTGACGTTTCTGGAAAGCACAACCTCTTACCATCATATCCAATGAGGACAAGTTCTAACAGAGAAGGACTCCCCAGAAAATGATAAATTGTATCTTCATCACAATGTAACCATTCTAGCCTTAGACTGACAAGCTTCTTATGGTTTTGAAGAGATATGTAAAACTCAGGTGATGACACCATGTGCCTACCTCCAAGGTGAAGTTTCTGAAGCGACAAAGGTGGATTGAAAGTACTGAGATTCAGCACTTCTTTAGGCTTAGAACATATCTTTAGATTGGTAAGTTGACTCATGTCGCTTATAGCCAAAAATAGTTTTGTGCATTGCTTATTTGTTACATCTAAATCCAAGCATCTCAGATCCGTCAAATTTATGATATTTTCTATTAGGTCGTCATTTGCCTCAACACCTTTCAATGTTTTTAGATCTTTTAAATAGCATATACCATTTGGTGCTACCACATTTCTGAAAGTAGTACAGCCATCTGCTTCCTTTAAACATAATGAAGTAGCATATAGATGTCTCAACTTTCTGATTGTTGTCAGTTCCTGTGGAAGACTAGCAATTTTACCAGAACGTGCATCCAAAACTTGCAAGTTTTGTAACCTTCCAATTGCCTTTGGAATTTCTGCAACTTTAGTACCTTTTAATCCGAGAAAATGCAGGTTAAACAAATCGAACAGTTCTTTGGGTAATTTCTCGAGAGGAACACCTGTTAAATCCAATACACGTAGAAGCTTGAAGGATCTTAAAACCAATGACAGTTTTTCTAACTTGATGGATTTATCGAACACAACAAATGAGCGGAGATGAGATATGTCATCAGTTACTCGCTCAAAATCCTTATTTTGAATAGATAGACGACGCACGTCACCTACGGCCACATTAATCGAACTATCACATACCATACAAAATCTTTCCTCTTTTGATTTGGAAAGAACTAAAGCACGAATTATGTCGTGCATTGTACATTTCTTCACTCTTCCTGCTATATTTCTCTCAGTTACTTGTAGCAAGCAACGGGAAAAAAGCTCTCCAATGTAATCCTCTGCCAAGTCCTCCAAAGTTCTTCTCTCTCTTTTCTCAATAAATCCTTCTGCCACCCACAACCACACCAATCTCTTTCTTTTGATCCTATAATCCTCAGGAAAGATGCTACAATATAAAAGGCAGTTTTTGAGATAAAAAGGAAGCTCCTCGAAGCTTAAATTTAGAATTTTATTTACGTAACCAATAGTTGAGTTTTTTGCTAGTTCATGTTCTAGATCTTCATACACCCTCTTCCATTCCCGTTCATTTTGCTCCTTGCATTCCAATAAACCTGCTAAAGCTAATATAGCAAGAGGTAAACCTGGACACCTTTCTACAATTTTCACAGCCCAACCACTCAATTCTGGTGGACAAATCTTGCACTCATTTTTTCCAAATGCTTTTTTACAAAATAGATCCATTGCTTTATTCATCTTAAGAGGAGTAATCTCAATAATTTGTTGGTCTCGTGCTAGTAACGCCACTTCACGAATTCTTGTTGTTATAATAATCCAACCAATTTCGCCATCTGATGAAAGGGCATTTTTGATAGAACGCCATACATCAACACTCCACACGTCATCCAAGATTATCAAGTATTTTTTACCATGCAAATACCTTTGGATCTTTTCAACCAAACTACGGTGATCCAAGCTATCAAATATTCCTTGATGGAGGGTATTTTTGTTCTGATTTTCTCTTCGAAATTCACCCAAGATAGTTCTTAGCAATTGATCCATATCCCAGGTTTGAGAAACAGAAATCCATGCACAAGCAGCAAACGACTTCCTTACAGTGTTGTATACATGAGTAACCAGAGCTGACTTCCCCACTCCGCCCATCCCCCAAACTGATATCATTTTTTGTCCCTCATTCTCATCATTCACTAAGTCCATTAACATGTTTTTATTTTCCTCAATTCCAACAAGATCACCTTCCTTAACAAAATGCTCATCATCTGCGCTTCTCCAGCTTCCACCAGCTTGTGGAGCTGCTTTCCTTGTAATTCCACTCATGTCATATCGTTTCCTTCTTTCTTCGATAATCTTTATCCTGGCTTTTATCTCACTAAGCTTTTTAGTGAGCTGACGCCACATATTTATATGCTTTATTTTCTTGATAGTTCTGGTTATAGCATCTTCATTATGCTTCTCATCTAGCTTGTACGTAAATTCATCTAAGATATCTTCAATTTCGAAAGCAACCCCCCTGACTTCCCGGACATAGTTCTTTATGTTCTCGCTTTTTTCTCTAAACCTTTCTGATTCACATAAGAAACCTTGGATGCTCAATAACTCTTCCTTGATATCCCTTATCTCATCGCGAAACTGACTCAAATCTGATGCTTCCACTTTTAGGGCTGAAATAACAGCTTTTGTAGCTTCCGTCCCTAAGACAACACCAATTTTTATGAGCAATGAACCTATAATACCTTCCGCCATTTGGATCCCTCCCTGTTCCAAACCCCAAATCCAAATTCTATATTACTTCTTCCTCTCTTATCCTTGCTACTATATACACTCTAACAATACAAGATCAAACATTCCTAGAGGCAACAGAGAACAAATTAGAAAATTGTAATAAAAATAATTTGATACAACTTTTTGGTACAATTTTTTGACTATTTCCTTGGTGTTAGTCATAAGATTTATGGTACAAACGCAAGAAAATATATTTATTTCTTTGCTAAAGGGCTTTTTCCAAATTAAATCAGATCATCACCTTAAGAAAAAGCTTATTCCAGATCCAGACAATCTGACTTAGTCAGCATGTGTAGTTTAGTGATTGAAGAAATCCTAAGGAGAAGAAATTAATACTGTAGATGTCAGTGAAGAACAACATGAGTAAATATACCCTTTGAATGGAAATTAGATAAGAGTTAGATCATACCTTGTCACCTTGCTTTCAGACCAAGAGGAGCAGATAAATCTACTAGGATTTTGCATCAATAATTAGCGCCATATTTTGAGATCTAGAGAGATAGTTTTATTTTTTTATTTTTTTTGCGTCTTATCTAGAGAGATAGTCTTTCTTCCACACTTTGCTGAATTTTTGTGAGTAGCCCTTAAAAGAAATGTAAATCACATTTTTCCTTGAGACTTTCTGCAAAACGGCCTTGCTTGATTTTTTTTTATGTGAATAACCCTTTAAGTACTGCATAATCAATTAAACAAAAATTATAAACGGAAATTTAATTCATAATTTCTTATTCCGTGTTAATGCATTTTTACAACTAGACTATCGGTCATTAGCAAAACAAAAACAAAAAAAGAGAAAAAAAGAAGAAAAACATCACAATAGGTAGATCACATGACTACGAAAAAAATATATATATTACTCTTGTGAAGTAAAAATTACTCTTATAAAAATAAAAATGTATTAAACTTGTTAGCTCAAGCGGTTGGTTGGGAGAGATGCCATCAAAATGTATTAAGATTTACCTTAGCTACTCAAAGAATATAACAGGGGCTATATTCAGAAACATCCTTTGGGCCATTGGCCCAGTCAGCAATTAGCATTTCCAGAGTGAAAATAAAACAATAATAAATCAGAGGGAATAACAAAAAGTCCCTACTAAAAAACAACCAATGAACTTGAGCATTATTTCTCCTACTCTCTCTCTTTCTCTCGAGTATTCTCTCTTCCACTTCCTTACTCTATAAAACAAACCCTCACACCGGATCGCCGCCTCCACCAACCATATGTAACTCTCCCTCAATTTCAATCCATTAAACAGTTAAATTCTTCCTCAATTGATCCAAAATTCACCAATTTCACTCCCAAACCCTACTCTCAACTATCAAATAGTGTAATCGTTGCACTAGTAAGTTAAGTATATAGTACATTTAATGATATCGGAGCATGAAATTATGGAGATGTAATATTATCAAACCTATTAAATATTACTTACTATCTGAAAGAAAAACTAATTAAACATACAATATGTTCTTTACTTTCGTAAACCATAATAATGTATAGGAAACAAAATAAAATTATTTACCAGATATCAAAGTTCAACAACTTCTCTCTCGTTTTGACGCGTGTCCCATCCGGCCATTTATGTTTTATACTTTATGAAGAAGTCTAAGGTGTTTGTAGCAACATATGTGTGGTTGGTGACTCAGCGCTCTCTAGTTCAATTCTCTCCCATTCATTTTTTGCTTCTGTTCAATTTTAGTGTTGACCTTTTTTATCAAAAGTCTTCGATTGCGATTACCCTTTGCTTTAATGGGCGTGCGGGTTTTAATTGTTTTCTTAAAAATCTGAAGAGTCCAATCAAGCTACCGTAACCTGCCTCAACTAATGAAAAAACCAGACCTGTTTTTTTTCTTCTTTATTCTATGTTTTGAGGAGAGTTCAAGTAACAATATCTTACAACATACAAGTCCAACAAAACTATCATTCATTTTCTAAATGAAAACATCTTAAAAATATTGTTGTATAAATACTGTGTGAAAGTTTGGTATTTGTGGAAATGAAATTGATGTCTGTCTTTTTTCCTTGACCCTCACGACTCTGATCTTGGTACGCATATTTAATTTAATAATTATTATTATTTTTTGAGGAAATTTGAAGAGGACTCGGCATTTTATTTAGGCCGGGCTGCTCGCCAAAGGGAAAGGTTACCTTTGGATCCTTCTGAGGTCCCTCATCCAAATAAATTTTTCTATTAAGTAAAGAAAAGTTTTACAAAGTTCTCTATAATAATTACATCAACAATCAGCCTTTTTTAGTTTTTTTGCGTATTACATATCTAATTGTTGGGTCATTGGCTGAGATTTAAGAAAAAGAATAAAGAAAGAGGAATAAAAGGAGAAAACAATGGCCCAAAATTCCGGCCCAAATTCATTCACATCTCACCCCAACGAGATGCCACGTTCCCCTCTTTCCCTCTTCACTCACTCCTCCTCTCCAGCTTCAATCGTTTTTTTTCTTCTTTTCAAATCGATTTTTTTTTTCAATCGGTTTTTCCCTTCTTCAATTCAACCTTGGATCCACTTGAAGCCACCTCCATGACCAGCCTCTCTCCTTTAAGTCACCGGTCGCGCCTTCACCCCTCTTCACCGCCATTATTATTATAAATATTTTTGTTTTTCTGTTTGTTTTTTGGTTTTGTAACGTTTAGGGAGTTTATAGAGATGATGAGGACAAATAAAGTGTGCTTGGAGGAGAGAGAGAATTTTTATTAAAGAAGTTGGGATGGTAATTGAGAGATGAGAGACTTCACAATGGTGAATCTCTTATGTCTTAATGATATATAAAGAATATTATTAGTATATAAGATATCAACCATTCTAAAGTCTCTCATCTCTCAATTACCATCCCAACTTCTTCAATAAAAATTCTCTCTCTCCTCCAAGCACACTTTATTTGCCCTCATCATCTCTATAAACTCCTCGAACGCTACAAAACAATAAGCACACTACTTCATAAAAATTACTTAGCTTGTACAAAAAAGAGTACTTCATATTTTTTTTTCTCTCGTAGGTTGGTACGAATGGTATGTTCATTCATTATGTCTTGTAAATAATGGTGTAAAAATTGTGAGAAATCTGTTTAATTGTACAACATTGAGGCTCTAAGTATACTATAATCTACTACATTTCTTCAATGTTTCTATGAAATTCCAACAAAATATGATGCCATATGACAACTAAATGGTAAAATTAATATTTTATCCCTAAAATAAAGAATGAGGCGCCGCTAGCTTAATTGGGCGATGAAGTTCTTTCTGAAGGAAGGGATAGTCCACTTCAATTTCATTGCATAAGTACAAAAATTTACTTTTACTGCTGTTAAGTACAAAAATATCACAATAACATTATAGAATTATCCTTTTGTTAGAAAAGAAAAAAAAAACATATTACAGCATGAACTCAAATCACCAACAGTAGACAAACATCATGAAGATTTACAATAATCTGAGCCTGGAGTTGATGTTGCTATTGAGCTTCCTTATTGTTTAGTTGTGCCTGGCTTTCCTCTTCTTCTAGGCGAGTACTAAAATGAGAAGAAGCAAAGAGAATAGGCCACCAACGGAAATTGAAGATGGAGAAACTGTAGATGAACTTTAGGATAGAAAGCGCTTTTTGGTCAAATAAATTTATATTTAGTTATTTAAGTAAAGTTATATATTTTATTGGATGGAAAATGGATGGAAAGTTAAGGTTGGATATGTTTGATATTATATTAGTCTTAGAGGGATAAATTTGATATTAATTAGGTTTAGGAGGAATAAATTTGATATTAATTAGATTTAAGAGGGATAAATTTGATATTTAGTATTTAAGAAGGATAAATTTGATATTTTTAAGTTTAGTAGGGATATACCTGAAATTCCCCCAAAATAAAAAGAGAATCCATGGCCTTAATCCGAGAAAATGCAGGTTAAACAAATTGAACACCTCTTTGGGTAATTTCTCAAGAGGAACATCTTGTAAATCCAATACATGTAGAAGCTTGAAGGATCTTAAAACCAATGATAGTTTCTCTAAATTGATGGATTTATCAAACACAACAATGAGCGGACATGAGATATGCCATCAATTACTCGTTCAAGATCCCTATTTTGAATAGATAAACGACGCACTTCACCTCCGATCACATTAACCGAACTATCACACACCATACAAAATCTTTCCTCTTTTGATATGGAAAGTGCTAAAGCACGAATTATATCATGCATAATGCATTCCCTCACTTTTCCTGTTATACTTCTCTCACTCACTTGTAGCAAGCACCGAGAAACAAGCTCTCCAAGGTAGTCTTCAGCCAATTCCTCCAAAGTTCGTTTTTCTCTTTTCTCAGTGAATCCTTCTGTCACCCACAACCTCATCAATCTATTTCTTTTAATTATATGACCCTCAGGAAAGATACTGCAATATAAAAGGCAGTTTTTGAGATAAAAAGGAAGCTCCTCAAAGCTTAAATTTAGAATTTTGTTTACATAATCAATATTTGGGTTTTTTGCTAGTTCATATTCAAGACCTTCATAGACCTTGTTCCATTCCCGTTCACTTTGTTCCTTGCACGCTAATAGACCTGCTAGAGCTAATATAGCAAGTGGCAAACCATGACACCTTTCTACTAGTTTCATGGCCCAGTAACTCAATTCTGGCGGGCATGTTTTACCTTCGTTTTTTTCAAATGTTGTTTTACAAAAGAGTTCCCATGAATGATCCATCGTAAGAGGTGTAACCTCAATTATTTGTTGTTCTCGTGCCAGTAAAGCCACTTCACGTATTCTTGTTGTTAAAATAATCCAACCAATTTTACCATCTGATGAAAGGGCATTCCTAATAGAACGCCACGCATCAACACTCCACACATCGTCCAAGAGTATCAAGTATTTTTTACCTCGCAAATACCTTTGGATCTTTTCAACCAAACAACGGTGATCCAAGCTATCAATTCTATGGAGGATATTTTCGTTCTGATTTTCTCTTTGGAATTCAAGTAAGATATTTCTTAGCAATTGATTCATATCCCAGGTTTGAGAAACAGAAACCCATGCACAAGCATCAAACGATTTCTTTACAGTCTTGTATATGTGAGTAACCAGAGCTGACTTCCCCACTCCGTCCATCCCCCAAACCGATATCATTTTTTATCCCTTATTCTCATCATTCAATAAGTCCATTAGCATGTTTTTATTTTCCTCGATTCCAACAAGATCATCTTCCATAACAAAATGCTCATCATCTGCGCTTCTCCAGCTTCCACCAGCTTGTGGAGTTGCTTTCCTTATAATTCCACTCATGTCATATCGTTTCCTTCTTTCTTCGATAATCTTAATCATGGCTTTTATCTCACTAAGCTTTTTAGTGAGCAGATGCCACATTTTTATATGCTTTATTTTCTTGATAGTTCTGGTTATAGCACCTTCATTATGCTTCTCATCTAGCTTGTACGTAAATTCATCTGTGATATCTTCAATTTCAAAAGCAACCCCCCTTACTTCCCTTACATAGTTCTTTATGTTCTCACTTTTTTCTCTAAACCTTTCTGATTCACGTAAGAAACCTTGGATGCTCAACAACTCTTCCTTGATATCCCTTATATCATCACGAAACTGACTCAAAGCTGATGCTTCCATTTTTAGGGCTGAAATAACAGCTTTTGTTGCTTCCATCCCTAAGACAACACCAATTTTTATGAGCAATGAGCCTATAATACCTTCTGCCATTTGGACCCCTCCCGGTCCCAAACCCAATATCCAAATTCTCTGACCTTTTCTATACACAATAACAATAGATCAGCAATGCCATGCAAACCAAAGCAGCAGAGAACAAATTAGCAGCAACAGGGACAAAAACAACAACAACAACAACAACACCAACAACAAGAATAATAATAATAATGAACTATCCAAAAAGTTCTAGTCAAAAGGGAAAAGTACATGCATTCAATAATCTACTGGTGAAACGAGAAAAGAGAGAGAAAGAGGGTGGTTCTAGAGCTTATGATGAATGGTTTGTAACTTACATGTTACATTCTGTGAAAATTAGAAAGCAAATTCATGGTACCAAAGTTTGTTGATGGTGCTAGGTTTTTGCATTAACTTAGAGATTAAAGGCTAAATATGTATGCCAAAGCTTGTTAGATTTAGCAGTCAGGCACATCTCAAAAAATAGTTAGCACTATTTAACAAGTCTTTCAATCTATTGATGACTGGTTTGAATCTAAAAAAGGCTAAAAATAAATATAATAAATATGTAAGCTTATATTTTCATCAAACAGAATATGTACGCTTATATAAATAAAAGGATTAAATGATGCATTTATTCCGAAATTCTTGTCAGACAACAAATGGTGCATTTATTCCAAAATTAAAATATTTTAGATTTTTATCGAAAAATAAAATATTTTATTTACTATTACCTAGCAAAAGTAAGCTATACTTTATTTGAGACTAGATTATACACTTTCTGAAGGACTTTTTCAAATTAAATCTGATAATCACCTGAAGAAGAAGCTTACTTCCAATCCAGACAATTTGCCTTACTCAGAAAGGTTTACATTAGTGATTGAAGATCCTAAGAAGAATCATAGCAAAATACACAATAAATCTCAGTAAAGAACAAAATTAGTAAATATATACCCTTTGAAAAATGAAATTAGTTCAGGGTTGGATCATACCCTGCCACCTTGCTTTCAGATCAAGAGGAGCAGATAAATCTACTAAGATTTGCATCAATAATTTGCACCATTTTTTGGAGATTTAGAGTAGAGGAGATAGTCTTTTTTGTGAAAAATTGGTACCAGCAATGCAAGTCAACGCTGTTTAATGAGAATCACAGTAGAGAAGGTACAGAATTAAGTAGACTGACTTTGCTGAATTTTTATGAGTAGCCCTTGAAGAAATGTAAATGACATTTATCACTAACACTTTCAGGAAAAGGGCCTCGCTTGATTTTTCTTTCTTTTTATGTGAACAGCCCGTTAATTATTGCATAATTATATAAACAAAAAAGTATCAACATAATTTTAATTCATAATTATCATCACTAGATTAGCCTAGTGGTCATGATACTAACTCCATCTATTCATAGATGAGGGGTTTGAATCCCGCGTCTAGCAGGAATGATTTAAAAATTTAAGTGAAGACATATGAACCCACCTAAAAGAGAACAAATATCAAGCGAGCGTTTGTAGTTCTCTCTCAAGTTTTAATTCATAATTTCTTATTCCATATCTAATGCACTTTAACAGCTAGACCATAAGTCATTAGTAAAATATTAATTAACCAAAAGAAAAATCACAATCACTAAAGTCAATCACATGAGCAGGAAGAAAATCCTAAATACAGTACAAATAACACAAGGACCTTAGCTTAGTTACTCGAACAATATAAAACTGTTTCAAGGCTAAATTCACAAAAATCTCTTTGGGCAAGTAACAATCCAGCCCAGAAGCCCAGAAGCCCAGTTTCCACTCAAGACAGAAAAACAAAACAAAAACTCAAGGATATAAGAAAAAGAGAGCACTAAATATCAGCAGCAGTGAAACTTCGCATTGTTTCTCGCACAGTCTCTCCGGAGTATTCTTTCTCTCCAATACTCTCTCTAATCACTTCCTCACTTTACAAAACAAACCCTCGCTGTCGGATCGCCGCCTCCCCAACAATTTCAATCAATCGATATATTTCACTGCTCTTCAAATCCATCAAACAGTTCAAATTCCTCTTCAGTTCATCCAAAATTCACCAATTTCTCACTCCCAAATCCTACTCTCAAACCCACAAAACATACACACACATAATCATTCCAAACTCTCAATTCCCCTCATACAATCATCATCACCCAACACTCAAACAATCCTTCCGACACCAAATCACCAAAACCCAAAACCCAAAACACCCAAATTATTCTAACTGACCATGTCGCAAGACGGGTCCACCGTGGACTCACCGCGCCGTAAAACCGGTCTACTCCGCGACCAAGTCCAGCTCTCTAACCGCAAATCCAATTCCAACCGGTATGAAATCGTACCGATTCCTGATAAGCTCTCCTTCGAAAAAGGTTTTTTTGCGGTGATTCGCGCGTGTCAGTTGCTCGCGCAGAAAAATGATGGATTGATTATGGTTGGAGTGGCCGGCCCGTCCGGCGCGGGCAAAACTGTTTTTACGGAGAAAATTGTGAATTTTATGCCGAGTGTTGTGGTGATTTCGATGGATAATTATAACGATGCGAGCAGGATTATCGACGGAAATTTCGACGGTAGGTGAAATTTTGAATTTAATTTATGTTGATAGTATTTAAGTTAGTGTGTATTAGTAGGTTGCGAGAGTCTAAGTTTAATATATGTTGATAGTATTAAGGTTGAAGAAGTCTGATTATAATTTATATTAGTAATATTGAATTGAATATATAATAATAATTGTTGAAAGTGTAAATTTAATATATATTAATGATACTAATTTTATTATATATTAATATTTGATGAAAGTCTAAGTCAATATGTATTAATAATATTAAATTTAATATGTATTAGTAATTGATGAAAGTCAAAATTTAATATATATATTATAATATTAAATTTAATGTTAATGTTAATGTAAATTATTTAACAACATTTGGCAGATCCTAGATTAACGGATTACGACACACTGCTCGAAAACATAAAAGGCTTAAAAGATGGTAAATCAGTCCAAGTCCCCATTTACGACTTCAAAACAAGCAGCCGTTCAGGCTACAGGTCTCACTTTCCTCCCTTTTCCCTAATCACCCCTCTAAACTTCTCAATTTCCATTCACACCCTCCAAAAGACCACAATTTCATTTATACAGGAAGGTTGAAGTGTCAAGTTTAGTCTCTGTACTATTGATTTAGTCTTTTTTGTCCTTGTACTTTAGAAATTGTGCACGTTTAGTTTTAGCCCCTCACTTAACGGAAATAGTTAACACTGTTAACTTCTTTTATATTATGACAATTCTACCCCTTTAGATCTCTGTAAAAATAAAAAATTTCAGTAAAAATTGTAAGGACAAAATAGTCATTTATTAAAGCAATCTAACCGTGTTAGCTACTTCCCTTAAGTGAGTGACCATTTCTAAATTACAAGGACCAAAAAGACTAAACAACGTGCAACTAATCATCCATCCCTTTGTGTAACAGGACGGTGGAGGTGCCGAGTTCCGGAATTGTTATAATCGAGGGCATTTACGCGTTAAGCGAGAAGCTGAGGCCGTTTCTGGATTTGCGCGTGTCAGTGACGGGCGGGGTCCACTTTGACTTGGTCAAACGGGTCTTGAGGGATATTCAGAGAGCAGGACAGGAGCCTGAGGAGATCATCCAGCAGATCTCAGAGACGGTTAGTATTGGAAAAAAAATTTTAAAAATTTGAGATAGTTTATGTATTTATTTTTTGGATTTTTTTATGTGGTGGACCAGGTCTATCCGATGTATAAAGCATTTATTTATTTATATTATTATTATTATGTTATTATTCTATTTTTATTTTTATTTATTTATTTTTAAAAATAAAATTTAATTACTTTTATTTATTTTTATTTTTATTTTGACCAGGCCTATCCAATGTATAAAGCATTTATTTATTCCTTTATTATTATTATTATTATTATTATTATTATTATTATTATTATTATTATTATTATTATTTATTCATTTATTTCAATTGTTATTATTATTATTATTTTTATTTATTTTTTAAAATAAAATATAATTACTTTTATTTATTTATTTTTATTTCTATTTGGACCAGGTCTATCCGATGTATAAAGCATTCATCGAACCAGATCTCCAAACGGCTCATATTAAAATCGTCAACAAATTCAACCCTTTTTCTGGATTCCAAAACCCCACTTACATCCTAAAGGTCCCCTCTTTATCTTATTTACTACAATTAATTTTCCAACTAAATTTCTTATTTTATTTATTTTTTAATTTTTTAACAGTCGCCAAAACCGCTAAAACCGGAGCAAATAAAAGCGGTTTTGCCGGAAGAGCATAAGGAGAGCAGAGAGGAGACTTATGATATTTATTTGTTGCCACCTGGCGAGGATCCGGAAGCCTGCCAGTCGTATCTCAGGATGCGGAATCGCGAAGGCAAATATAATCTCATGTTTGAGGTCCTAATTTTAAAAAAATAAAATAAAATATAGCATTATATATTATTTGTTTGAATTTACTCTTTCAAAACTTTGAAATATCATATTTACCCCTTTAAAACGGCAAACATCAAGTTTATACATCCAAAATATAATATACCATAATTTTTTTATCCTACAAAAAATGCAATATCAAATTTACCCTCCCAAAATTCAAAATATTACCCTTTTTTCCTTGTCCAAATTTGATTTATTTTGGAATTTGGAAAGGTAAAATGGTAAATTTCATATTCACATTTTTAGTCGTATAACTATGACATATTTTGAATTTTAGAAAGGGAAATTTGACATTTCCATTATATAAGCGTAAATACGACATTTTGAAGTCTTTTCTAAGGGTAAATATAAATTCCCCTTTTTTTCCTTAATTATTTTTCTAATTTATTTTATTTTTTGACATTTTTTGTTGTGAAGGAGTGGGTGACGGACAGCCCGTTCATAATCTCGCCACGAATAACATTCGAGGTGAGCGTGAGGCTTTTGGGCGGACTCATGGCTTTAGGTTACACAATCGCCACGATTCTAAAAAGGAGCAGTCATATATTTTCTGACGGAAAAGTTATTGTGAAAATCGACTGGCTCGAGCAGCTCAACCGCCATTACATCCAAGTAAGTATTATAGAATAGTCAAGGGAAATGTTGTAGAAATGCCCCTGTAGTATTGGAAATTGCAAAAAGTAGAGCGTACCGTTCAAATTAGCTCCTCCATTTTGAAGAACGGAGGACTTTTTTTTGCAAATTAAGGCGTAATACTGGGGCTTTTTTTGCAAATTTCTCGAAAAATAAATAAAACAAGCACTAAAATCCAGGTAGTTGGAAAATGTGTAAGGGCAGTTTGGTAGAAATGCCCCTGTGCTTTTGTAAATTGCAAAGAAACCCTTGTGTTTTGGAAATTGTGGAAAGACCGACCACTCTGTTCTGAAGAAAATGTAACAAAATAGTACCTGCCGTTGAAGAATGGAGGGACTTTTTGGGATTTTCACTAATGGAGGGGCTTCTTTGCAATTAAGGCGTAATATAGGGTTTTTTTGCAAATTTCCCAAAAATAAATAAATTAATTAATCACTAAGTTAAGGAAATTATTAAATCGATTGGCTTGAGCAACTCAACCGCCACTACATCTAGGTAGTTGGAAAAAAATAAAAAATAAAAATTTTAAGCTTTTTTTAATTAATTAATAATTTTATAGGTACAAGGAAGAGATAGAATATATGTGAAATTTGTAGCGGAGCAATTAGGACTTGATGGATCTTACATTCCACGTACTTACATCGAACAAATCCAACTAGAAAAACTCGTTAATGATGTCATGGTAATACAAAAACACAAAAAATTCATTAAAATTACTAAATTAATTTACTTTTTTTTTTAATTATTGTTTAATAAATAATGTATAGGCTTTGCCAGACGATTTGAAAACGAAATTAAGTATAGAAGACGATTCGGTTACCAGTCCAAGAGAGGCTCTTTCACGCGCCTCAGCTGGCCGGTTCGCCATGCACAATAAAAACCTCAAAAGGTATTTTATTTATTTATTTATTTAGAAAATATTGTTAAGATGCTAATTTTTGGGTTTTGGATTTTTAGTGGGTTTTCTCATTCGTATTCAACGCAAGGAGATAAGAACATGGTGCAGTTGAGTAAACTCACGGAAAGCAATAGGAGATTTGGTTTAAGAAATTTGGACTCCCCTTCAATTAATCAAGTAATAATAATAATAATAATAATAATAATAATAATAATAATTATTATTATTATTATTATTATTATTATTATTATTATTAAAAAAATGTTGTAGTTACCCAAATTTTTAAAAATACACCTAACTATTGGAATATTACAAAAAACTTACTTTGAACTTTTCATTTCCCAAATTTTTGAAAATACACCTAACTTCTCATTTGCAACTAATCAAGTAATTATTACATTATTATTAATTATTACTATTTTAATTTAATTTTATTTTAGGGCTCAATCACGCAACTATCAGAGCAAATCTCGACGCTGAACGAGCGGATGGACGAGTTCACGTCCCGAATCGAGGAGCTCAACTCCAAAATGATCAGCATCAAAAGACCCTCGCTGAGTCAGCAGAATCTTTCTCTCCAGTCAGAATCCTGTAACGGGTCGGGCCTGACAAATCAGTTCGTGTCCAATTTAGGAAATGGAACTCTGATTCCGAGTTCGAGTTCTAATCAGCTGATTAACAAGGAGTCGCCTTTGCTTGAAGAGGTATTATTGTTGTTGAATGGTCGAGTTTCATTTAGGCCCTTGAGAAGTCGAAATATTAGATTTACTCACCTTAAGGCTTCAAATGTGCAGAAATTTATATTTATTTAGAGTTTTTGGAGGAGTAAATTTGATGTTTTTGCGGTTATTTGGTTCTTTTTAGTGGTTGGAAAGGTAAGGTTTATATTTTATGTTTTTGGAAGGGTATTGTATGAAATTTTCCCCTCTTTATTCATTACCTATATTAACTTGATTTATTATTTTTTTTTTTGAGTGGAAACTTGATTTATTACAATCTCTAAATTTAATTAATTAATTTATTATTTTTTTGGAATAAATAGGTGATGCAAATATCAAGAGGGCAGAGACAAATGATGCATCAGCTCGACAGCTTAACGAACTTGCTGCACCAAAACATGAACCGGGTGCAGCCAGAAAAAAACGGTTTGAGAAACAGAATCTTTGACATAGAGACGATTTCCAACCGACTCGTGCTTGTTTTGGCGGTTGGGGCGGTTAGTTTTTTCGTCTTCAAAGGCATGAAAGTGACAAACTAACTAACTTTGTTTTATTCTCTCATTTTGAAATTAGGGTTTTGTTTGTTGTTATGTGGTAGTTTTTGAGTTATAGAGGAGTTGAGATAGAACTAAAGTGAAAAATAAAGAAAAAGTTGAAAGAAATTTGATAGGAGGAATATTTAATAATGAGACGCGTTTATAACTTATATGGTTCTATAGTTATATCTTTTTGTTGTTTAATATGGAGATGTGCTTTATTGTACAAAGATTTTGTCAGGAAATTATGTTTAGATTTTTATTAAGGAGCTTTTCAAGTTTTTTATGTGTAGGTAATTTAGATTTCTAGTTAAACTCTAATTCAATAGCGACATAGGTTTAATTTTGGGTATTATATATACACTAGCAAGATTCAACTTTGCACTTTGTATAATTTGGGTATTAAATATTTGATTATATTACAAATGCGAGCGTTCCGAGTGCTCGACTTTAAAGTCCTAATAAAAAAAGCTAATAAAAAAAGTACAATCCTCTTGCGCCATTTTATTCACAAATCTATCTCGCAACACTATTTACACCAAAATTTAATCATGGCTTGAGGATCTTTCCATTATTTCTCTTATTTTATTTATATTTCAAGATCTATTAGAATTTGAATGGCTTTTTGGAGTTCCACCAC
This sequence comes from Juncus inflexus, assembly GCA_024447665.1. Taxonomy (NCBI): domain Eukaryota; kingdom Viridiplantae; phylum Streptophyta; class Magnoliopsida; order Poales; family Juncaceae; genus Juncus; species Juncus inflexus. The sequence goes on along the minus strand of JAJHPC010000007.1, from coordinate 12,699,767 downwards.
TGGACTGATGAACCGATGACCCACTCGAGCCATCATTCGCGAAAGCCAGTTGTGTGAATCTCTGAATCTCACTCGGTTGATATTGGTTTCCATCATAAATCATGCTTTGTCCAACCTTCAATCCGTTTGTTAAGTCCGTCGTATTTCTTCCCTCTCTATCCAACGCCCAATGTACCTAATAATAAAAAGAAAATATATATAAACATTCATTAATTATTTTGATGAATAAACTTTCATGAAATTAATGGTTAGTTGTTTGGATTTTATACCTGAACCATGCGAGGCCGTTTGAGTGCAGCGTTACGGACACAGGCTGCTGCTACTTCTATCATGCGAGTCATTTTGATATGATCATAATTGTCTCCTAGCCTTGGATCCACTAACTCATCTATTTCTCCTGTCTCAAGTGCATGTACTAAAAGCGGCCTAGCCTGTATGGAAAAATAACGAAAGTAAAAAGATTAAATTTCCAAATTCATAAAAACAGATCAAATTTACTTTCCTAATGAAACCCAAAGTTGTCAATTTTACCCTTGTGAAGTTGCAATCAAATTTGTTGTTCAAAATTTACGCATTCCAAACCAAATCATGGTTTATTTGAAAAGGGTAAATATGCGGGAATATAATTTTTCGGTAAAAATATGCAAAAAGTTGATATATATTGTGAGTTTTGAAATGATAAATTTGATATTTATAGTTTTCTAAAATGGAAAATATAAAAAATTATGTAGATTTACCCATTCGACTAAATTTTGTTCGCCAGGTGGTTGAGAGGCATCGACAGGTTTTCTTCCAGTAATGAGCTCTAGAAGTACGACTCCAAATGAAAATACGTCTGATCTATCTGTTAGCTTTCCACTAGATGCGCATTCTGGCGCTAAATACCTGAAAGGAAAAAAAAACAGAAAAAATCAAGGACCAAACTACATTTTACTATTGATGTATTTGGTAGTATAGACCCCTGGAAGAAAAAAATTAGGAAACTAACCCAAATGTTCCCATGATGCGATTTGAAACGTGGGTGAAAGTCTCATTTGCAAGTCTAGCAAGCCCAAAATCAGCGACCTGTTGAGTTCCATCATATAGCTAATAAGATATCTTATAAAAAATATGTATATATATATAGTTGCAAATATTTTAAACAAGGCAATATTTTCATGCCTGTGCTTCAAAAGCAGAGTCTAGAAGAATATTGGCTGACTTTATATCTTTGTGGATTATCCTAGGATGGCCTGAAACACACAAACACATAATTAGTCAAATGATCAAAAATCAATTAATTAACTAACTCTAATACAATAATAAAAGCATCATAGAAAGTTTATAATAGATATACATACAATCTTCATGTAGATATGCCAAGCCTCGTGCTGCTCCAATAGAGATCTTCTCTCTTTTTTCCCAATCAATAGCCGGCACCCCTTTACCTAAGTTCCAGAAAAATATAACAAAAAAATTTCATACTATTTTCCATCTTTATTTTTTATTTTCTACTATATGGTACTTAAAAACATACACATAATTACCATGCAAGTGATACTCAAGTGTATTATTCGGCACAAACTCATAAACGAGCATTCTATGATGATCCACTACGCAACCTCCTACAAGGGACACCAAATGCCGATGGTGAATCCGGCTGATAATTTCCACCTCAGCCCTAAATTCCATCTCGCCCTGACCGGTCCCAACCTTCAGCTGTTTAACTGCCACACATCCCCCGTCTGGCATCCACCCTTTATAAACCCACCCAAATCCACCTTCTCCTATCAAATTTTCGCGCGAAAAATTGCCTGTCATGTCTGTTATTTCTTCATAGGAGAAACTCAATGAGAAGTTTGCTCTTGCGCTGGTATTATCACTTGGGGTTGCCGGAGAGTGCCTAAAATTAATTATTCTTAATAATTATATTCATTTGATTGTATGAATAACATTTTTAATATTCTTTTAATGATAAGTAGTTAATTATTATTATTATTATTATTATTTAAAACTAGACCTCATGTTTAACCCTCATGTTTAACCTGAGAGTGCATTTTACATTGAAGATAAGTAGTTAATTATGTAATTAGATTAGTAACATATAGTATTTGCAACATACCCGGCACGAGAGCTACCATTAGGATTTGGTTGACTAGTGGAGTGGGTTTGAGATGAAGTGGAAGTTCTTGGACGTCGGTGGAATGGGTCTATAGGAGGGGCGCCAGCGTAACTACGTGATGGTTTATATGCAACCGCTCCTGGAATTCAAAACATCAAAATATGCATGAGACAGTATTTATGCGAATAGAACGAGTCGGTACAATCGGTTTATATTATATGTACCACTTGACTCATCGTCTCCTCACCTACTCTGGACGATAGGTCTGCTTGGCACACCGAACTCTCTTTCTTTGATTTTCTTATTTTTAGAAACACGGCGAGTGCTATTAAAAACACAATTATGACAATTCCACCCACTCTGAAAATATTCTCGCTCTTATTTGTTGGAGCTGGCAACTCAGGAGTTGGCAATACAGCATTGCCATTGTACTGGTCATTAGAAGGTCTATCAATCAGAGGTTGTGTCATCATCTTTGGCTTCGAATGATCATTCATAATGGGGAGAGTTGTTAAGGGTTTATTTCGGGGAGAAGGAGTTATATCTGGAGTGGTTTGTAATATTGGTGTAAGTGAGTCTATTTTAGGGTGTTTTGGCGGTGGGAGTATTGGTAAATCGATAGAAGGTGGTGGCAGTCTTGGTCGATGGATAAAAGGTGGTGATGGTTCTTTTGGGTTTGTGTTTGGATTTGTGTTTGGGTTTGAGTTAGAGTTAGAGTTTGAATTTGGATATGAGTTTGAGTTTAAGTTCAAGTACGAATTTGAATTTGATTTAGAGTTAGCCGGAGGAGGGGAACGGAGGGGTATAGGATAGGATTTGGAGGTTTTTGCAGGTGGAGGTGGTAAAGAGGAATTTGATTTGGATTTAGAATTTGAGTCTGAGTTTGAGCGGTCATTTGTAGCTTGTGGTGCAGGGTGAGAGCGAGAGGAATGGGGTCTTTTTTCAGATTGTTGAGGTGATGATGGAGTTGTTGAATTCAAATTCAAATTTGAACTATTAGGAATGGGAGTAGGAGATAGTTTTGGGTTTTCTTTGGCCGGCGGTGGCATAGTTTTTAGCTTTGAATTTGAGCCTGAACTTGAACTACTAGGAGTCGAGTTTTTGGAGTTTTGAGAATCTTGAGATGATAGTGATGGTGTAACTAATTGTGATGAATGGGGAGGGTTGGATTGCGAGGGGACGGTTAAATCTGTTTTAGGGTTGCTTTCCGAATCTGAATTTGAGGATGGTCTTGAACTAGACATTATGAACTTGTGTTTCATGGTTTCCTGGCTATCCAAGTGGATTGTGTGAAAACCCTAATAAGTTAATCTCAGGAAAGAATCTTCAGTTGAAGTTTATTTAGCAATTCCAGAAGTCCCGTTTAAGTGATTTATCTGCTTCAGTTTCTGCACATAAAGTAGAAAATTGTCAACTATGATCGCGTAATGTCTAAGACTCTAAATTTATCATCAATAAAGAATAACAATTTTGAATGAAACTTATATAAGCATGATTACAGAATGTCGAACAAAATGTACGGAAGCCATCCAATCGAAAGCAAAGGAGAAAATAAAAAAAATAGAAGTAAAGAAATCATAAAGCCAAGTAATATATGACTATTATAAGAAGGGTTTAAGAAAAACCTGAATCTTTTATTTCCCCTAAAAATGGAGTCAGTGATCCAAATCGGCAGAAAAGATAAAAAAAAATATAGAAGATACAAAAAGAAGCCTTGATTACCCTCTCTATTCAATAAAAAAAAAAATAGGAGCCCTTGACTAGTGAGGGAGGGTTTTGTAAAATCTAGCCTTCAAATCATCGAGTTGAGAAACTACAGAAACAAAAGAAAGCTGGAATACAAATAGACTCTAAGAATAGAAAATTTAGCTGAAATTGTTTTAAGGGTTTTTCTTATCCACTTATAACAACTTCACTATTGGTGCAGAAGTGGTCTTTTTCATCTTTTCTTGTTCTTTATAGTTCATCAGTTGGCCTGAAAGTCTTACATTTTTATTTCAACTTTTTCTGTTTCTAGGATAATTTGTTGTTATTTTTTGAATGCGTAGCCGAATCGGCTACTAAAAACTTTCATTTCTGAAAAGAACGAGCTACATTTGGATTATCGGGTAGGTATCTTTGACCTACTTACAGAATGATTTGTTATTATTAAACCTCTAGAACAACAAAACAAAATAAATGAAGCAAAATACATAATGAATGCATTAGCTAAAAAGTCTTTAATAATTCGTTCTTTGGTTAATTAGATGCTAAGATCAGCATGTCTATTAATTATATGCAAGTATAATAAACAAAAGTTGTACATTAAAATGCAGTTAGTGATATTGATATAAATTAAGAAGCCACAATTTCTTACTAAGTGTGAGATATTGATATGTAAAAGACTATAACTATTAGAAAATTAGGATAAATTTATAATTTTAGATGATAATATTTTCTGTACACAATAAAACAATTTCTTATTGATATCATTTCCCTAAAATTCGCAATTTAAACAACAATATGACATGCTAACATGCTATTGTATTTCTTGTCAATATCTAATAAATTATTGAATTTTCCCTCTATTTAAGGAAAGATCTAATAAGTCACTTAATATTTTCCTTAACATACCTTCACATAATTTCCTTAGTTCTATCAAGGAACCAAATTTACTTAACCAATAATAACTCCCAAATAATTAAGAAAAGTCTCAATCAAAACATAGAAAATATTAATAAGTTAATTAATTTTTTCTTTAATATACATTCACATAATTTCCTTAGTTCTACTAAGGAAAAAACTTAACCAATAATAACTCCCAAATAATTAAGGAAACTCTCCATCAAACAAAAGAAACAAAAACAAATAAAGCAAGCAAGCCCTTAAAAAAAGCCTTTTTAACTCAAATAAGGTAACTCTTAATCTAACTAGAAACAAATAAAAATAATTCAATCCCTTCAAAATAAGCCTTTTTTAGACCAAATAAGGAAACTCTCAATCCAACTATAGAAACCATCAAAACTCACACAAGCCCATTTTAGCCCAGCATCATCTTTCCTCTCATTTCATAAGAAAACAACACAAAACAAACCATTATTCTTCGTTCTTCTCATCAATTCTCTCAATAATACATCAATAAATCTAGGGTTTAGTTAACTAATAATACTTACTTTAAAAACAAATAAGTTTAGTTAACCAATAATACTTGCCAAATAATTAAGGAAACTCTCAATCTAAGTACAGAAACAAATAAAAACAAGTCAAGCCCATTAACAACAAAGCCCATTTTAGCCCACCGCCTTTTATTTCCCTTTTATAACACACAAAAAAAAAATACGAGCACAAAACAAAAAGCATTATTATTCTTCGTCTTTCTTCTCAAAACAGAAGCAATCAATCTAGGGTTTCGAAATCGGAGGAGGATCGGAGGAGGAGCGAGAGATGGCGGCGATGGACACGGACGTGACTATGATCACCGTCGGAGAGGGATCTTCCTCCGCCGCGGCGGCGGCGGCCAAGAAGGCGAAGCGGTTCGAGATCAAGAAGTGGAACGCCGTCGCGCTCTGGGCCTGGGGTGAGTTTGTTTGTTGAGATTTGTTATTAGATTTTGTGGAAATTTTGTTGGTTTGGTTGATGGTTTGTGGGTTTTGAGGGAAATTGGTTGATCTGATGGTTAGGTTAGGGTTTGGTTTGAATTTTGTGGAGTTTGTGGTGGTAATTGACATGAATAAATATGGATTATAGGCTTAATATTAGGAATTTAAGCTAGCAAAGTGTCAGATCTTGTATTAGGTTAAGATTAGAGATGAAGTTTTAAACTTCTTTCTGATTAAAGAATTTATTCTTAATTTCTCTTTTGTATTATGCCCATGTACTGCAATTATGTTATTATTGAAACCCTAGATTTGTTAAAAAGAAATTCTGTATTTACTTTGCATTAAATCTGTGTTTTTTTTTTGCTTAATTTTGCAGATATTGTTGTGGATAATTGTGCTATTTGTAGAAACCACATCATGGATCTCTGTAAGAATATTATTTACTTCTACTTTTATTTATTCTTTATTTAGTTTTAGGATTTAAAATTTAATTTGTTATTAATTATTTTATTATTATTTTGTTAAACAGGCATTGAGTGTCAGGCTAATCAAGCAAGTGCAACTAGTGAGGAATGCACTGTTGCTTGGGGTAAATATTCTTTTTTTATTTAATATATTACTTAATTACTCTTTTCTTATAAATATGTAAAATTTCATGATTTGATATTATTTTCTTATTATTTTTTATTTTTCGTAATTTTTAATAATAAAATAGGAGTGTGCAACCATGCTTTCCATTTCCATTGCATTAGCAGGTGGCTCAAAACCCGTCAAGTCTGCCCACTTGGTATATTATTATATTAATTTTTATATTAATTTTATCATTTTATATTAATTTCAAATATTTATTTGTTTTTCCGTTATTTTTTTAATTTTCAGATAACAGTGAGTGGGAGTTCCAAAAGTACGGTCACTAAATTGCTCTCGTTTAAATCAACTCAACTTGCTACAATCAGTAAAAAGAGAGATTATTATTATATTTTATTTTGAATTGCGCTTTTATTTTGAACATGGTTTGTGGTTTGTTAATGTCTTTCTTTGGAATTGTGCGGGTTGGTTGATATGATGATAATTTCTATTGTAGAATGCTTTTTGTAAAGATTATGTTTGGATGTTGCTTTAGTACTTCATGAAGATATTTTTCCTATGATTCTGAATTTCTTTTTATTGTATATTGTGTTGGAATTCTATCATGATGTTTCTTAAGATTTATGGATTTAAAATATTGGCCAATTTCACTGTGTCCCCTACAATATCTCATAATTTCCCTTTTAAAACTTATCACCAATGCCCTTATGAATCCCATTTTACCTTATTTACATAGGAGAAAAGATCAAATTACATTTAACGTTAATATTAACACAGACATCACGGGTATACATGAAATTATAATGTTTTGTAAGGGTATATGCAAAATTTGGCCTAAAATATTTTTATATTGTTTTGCGTAAGTTGTATCAATGGCAGCAGGCATTTGAGATATAGAAATAACAGAAACTAAAGGAAATCGTTTTGATAAATAAATCAAGCCAAGTGATGCAAAATACTGTACAAACAATTTGGTATTAAAACAAAAGCACAAATTTACTAAATTAAATTACAAATAATACAACAAATAACACAACAGAGTTATATGAACACAAACTCGAGACATGTTGGAACTAAACACCACTCAAAATTGGGAGAAATTGTACAGAGGATCTATTCGCTAAAATACTTTTTATCTTTTTTTCGCAATATTTCATTTTCGTTTGGTTAAAGCATTTATTTGCTGCTCCATCTGTAATAATAAAGAAATCAATTTTCACAATTAATTCCTAAAATGAAAATAAAATTAAATAAAGTAAATAAAAAGGTCCATGAAAATATGACTGACCTGGGAATTTTTAATTTTAATTCTCTGAAGCTCTTCCGTCAGTTTTGAAACACTGAAATTGTGCAAATTTCAGATAATAAGTTAACTATATGTAATATATTTTTTTTGAGAAAAAAACATATAATATTTTATTAAAAAAAGGAATATACCTTTGTTGGAGCTGAGCCAAATGAACCTGCATTTCCTTTTCTCTAATCGGTACTACAGATGACTGAAGATAAAAATATATTAATTTTATTTAATCATATTATTTTTTTAACTATAAGAAATTTTAAATTTTAACACAGTACATATTTTCTAAAAATTGTAATGTAATGAGTGAAAAATAAATAAAAAGATCAAATAAATACATACAGATGATGTCGATTCAAATGAAGCTCCATCTATTATATCTTTATGAAAACCTGTTTCACACAAATATCTAATCACATAAGAAAATAAATCATGCAAATATACCCTACTTTTATTATATGCAAAAACTATATTTGCTCAAAGTACTAAAAAATATATTTGTGTCATACTTACCAGATGATTGTTCGATACACGATATAATTTTTGTTAGCTCTTCCTGCAAAATATAAAATAAATAAGTATATAAATACTATTTATTTAAATAAATAGTATACATAGAATATTTAAAAGAACATACTATAAGTCTATAACATTTGTTAAAAAGTATAATATTAAAAAATAAAATATATTAAAAAAGAACCTTTTGTGTAGCATTTTGTTGCAATAAATAATGCAAAGAAGGGAGAAACTTTGTCGCGTCAATAGTTGATCTATTTGGAGATCTGCTGACGTGGCAGCTCCTCATATTTGTAGCTGATGGAACCTAATAATAAATAAAAAATAAAAAGTCAAAACATCAATGTTTAAAGAAGTTTTTTGAAGTAGTTGAGAAGATCTCTTTTTTTTTTCAGTTTTTTGTGTGTGTTTTTGCTGGGAAATAAATTAAATTAATTACCCTTGGAATTACGTCTGGTTTTGTGACTTTAAAACGCCCTTTTTGTTCAATTACTGTTCCTTCTGAATGTTCTGCTGTAAAAAGTTAACAAAAGTTAGAAAAGAACCGAGACAGAGAGAAAAAAAAAAGTACAAAAAAGATTTGACAATAAACTAAGAGAGAGAGGGAGAGAGAGAATAAAGTACCAAAAAGTTACACAAAAAAGTAAGACAGCGAGAGAGAAATTAAAAAAAAAAAAGTTAGACAATAAACTAAGAGAGAGAGAGAGAAGTTCAAAAAAAGTTAGACAATAAACTAAGAGAGAGAGAGAGAGAGAGAGAGAGAGAGAGAGACCAGATTGAAGCTTGTTAGGATCTTTCATTGCACGGTAAGAAAGAGGACCACTATGGTTTTTATCTTGCAAGTGCTTTTGAAGAAGAATTTCCCTATAAATAATAAAAAAAACAAATTAAGAAAGATTAAGAAACAAAACAAACATGAATTTGGTACTAACAATAAGTATAGATTAAAATCTTGCTATTTTTGTAATATTAAGAGAATTAATAAATTTTAGCATCTTGATTCGCCAAACTATTAATTGCTTCCTACATAAACTCATCCAAATATCAAAATAAATGATTCTTTTTTTTTTTTTCCAAAATACATCCAATCAAATCAATCCCCTTATATTTACTATTTTGCATTGTACATCCTATATAAACAAATATCATATTACTTTCTTACAAATCGATTAAATCTTCTTTAAGAAACACATATGTATCACACATCACAATACCTTATAAGTTCTACATAAAAAAAAACACAAAACTAAGAAAATAATCATACAATTCTCATGTATAAAACATAAACAGCATATTACTTTCCAACAAACACATTCAATCTTTTTTAAACAAAACAAAAAACAAACAGTTCACCTATCACAATGCCTTAAAAATTATACACAAACAATGACACTATTATTATTATTCAAATTAAAAACAACATTAATAAAACGCGTACCTTTCAACATATTTATTTCCTCCTCCACCCAAATTCATAATATTCGTCGGCACAGAAACACTCCTCTCCATATTATTATTCTCACCAGTGGTGAGCGCACCGCCACCAAGACCGCCAGCTGGCGCATCATTATTAATATTATTATTATTTAATTGTCTCAAAGGTGACAGAGATTCAGGTGGAGTGAATAATTGCCTCATAGGAGATTGAGAATCGGGCGTAAATATCCCTTTTGGACTGCTTATGCTGCAAGCTTCTGTCGATTCATCTTCACATACATCAAAACACGACCTAAATTGGAACGAAAAATAATATATTTAATTATTAAAAAAATATTTAATAAATTGTATTTTAATGAGAAATAATGAATACTTGAGAGCTTGAAGAGGGCGGCCTTGAAAGGCGGAGGAGAATTGGCCGTCCCAATCTTGAATATCTTGCATTACATCCTAAGATTAAAAATAAATAAATAAATAATTAATTAATTAATTAGATACGTAAAAGTAATTTTTTATTTTTTATTAGTTAGATGAATGAATAAATACTTCGCCGGAAGTAGAGGAGCAGGCATTAGTTACACTTTCAGAATAGCTGCTTTCAGGTCTAATATTATTATTATTATGATAATTATTTCTTGTTTTTTTCGTGCCGTTATATGTGCTTTCTGAGTTGAATCCATTGTCTGAACTATCCAACTAAAAAAAAAAACAATAAAAAAATTGAAATTAAATTAAAAACCTACTAATTATCTAATTTAATTTTTTAGATAAATTAAATTTAGAATAAAGTTAGTAAAATTACAAGGGCGGCTTGAGCTTTTATGTCGTCAAGATTGAAGTTCCAACCGCTAATTCCCCTTATGTACTCTTGCTGCTCACGCAATAAATATACATATTTAACATAAGTTTAATAATTAATTACAAAGATCTTTCTCATAAACAGAAATGAAATAAATATAGTTATTAAATGGAAGACAAAAAAAGAAACCTGAGATAATTGCTCCATGTCGCCATGCACCTTGTTACTTATGATATTCGCCTCCTTTGCCTATTTCACAAGAGAAAATACTTATTAATGGGTTTTATAGAGAGAGAGAGAGAGAGAGAGAGAGAGAGAGTACTTTGAGATCATTAAAGCGGTCGCCAAGAGAAGGAAGGCCTTCTAAGAGAGTTTTGGAAAGATAATCGGTAGATTTAGCGTGCTTAAAAAAAGGGTGTTTTAGTAATTTCTCAGAACTCGGTCTCTTTTTCGGATCCTTTACTAGGCATTGCGCCACCAAGTCCCTGAAAGCCTACATAATTACCCCCAAAATAAATAAAAAATCAAACCGAGTAATATTTCCTTTCAAATGATGACTAAAACACAAGGATTTACTATACTAAAAAAAAAAACTGTAATTCTACGTACATTAAATCCAACACTAAAATCAGCCCTAAAATTTTCCATCCACCAATCAATCAGGCCTAGTAACATTTCCTTTTTAAGTAACAAGACAGTCCAAAACCCAATGCCCAAATGTCATAAATAGAGTTCGATTTTGCATCTGAACCATTTAAACAAAAATGCTTCACAACATGAGTATAAATCATGATGTCAACATGAGAATAACCATTCTAGGCTTACATCAGACGGTCTACAATCCACATATTACAACTGAATACAGCTAATTAAAGAAATAAAACACTAATCATTCCACGTCGGGCCCCCTATCATACCATCTAGCATTTTTCTATTTCCAAAATAAATAAACAAATAATCTTAGAAAACATCCTATCCCATCCATAAAATCCAACTCTATAATACTAAATAAAAAAATCATAACAAACTCACCTTCGAAAATCTCCTATCCCTTTCATAATCCAACCCGGGCGGCGCGCTCTACAGAGTCATCAACAAAACCATGGAGTTGTCGCATGACTACCGAGCCCATGAAGGTGTTGCTGATGACTCTGCGGAATGCTCCGCCCGGGTTGGATTATGAAACGGATAGGAGATTTTCGAAGGTGAGTTGGTCACAACACGGTCTATAATGCATATATTACAACTGAATATAACTAATTTAGGAATAAAATACCTTAGAAAATCTCCTATCCCTTTCATAATCCAACCCGGGCGGCGCGTTCTACAGAGTCATCAAAAACAGCTTCATGGGAAGACACTCGCTAAATGGCGCGTGGCCATGCGCCAACTCAAGAGCAGTTATACCAAAACTCCAAATGTCGGCCTTGAAGTCGTAGCTGTGGAGCTGCTGCATGACTTCCGGGGCCATGAAGGTGTTGCTGATGACTCTGCGGAACGAACGCTCCGCCCGGGTTGGATTATGAAAGAGATAGGAGGTTTTCTAGGGTATATTTTTTATTTGAAGCCTTTATTTGAAGACTAATACATGCAAAATAACAAATTGAAAAATGAAAAACATAACTAACCCTTCAAAACCATCTATCCCGTCCGTAATCTACCCCGGGCGGCGCTTTCTGCAGAGCCATCAGCAAAACCTTCATGGACGGATATTTTGAAAAAGATGCGCCTTTTTCCAAATATCTGCCTATGAAGGTGTTGATGATTCTGCAGAACGCTCCGCCTGGGTTGGATTATGAGCGGGATAAAAGATTTTCTAGGGTATGATTTTTTATCTGAAGGCTAATACATGCAAAATACTAATTTTAAAAAATAAAAAAAAAATGCAAATAACCTTAGAAAACTTCCTGTCTCTCTCATAATCCAACCCGGGCGGCGCGTTCTGCAGAGTCATCAGCAACACCTTCATGGGCGGATATTTTGAAAAAGGCGCGTGGCCATGCGCTAATTCTAAAGCAGTAATTCCGAATGACCAAATGTCGGCCTTGAAATCGTACCCGCAGAGCTGCTGCATGACCTCAGGGATATGACTTCAGGGCCCACGGGCATGCGACTTTCTCCAAGTATCCGCCGATGAAGGTGTTACTAATGACTCTGCAGAACGCTCCGCCCGGGTTTGATTATAAGTGGGATAATCGATTTTCTAGGATTAGTTGGTTATGATTTTTTCTTTAAAACTCAAAGCATTGCATTGTACATTTTTAAAAACAAAATAACAAAAAATAAAAAGTACACTAACCTTAGAAAAGCGCCTATCCCGCTCATAATCAAGCCCGGGCGGTGCGTTCTGCAGAGTCATCAGCAACACCTTCATGGGCGGATATTTCGAAAAAGGCGCGTGGCCATGGGCCAACTCCAGAGCAGTAATTCCAAAACTCCAAATGTCGGCCTTGAAGTCGTAACCGTGGAGCTGCTGCATGACCTCGGGGGCCATCCAGCAGGGCGTGCCCACGAAGGTGTTGCGCGAGCGCTGCCGGTCCCCCGCATCGAACATGCATGCAGAAACGCCAAAGTCCCCCAGCTTTACCGACCCGTCCCTGTCTAGCAGGATGTTCCCCGCCTGATGCAAAATAATTAGAGATGAGAATGTGATGTGATTTTTTATATTTCAATAGGTTAATATGTTGTTGCCTACAAAACTTCAAAATATCATGTATACCATTACAAAACATAAAGTATCATGGATACCCTCCACTCTTAATTTTTCAAAAAGAAAAAAAAAACTTAAATTGCCCTTTCTCTCACTCACTCGTTTAAAATTTAAGGATAATCAAGCACGAGTGGTTTCAAAATTTTTGAAACAAATAAAAAAAAAATGTATAGAGGCCATACATGATATTTCCTACGTTTTGTAACTATGTAAATGATATTTTTCACCACCCACATCATCAAGACTAACTTTGTGTACTTGCATTATCATGGGATGAAATGACTTCATATTTCTCATTTAAAAAATGCTACGCAACCTGACGGGAAATCCCGACAGCATCCCGACAAGGTTTGTTATGCAAATATTATTTCTATAATTACCTCTAATATTCACAAAAAAAACCTTGTCGGGATGCCGTCGGGATATTCCGTCACGCTGTGCAGCATTATTGTTCTCATTTCACCACGGTAGACTAAAAAAACATAAAAAACATAAAAAAAACAATACCTTAACATCTCTATGAATAAGGCCGTGATAGTGGAGGTAGATAAGGGCCTTGAGCACCTCTCTTAAAAGAGTCGCTATGACGGGTTCGTCGAAGCCGTCGGGAAAGGAGGTCTTGATGATGTGGAGAGCCGACCCGCCGGCCATGTAAGGCATCACGACCCACAGGTTGTGGGTTGAGGTGAACGAGCAGTGCGCGCGCACTAAATTCGGGTGGTCGATCAGGATCATTGTTTGGACCTCCCTCCTTATCCCGTCCTGTGGTTGTTGGAAAATAATAATAATGAAAATTAAAAGCAATAAAGAAATATAATTTGGTTATATCGTGGGTGCTCCTATAGAATATCATGGGGGGACTAAATTAGGGTGGGTGGTTGATTAGGATCATTGTTTGGACCTCCCTCCTTATCCCGTCCTGTTGATGATGGAAAATAATAATGATGAAAAAGAGCAATTTGTTAGATTTGATGAAACGCGATTTCTTAGATTTATATCAAATTTGTTAAAAAATATCATTTCGACCCCTCCAGAAAGTGTATTTTTTAACATACAATTGATATAGTGTAAAAATGTTTATAATTTTGATTTTGAATATAGGGAATTTGGGTGGTCCATTAGGATCATTGTTTGGACCTCCCTCCATATCCCGTCCTGTTGTTGGTAGAAAATAATAATGAAAATTAAATAAAATAAAGAAATATAATTTGGTTATATAGTGGATGCTCCTATAGAATATCATGGGGGGACTAAATTAGGGTGGTCGATTAGTATCATTGTTTGCACCTCCATCCATATTCCGTCCTATTGTTTTTGGAAAAATATATATTGAAAATTTGTGTAAATTTTGTTTGGATTTTTTTTTATTATTATGGATTTTAGTTTGATTCTTGAGTACGGATTCTACTTAGGGTTTCTAATATTTTTTGGAAAATGGATTTTTGTTTGGATTTTTTTTATTATGGATTCTACTTAGAATATAATTTGTCAGAAAGAATGCAATTTGTTTATATGTAGGAGTGGTTTTTCTATCAAGGGGAAATTTCATTTGAACCTCCGCAAAATAGGAAAGTATCACGAATAACCCAACAAAATAGGAAAATATCATGAATATCCCTACACTTACAAAGTGTAGAAAATTCATGAAATTCAAACTATCCTTCATTCTCTTCTATTTATACATTAACAAGTGAGGCCAAGAGGGGTAATGATGACATTTCTCATGCTCTTTTAAGGATGCTCATGATTTTTCACTTTCCGGAGGGTAAATGTGATAATTTTTAGATTTTGTGGGTACCCATGAAATCAAAATTCCACCTTTCATGAAAATATAATTAATATAATATCAAAAAGTTGCTAAAATATTAATACAAGAAGTGAGAGAGAGACTAACCAAATCATTGTTGCATCTTTCCAAATCTAAAACTTTAATCGCGACAATTTCATTGAGTGGAATGCAAAGCGCTCTGTACACAGTCGCACTCACTCCTTCTCCAATTTCCTCATACAATTCATAATCTTTCGAGTCTGTTGGGAACCGTTTTTCCGACGTGTGATTATGCATTTTTTATACCTTTCTCTCTTAATCAAAATTCCCCTAAAGTACATCATTCAAAAGGCCGGTCTGTCTTTGAGTTTCGGCGATGCATTAAACATGTGTTAATGGTGGAATATTTGCAAAAGGTTGGAGTAAAGACAGTGATTTGACTGGCAGCCTTTATAGGAAGAATCTTACTGGAAAATCAAAGTGATAAATATAGTTAGTACATAATTTTTTGACTAAAAGAAGAAGCTTTTGAATTCAATTTCAGCTGAAATTGTCTGCTAAAATAAGAAATTGCGATGTCAGTGAGTACAAAAAAAGACCAAATTAAATCAGAAAAAACAATCTAGTATTCGAGAAATCATCTAAATCATCCAAAACAAAGGCAAAAAATGAAGAAACTCTACTGAATTACCCCCAAAAGAGCTAAAATTCATCAACAAATCTCAGTTCGAGATCCCTTTTGGGCTGGTTCGGACTAATTGGTACCATTACGAGCTAACCCACAACCACCTCCTCTCAAATCACAATCCAATTCACTCTCCCAAATCCATATTCCCATTCAAAGGATAATTTTTTCCCCAAATAACATGCTTAAAGCAGCTCAAAATCAAACCAAACAGAAAAATAAACAGAAACACTTCCAGATTTCAGACTGGGATCAATAAACCCAACCAGAAAAAACTATACAAGATAGAGAAATCCAAACTGAAATTGAAATTGAAATTGAAATCAAAACCTGATCGATCTGAAGGAGAAATTCGGGATTTGTTTGGTTAGCTTTCGAGAGAGAGAGAGAGAGAGAGAGAGAGAGTTTTTTGTTCTTTTAAAAAACGAAACGAAATTCGTTTTTTTAATACATGATTTCGTTTTGTTTTGTGTTTTTATTTTTTCAGACTGTTTAAACGGGTCGGGTGCAGTCAATTAAACGCGACCCGTTAAGAAGTCTAACGGGTTTTGATCTTAGCTGGATTTTTACAGTTAAACCCTTCAAAACCTCAGAATTATGTTCTAGGATATAAATGGATTGGTTTTGTAACTTTTGTTTCACAAAAGTTGGAAAATGAGAATTTAGTGTATGAAAATGATGAGAAGATTTTGTGTGTAAATTACATTTGAAGTGTATTTGAAAGGGTCTAATTGCAAAAAAAAGTTGGTAGCCAGCCAGTTGCGTTTAAGTTTCAAGGATAATGACTTCTTGTAAAACCAAGCTTATATGCTATTACAATGGAAAGATTACGCATTTTTTTATTAACTGAAATTTGAAATTATGTATAAACAATCAAATACGTAGTTTACTTTTCCTGCTGGAATTAATTTTAATTTAACATTATTGTTGTGTTTTATGAAAAAAGGGATAAATTCACTCACATACAAATGCGTCACTACCAACTTTGTTTTGCATTTTTAAAATTTCAAGTGTGTGAGAAAGGGTCTCATAAAAAAATAGTAATCTTCTTTTTTTTATAACAATTATCTTCTCTTTGTTTTTCTGTTTCACAATTGGTATGAAATGACATAACAGTTGGAAGCCCATTGTCATGCAAAATTATAATTCAGGAAATAGAAAGATATACAGAAAAGGTAGTGCAATTCTCTTTTGCTTCTCTTTTCCAAAAAGGGGGTATTTGCTCCCACAAGTTTGGGTTATTAAAGACCACAGAATTGAGAATCCTCATAATTATACGAGCCATCGAAATGGAGATTTTCTTCTATTTTTCTATTTTTAATTTTTTTTCTTTATCTTGTAATACTACTACTTATTATTATAAGTAAGAGCATTCCTCAAAAAATATTATACGAGCCATGTGACATATATAACGTAAAAACTTCGAAGTGCATTCATTATTAGCTCATCCCAAAAGGAGACACATGAAAGAAGCCACAATATATTCGACTTTAAACTTGTATAAATGTACTTCAATCTTTTTTCCAAAGATGAATTGAGAATCTCTTTTCATAAGGAATATTTCCTTTTCTTTTTGGTTTATAGTTATCCGTACATAATTCCATGGACCTCATTGACCAACAATACAGATCCAATAACCCGCTAAAAACTGCTAACAAATTACTTTGATATAAATAATGACTGGCCATGGGCTTGCAATAGAAAGATACAAATTTAATAATAACCCATTCAAAAACATATCTGCCTAAGACAGAACCTACAATTAAATTCAAAGAAATATAAATAAATAATTGAAATAATCAAAGTTTCAACATAAATTACAACAAACAAATAACCGTCACAACAAACTCATGCCACCACAAGAATAAAATACAAAAACAAATAATACAAAAACCAAAATTGCAAGTACCAAAAAGGGCAATTAACGACCAACAACTCAAAAAACAAACACTATCACCATCTCAAGAAGTAGATTTCTTTCTCTTCTTATTCTTCTTCTTATCACCATCATCCTTGTTACTATTTTTCACTTTGCCCCTGGACTTTTTACTTTTCGAATTCTCCCCCTCTTCTTCAACATCTTGCATTAAATGCTCGTAATCATCTAGACTTGCGAATGGCGTGCTTTGCTTCCTTTTCTTTCCGCCACTCTTCACCTTATTATTCTTCTTATTATCAAACTCTTTATCATCATCATTAAACCAATCATCATCAACTTCATTAATATCATCATCATCACTAAACTCATTAATATCATCATCACTATCAATAATATCATCATTTTTATTATTATAAGCTTCCGTTTCCAAATCACTTCCATTTCCGAGTAATTCTTCATCATCCCCCATCCCAATCCTACATACAT
The DNA here is from genome assembly GCA_024447665.1 of Juncus inflexus. Classification (NCBI taxonomy): domain Eukaryota; kingdom Viridiplantae; phylum Streptophyta; class Magnoliopsida; order Poales; family Juncaceae; genus Juncus; species Juncus inflexus. The sequence continues at coordinate 12,681,920 of JAJHPC010000007.1, read as the reverse complement.
AACAAGCACCATTAATTAATGTAAAAAAGATAATTACAAACATAATACAAAAAATCTTCAAAAAAAAAAAAAACAAAACTTTCTAAATACTTCTAAGCAACAAATATACACACAACACCCACTAAATAATTTACCAACTCTTTCACCGACTTCCAGGTCCCACGTAATTTATCTATCTAGTGAATCATTTAATAATTCAAAAATAATAAAAATATTTAAAAATAATAAATAAATTACTTGTCCAGGTCATCATAATCATATTCTTCCTGATCCTCCAAAATCGGCCCGTTCCCCAACACCTCGTCGATCTCCGCCTCCTCCAACTCCTCTTCTTCATCGCTGTTTAATGGACCATCATTGCCGTCCAATAGCAGGTCGCCAGCTGTCTCATCGTCAGAACCCTCCTGATCGGTTGACTTTGACTTTTTCTTTGACTTTGACTTTGTGGACTTGTGCATGTAGTACTGGTGGAAGAAGAGATCTTCTGGTGGGACCTCGTCTTCTGCCAGTTGTAGGATTTCCTCGCCGATCAGCATCCTGTTCGTGTCCATCTGAATAAATAAATAAAAAATAAAATAAAATTAGTTTGTTACAATTAGAAATTGATGGGTTTAAATGTCATATTTATCCTGCCTAAAAATGCTGAAATATCAAAAATTAGGCGTACAAAAATTGAAAGTATCAAATTCACCCCTCCGAATCTCAAAAGAGAAATACAAAATTTTAATTTTGAACAGATAATTTTGATGAATTTTCTCTTTCGAAGGGCAAAGCTTATATTTCAACAAATATATTCAAGTAAATAAAAAGTATCAAATCCGTCGATCTAAAGCTCAAAATTCTTTTAAATTTAAACTTCTACAACTCCCAAAAAAACCTAGCATTTCATTCAGCATTTCTCATCTTAATTCTTAAATCAATAAAATATTCATAGAAATAAATAAATAAACAAAAAAAATTCAATTTAATTCCACAAAATACCTTTCTGTTAGGAGCGATGTGGGACCCGCCGTGCCACTTGCCCTCATTCACCTTATTACTCTTCGGCTTCTTCTCCATGAACTTATCCAAAAAGGCGGGCAGCGACAGGTCAGATAACGGGTTGCCGTTGTACACTATCGGGCAGCCCATCAAGAGCGTCTTGGCCATTGTCGCGACAGATGGATGCACGTGATTGGCTAACAGAGAGAGTTCCCACCATGCCGTTCTGTCAGCGTTGCTGGTTAAAAAAAGTGGGATTAGGATTCCAGGATTTGGGAGGATTCGGGTTTTCTTTTCCGGCTTTTTGTTTTCTATGTTTTTAATGTATTTTTTGGGGAAATTTGCAAAAAGGCCCCTATATTATGCCGAAATTGCAAAAAAGCCCCTGATTTATTGGAAATTGCAAAACAGCCCCTACATTCTTGCCGAAATTGATTCTTGCCGAAATTGCAAAAGAAACCCTGAATTTTTTGCAATTTCCAATAATGAAGGGGCTTTTTTGCAATTTCCAATAATGCAGGGACTTTTTTGCAATTTCAGCCCTTTTGCAAATGCGGACAAGTGCACGTGGTTGGCCAGCAGGGAAAGTTGCCACCACGCTGTTTTATCCGCAAAATTACTGATTAACAAAAAGTGGGATTAGGATTCCTGGATGGATTTGGATTCCCGGTTTTTGGGATGATGCTTTTTTTCTCTTTTCTGGATTTTTATCTTACTGGAACTCTTCTTGTTCGAGTTTCTCTTTTTATTTTTTTTAATTTGGACTTTCGCGAATGTTTTATTTCTCTTAACAGCATTATTTCTCTAAACGACATTATTTCTCTTAAAACATTATTTTATTTCTGAATACAACATTATTTTATTTCTCTTAAAAACATTATTTTATTTCTGTTGATGTTGTCAAGAGAAATGATGAATAACTGTTGATTGACTTTTACAAACTTAGATATGCAAAATACAAGCTTTTAGCCTTTTAGATCCAACGAAACAGTAAGAGAGAGAGAGAGAGAGAGAGAGAGAGAGAGAGTACCAATAAGAAGGCTCTCTGTGGCGGGGATCGTAGCCAGCTGGCAGAGTGGGGCCCGCACCTGATGATTTATTTTCTTTTTCTTCATTATTATTTATTTTATTATTTTTTTCAACGTTTAATTCTATATCCGCTTTCTTTTCTTTTTCATCATTTATTTCAATATCCGCTTTCTTTTCTTTTTCATCCTCTGATTCTTCCTTAATATCCTCAAAATGCTCCGTTTCATCATCGACCGATTCATTCTGAAGCATCATCGCCCTGTAAATAAATAAATATTTGAATTTACTTGCCTTTAGGGACTAATTTGAAAATAATATTATTTTGAGGTGTAAAATTGGAAAATTAATAAAAATAATTACCAAAGAGGAGGTTTTGCGATAAGAACTTGAGAGAGTAAGAAAAGGCATCCACATGCGTATTGTGGAGGCCTCTGAAGCGCCACCTGTCCAAAAAAAATAAAAATAAAAATAATAAATAAGATATAAGATATAAATATAAGATGGTTGTAATAATATTGGAAAAAAGAGGGTGCAAAACACAAAATTACCTGTAGGAGGCGTTTGGAAAAAGCAGCGACTCTTTTCAAGTTCAAATCATTCTTCATCGCTTTTGTTAGCAAACCGATAAACAACTCTGGCTGATCAAAATAACAAAAAAAATCCCAAATAAAAACCCAAAAATTCACAAAAATGATAGGAGAGAGAAAGAGAACCTTAGAAGAGACAACAGCAGCTGGACTGAGAAGCTTCGTATACAAAGCGCGGTAAAATCTATCACTTGCTATTTGATTTTTGGAAGAAATTTGGTATAAAAGCATTAGGGCTTGAACTCCCACATTGAAATTATCAGAATGCACCTTTAATTAAATAAAAATAAAATAAAATAAAATATTAGAATAAAAAAAGAAGAATTTTGGTTTTACGTGTTATAGAAAACAATTAAATGAATGAATGAATGAATTAATTAATTAATTAAAACGAACCAATTTAAAAAGGACAGGAGTTTGAACTTCAATTATATCATCAGCTTCATCGCTCGAAACAAATGGAAACGCTCTGTTTACTCCCTATTAGTTAAATAACAAAATAAAAATAATTATTAAATCATAAAATATAGGATTGAAAAAATGAATAAGTAAAAGTTGGAAGGGTATATCTGTGAATAAAAAGAGTACAGTTAAAAGTGCAGATAGGAGACGTGAGTCCATTTCAATATTTGACTCGTTATTTTCATTTTGGCCCTTCGTTTTTTCCTTTTTCCATTTTGGTTTTCCTTTTTGAGAATTTCTCTTGTTGAATTTTCCGTCTTTTTGGGTTGAATTTTCATTGGACCGAGACAAAAGCACCTGAAAAATTCATGACAAAATAAAAATATATAAAAATATTTTTTCAAAATAATTAAAATAATAATAATAAGATTAAGAGATATATTAGAAATCTAGCCTTAAAGAGTCCAAAATAAACATCAATAGCTCGTTTCGCTATTTTTGGTCCATCCCCTCTTTTTGTATGATAAATCTGATTCAAGAATATTACCTACACAATAAAAAAACATTAATCATTTAAATATTAATAATATAAAACTAATATTGCATAATTTATTATTTAAATAATATTAAAATACATACAGCATAATACTTTGCACGCATCCCGATATGCGGCCTGAATAGAAATGAATCCACCTCATCAATCACAACAGCCTAAAAAAATACACTTAATTAAACAAAATAAAAATTTTAATGAAAATAATATCTATTATATTATATGAACTTACTTTCATATTAGGATGTGCTTCTAAAATGAGAGATAAATGGTGCGCTGCACCAGATGCAGCCTTACTTTCTGGATCTCCTAACTAAAAAATATAATTTAAATATTAATTTTTTAATACTTTTATTTTAACAATTTATTAAAAATAATAGAAGGAAAAATAAGACAAACTTTATTAACAAGGGCAGTAAGCAATCTTCGTTCTTGTTCTGATTTACTCTTCAAAAGCACAAACACAGTCTGAAAATTAAACAAAAAATATGTTAATTTTTTAATACAAAAAATAGCATTTAGTTAAATACGAAATTTTGGAGGGGTATTAATGCAAAAAAGGCAACCTTCATAGCTTTGTCTTTGAGATTTGGAAGCATATCTTTTAAAGCATCTTCCAATGCAATCACAAATTTCTCATATCTACATCAAAAAAAATCACAAAAAATTATTAATTTTAAATAATAATCGTATTAAATTAATTTAATATAAAAAAGGATTAACCTTTGTTTTAAACACTCTTCAAAATACCAAAAAAGCAAAAGCGAATAACCGTCTTTTGTCTCAGTTAATACATCTAAAGGCCTCTGAAATAAACTTTTGAGCTTTCGGTCTGGCAATAATCTATACAAAAAAATCAAATCAACATAAAATAAACGAAATTACGAATTTTTGTTTTAAATAACGGTATAAAATATACAGATTAATTATCTAACCTTGAAAGAAATAACTCTTTTAAGGCATCAAATCCAGTAAATGCATATCTTTTTCCAACCTTTGATGTCACCATTGCTAAAATAAACAAACAATTAATTAAATAAATAAATTTAGAGATATTTTTCAAACCCTCTTATAATATATATTTTCTCAAATTTATCAAAAAAAAACTAACTTTTAAAGTTCTTGAAAATACTCAACTTCAACTTTTATTTATAAGAACTAAATAATATATAAATAATGATAAATTTTCAAAACTCCCATAATTTTATAGAGAGAAAGTAATTAGAGAGAGAAAATCACATATTATGTTCTCTTTTTGAGTATTTTAAAGTCACGGAATTTATACAGCGAGAGAAAGTTTAGAGAGAGAAACAAACTCACACAACAACGCGTCAAGAGACCTCAAATTCGCGATCGGATTATCCTCAACCAAACAGGCAAAAGCCGAGACTTTATCGTTTGTCGTGCCGGACCGAGCGGAAGTTTCTAGAAGCCTCAGATCCCCGCTCTTTCTCTTTCTAGCCGACTCTTCGTATTCCGATGTGTATTGCTTTAACAATCTCTCTCCTAGTTCCTTGTTTTTGGTCACTAGGTTTTGCATCTCAGTGACAGAAACTGTCTGTTTGGTGGGTTTGGTTAGGAGTTTGGATTCTAATTGATCCAAATCTATGTACCAATTACCTGAAAAGGTGAAAAATTTGAAGGGAAATCAGAAAATGATAAGACTGATTGAGAAGTATAATGAAATGTTGAAGAAAAGATTGGTGTTTGTGGTATTATCTTGTTTCGATTATACAATATATTATCAAAAATTGAGAAGAAATGGAAAATGAATAAATGACCTGATAGAGAATTGGGTTTCATGAGGGGAAGCTCAGCGCTCTTTTGAGCTCCACTAACATGACCCTCAAATGGAGCGATCTCCAACGGCTTAGGCCTGTTTCTCATCGGAAACTTACTACTCTCAGTTCCTTTCTGATTAGAATCACTTTTCAAACTCGACTTATTCTTCAAATTTGGATGAACCTTCTCGTTAAATTTATCCTTCGAATTGGATTTATCCTTCAAATTCGCATGAACTTTCAAATTGGATTTATCCTTCGGATTTGGTTCAGGTTTTTTGGGAGGCTTGCGGAAGTCGGAGTCGTCAAAGCCGGAGGAGTTGGAGGGGAGGGAGCCGGCGAGGCCGAGGGAGGAGGCGAAGGATAACACGTCGGATTGGAGCGCGGCGAGATCCGCCGCCGCCGCCGGCGGCCGAGCAGAGGAGGAGGGTTTAGGGGTTTTCGATTTCGCCATTGTTGATTGGAAAGAGAGAGAGAGAGAGAGGAGGGGTTTAGTTAGGGTTTGGAGAAGCTTTGTTTGAGTTGATCGGGAATTGAAATCCTGGATTTGTTAAAATCGGGATTTGAATTCGCAATATGCACAAAATGGGCTTATTGGGCCAATGGGCCTCCTTCTGGAAAAAGCTTATGCATGTATACTTTTGACATCTAAGTAACATATACCTCTGAGAAAAATGAAAATATCATGTATATCCTCATAAAACTTGAGAAAACAAAACATGGGGGAAAATGAAAACATATTGCAACATAACAGCAACAAAAACTAAATCATAAAGGTGAAGAATTAAAGAAATAAAAATACAAACAAAACAAAGGTAAAAAAATGTATACAATTTAATTTTACAGTTTCACAATAAAATCCTTAATGAAATCCATTCACAAACATAGAATTTTTTTTTAAAAATAAAATTCAATCATCAATTCACACAATACAAGCCAACACAACACTATGTTTCTTTATTCCTTCTCACTCAAATCATACTAAAACAAACATTTTTCATTTTTTTTTTTTTGTATCTTTTTATTTCCGCGCACAAATGCAATTGCATTTCGCTTAACATTAGGGTTCATATCAAAGCGCAGGGAAACTTTTCCAAAATACATAGGAATATAACATTAATAAATAAATCACAAAGGTAAAATAAAAAGGAAAACCCAAATGTAAAAAGATGTACAACAAATCAACCATTACTTGTACAGTTACACACCACATCATTAAACCAAACCCAATCAACTTAATTAGTCTCTTTTAAAATCCATTCACAAATATAAAAAAAAAATCCAATCAATCATTCAACCAACACAATACAAATTACAACAATCACACTAAACCAACCATTTTCCCTTTTCACTCTATCATCTTTTTATTATTTCACTTAACAAATACCATCCCATTATTATTTCTCTTGACAACATTAGGGTTGTTGGTATCAAGCAGGCTTAACAAAGACAAGGTTTTGCGGGTCCGAACCCGACCCGCTTCCTTTAAAAGATCCGCTAAGCGTCTCTTTTCATCATCCACATCTGGATTTGCTGTGCCCAGCTTTTCCTCTCTCATTCCCACCACGTATTCTAATATTTCTATCGCTTCTTCAAGCCTAAAGAAATAAATTAATTAATTAAAAAATTTAATAGAGAAAGTTTAATGAGCAAAATATCATAAATACACCTATAAGATGAGAAATGTCATGGATAGCCTTATTAAGATAATAAATGCAATGTGTATGATTGATTTGATATATCCCTCTTTTTGGTATTTGTTTTAAAAGTAATAGCAAATTGTTGTTGGTTTCTTTTATCTTTTGTATAATATTTTATATATGAATAAGTGTTCATGATAATTTGCATTTTGTAAAGGTATGTATGTGATATTTTGATGTTTTGTAGGGATTTAAACTATGAAATTGCATTCTTTCATATGATTCATAAGTTTAATAATGAAACAGATAGCAAACACATAAAAAAAGAAAAAATAATAACAAACATGAAAGGTTTAGATCAGAACACAACAAAGCACGCTTTGTTTAAAAGTTTCTAAAGTTACAACTTTATTATTCTTATTTAAGAAAAATAATAAAAGGTACTATACTTAGCAGCTGGAAAGGTGCTTATTAATTAATTAACAAACTTTTAATAATGAGAAACTTCCAAGCAGAATCAATAGAAAAAGCAAAGTACACATTATAAAGCAACCAATTATAGAAAAATAATTGTATCTTTATTAATCTTACTCAGTACTTTATTAAAACAGTAAATCCATGTGCATGCAACTAAACAGAGATTTCATCTTATAAAACAACCTATTTTTTTCAATTTTCACCCATGTGATTTATAAATTTTTTCACTTTTTAACAGTCTTAACTTTACGAAACAATCTTGGCTTTATAAAGTAAGCACAATTATATTATTCATTTAAAAATATCCCTACTTTCCTTTCAATTACTCTCTGAAAAATGATATCATTCGGAAAAAAATTAAAAATAAAAATAAAAAATTTCCATTGTACTTTCCCATTGTACAAAGTCAAGATTATTATTCATAAAAATTTCAATAAAATCACAAAAACGCAAAAAAGTTCAAAAAAATGCCAAGAAAATAAAATCCAAAAAAAATAAATATTCCATACCTGCTATTGCATCATAGGTACCAGCAATATTATTATTGATAAAAAATTCAAAAAAAATGCAAAAAAAAAAAAGAAAATCCAAAATTTACGTACCTGCCCATGGCATCATAAGTCCCAGCCAAATTACTATAAACCCCAAGCGTATCAACATGGTACGGTCCACACTCTCTCTCTAAAACCTCTCTCGCCTCTTCAAACAGCTCGCTCGCCTCTCTCACCTCACACTTTTTCACACAACACAGCCCCATTTGGTTCAAAGCCACTCCAAAAAACGCTGACTTTCTCTCTCCACTACTCCGCAATTTCCCAATCCCACTTTTAAACGAATTGTAGGACTCATTGTAGTTCCCTAGAATGTACTGCAAGACCCCGATTTGGCACTCGATCCCCGCAATTGCGCTTTGTTGGCCCGTTGTGGAATTATTGTACAATTTCAACGCTTTTTGAAGCAATTTTAAAGCTTGTTCAATTTCGTTCATTGATTCATAAATCGCGGCTATTTCGGTCAAACCGTTAGCTATGTCTTCTATTGAAGTACCCGGTACGGGTTTTTGGTAGATTTTAAGAGCGGTCTCACAATGGGATTTGGATTCCCGGATTTTGCCCGTCTTGTTGTATAGATCCGCGAGCCGCACGGAAACCGAGGCGACGGTCGGATGGTTCTCTCCTTTCGACGCTTTGAAAACCGCGAGGGCCTTTTGGTACGAGAATACCGCCTCATCGTACCGGCCTAAAGACAAGTAAATATCACCGATATTGCAGTCTACAAGCGCCACCTCACTCTCTTGGCCACCATTTGAGACCATCGACATGCTAGCGTGCATTAAATGCTCAAGAGCACTTTCTCTCTCTCCTCTTGTGTCGAGAATCAAGGCCAAGAGCCTTCTATCTGCGATTTCCTCTGCAGAGCCCGACTCCCCAAACTCTCTATGGATCTCAAACCCTAATTTGCACATCGTTTCCGCTTCTTCAAATTGCAAGGCTTGAACGTGGGCTTCGGCTAAATACCTACAAGTTTCGCCCACACGTGGGTCCGTTTCGCCCAAAGCCTCCTTTTGGATCTCTAACCCTAATTTATAACACTCAATCGCTTTGTCCAATTGGCCCAAAAGCCCGTAAGTATCGCCCAATTGCATAAACCCTGAAAATTTGGCCAACGCATGGTCTTGCCCTAATTCAATAACCGGTATTTCTAAAGACCTCTTCAAAACTGGTATGGCTTGATCGTGTTGCCCTAACGTGCAATAAATCGCCGAAACGACGTGTAAACTCATGGCCAAACTCAAACTAGGTTTTCCTTTCGCGCATTTTTCGAAAGATTTCACAGCTCTTAACGCGTACTTCAATGCCCTTCTTGGATTATCCGACACGATCAAGTCTCTCGCGTGCTTCAATAGAAACGGGCCTAAATCCGGATTATCTAACCCTAAATCCTCATCTTTTTCTTTATTTCCATTACTCAATCTCCTTCTACCCGTTTGACTAGCGGACTTTCTCGACCCGTTTTCACCTTCTTGAACCGACTCGACGCTCGATCTCGGTCCCAAACCCTTCTTCTTCACCTTCTTACTCGGCGAACTCACGCTCGACGCCAAAACCTTAGGGGCATTATCGTAATTTCCCTCATTTTTAACACTTTCTTTCTCCTCTTCTTCTTGGATGATTTGGATGGCGTCCATTTCGCCGCCGACGAGGTGGCGGAGCTCGGAGTCGATCCTCGACTCGTCTCCATCGGAATTGAAGCTCCTTCTAGAAGGCGACCTCTCGGATCCGGAACTTTCCATCTCACATACATTGTTGTAGAGTTGCTCTATGGAAGGTTCCGGAAGAGAATTCGGTCCTTCATTTGTGTTGAAAAGCTCGCTTGGTGTGATTTTGGAGTTTGGGGTTTCGACTATTGAGTCTTGAGGGGTATTTTCGTCCATTATTATGCCCGGCATTTTTTAAAGGGGGTGAAATATCCTGTAAGGAATGAAATGGGTTAGTTTAGTGGCATTGTGTTGTAAAGAAGTTTGGAGGTTTAGAATGGATTAGTGTAGTAAATAGTTTAATGAATTGAGCAATTTTGACAATTACTGGTGCAGTTATTTGTTAAAATTTATTAAAAATTAGGAAAACAGGGGAGAATCAGTAAATATTTGTTGGAAGTTGTGAAGAAATAATCTTTTGATGAAATGGCGAGAAATTGAAGCAAAATGTGTAGAAAATGCATGAAAAATTGAACAAATTATAAAAAAAATGGAAAGAGAAAGATGGTTGTTGGATCTCTCTAAATTCACAAGTAAAAGGCTGATTCAACGAAAAGATTGAATTTTCAGCTCGATTCTGAAACATTTGAGTTGTGAAAAGAAGTCTATTAAAATTGAGCATATACAAAAGACACTCAGCTCCAAAGAAAACGAACGGATCTCTTCAAATTTCATGAAAAACAAATCTCTTTGGAGCAATTTCAGCTCAAATTAAAGGAATTCAAACGGATTTTCCAATTTCGCTGTATTAAAATGCTAATTCAACAGCTCAAGTTCGCAAAATCCTGATTTCAAATCAGTGAACAGTCAATTTGAGAAAAAAAAATTAACCCAACAAATTTCAGCTCAGAAGATAAAAAATTTCAACCAAAATACTCAGATCTCCCACATTAACAAACCAAGAAAATGACCACTGAAAATGCAGTTTATATTACCCAAAATAGCAAATTGGAAATAGAAGAGGGAAAGGGAGAGAAAGAGAAAGAAAAGGTACATTAAAAAGCTTACACTGAAAGAATGCCTCAAAACTTTTCTTCTTCTGAAGAAATGTTGCAGAGAGAGAGAGAGGAGAGGAGAGGAGAGGAGATGAAAGTGTAAGAGGTTATAAGAGCAAATTATTTTATTTCAAGTCTTAATTTGCATTAAATACATCTTTGAGAAGAAGAATAAAATTTTATTTTCAGGGTATTATTGGGATTTCACATCTATCTTTTTTTTTTTTTTTTTTTGCTTTCGAGATAATATATTTTTTTTCTTTTTCTAATAATAATTGGGCCAGCAATGAGAAATACAAATTCTCACAAAAAAAGACAATATTGTAATTTAAACTTTGTCAATGTACGAGAAGAAGTATAAAGGAGAAAAAAATAAATTCAGACTATAATTTAAATAGCATTAATAAGGGGAAATAGAAAATGACCTGTTTGCCCTTGGGATGTAAAGGACATTGGATGCTTTTAGTTGGAGACTCTTATGATCTTATCCAATTGGTTATGTAAAGAATAAGATAAGAGACAGAAACTATTTACAAAACAAAATAACATAACGAGGCATGAAGTATGTAAAAATATATGAAAGAGGACAAATACATAGTCCGAATTATCAATTATTTTGTTGTACCTACATATCCAAACTTAAGAATGGTACAAAAAGGAAATATAGTGTCCCATCACCTTCCTTATACCTTTTTGATGTTGATTTTTAGTTTTTTTTTTTTTTTTTTGTTACACATATTAATTAGATCTCATAAAAAGTTCTTTTGTTTCTCTATATAATATGAATTCATGATTTCCCCATATATATATATATAAGCTATAAATGTTACTTTTTCAAATTTATGTATTGAAATGAAATAATTTTTTTTATCAATACAAATATCATAAAACTATATTTAATTATTCCACCGGCGAGTTGTCAACTGTGAAGAATTTTGAAAATTAAAAATTAAAAACTTAACATAAAATAAAATAACTATAGCTTATAACAAATAGCATATTATATAGCATAAAATACCATTTACATAATATGCACAAGTCAACACAATACTCTCCAACAAAATAAGTATGCAAACATTTGCATTATTATTATAATATAAAGTTTTGGAGATATGTTTATGCAACAAAAAAATAAACAGCAAATAAAAGGCGGGAAGTCAAATCGGACGGTTGACAGACAGCGGCCGTCCATCCTCCTTCTCTCTTCCACTTCCCAACACCCGGTCCATAAACACCTAAGTGTATATTACGATAATATCACTCAAAATATCATACACCACGTCCATCCTCCTACTCTCTTCCTATCGCCTGTTACACTCCCCCAAATCCCCAACACTCTGTCCACAAACACCGAAGTGTATATTACGATAACATCACTAAAAATATCATACACCGTGTCCGTCCAGAGTATTCAAGACTGTCACGGATATATAAAAGGACTCACAGGCTTTCGTACGTATTAAAAGATGATAATATAGATCAGCTTTGAGATTCGTGCTGGGAGAAATCAAAGGCTGAGATTGATTTGTGTTTAGTTTTATTTGAGGGGGTGGGATGTGAATATATAAAAGTCGAGGGAGTGGTTTGTAAGACGTTAGGTGCCCGTGGGGTTGCTTTGTCTGTGTTGAAAAGGACATGCTCGCTCTGTATAAAACACACTGCAATTGTTTTTAGGAAAACCCTTTGAATTAGGCCCCTTCAAAACAAGGAAATAAAAAAATGGAGCTCTTTCTTGGGAAAGGAATGATTTTTTTTTAGAAATTTGCTGAAAAATTAACCAATGGATAATAAATTTATTTATTTTAATTTTTGGTAGTTCATTGATCATTTATGGTAATTTGTTTACAATGCATATGAGTAAAACTTAGTGAGTTAATAAATAATCATAATAAAGATTTTGAGAAACTCGAATAAAAAATATTGAGAGAGAGATATATAAGTGATCGCTCGATTTTTTTTTTTTTTTTTTTTTTTTTTTTTTTTGAGTGGGCTCATATGTCATCACCTAAATTTTGAAATCAATCATGCTATATGCGAAATTTGAACCTTTCAGCTATGGAAATGTGAAGTTAATACCATACCACTACATTATCCTATTGGTAGTAAAATATTATATTACAATTAATCAACTACTCTAAAAATTATACTAAGAAAAAAATAATTTTTTTTTCTGATGCATTATCCAATTACAAACTTATGAACAATATATTTTATATCTTTTTATTACATGAGAATGTTATATCATAAAAGTATAAATAAAAACAAAATTAAAGCTGGCTAGCACAAGTGGTTAGGCACCTATCAATTTTGGAGAGATATCTCAAGTTTGAATCTCAACTAATGCATTTACAAATCTTTCAATCCATTAATAATGAGTTTGAATCTCAAAAAAATTGAATAAAAACAAAACAAAACAAAACGTACTTAGCAATTACTGAACTTGTATGTATTAATCTGAATTAGAAGGCTTGTAAGGCTATAAATGCCAAAAGGGCCAAATGCAATAAAACAGTCGGTGCATAGAGTATGTATATCAAATCACATATTCCTATAGTTGGGACTATAGTGAGGTCCACGTTTCGGTGGAAACAGCTTGTATGGCCCTTAAATAAATAAATCATGAATATGATCATATTTTTACCAAAATACCCCCATCTGTGCATATCGTATTCTCTGCCCAGAAGGTAAAATCGACATTTCATAAATATAATTTATGAATTTAGACATTTCATAAAGATGGATGAACGAATTTTATCCTTGAAGTTGAAGCAAACAAGTTCTCCAATTTTCTCCTCCATTATTCTTTTATTTTATTATAGTATTTTTTGAGGTGAATGTCTTATTATTTTGTTTATTTAAAGTGCATGTCCATATATTAAGTACAACTTTAGGAAATGATTTAGGTAATGTAGTTCTCAATTAGACGGATTACCTAAATGATTCTTTAATTGATCAGGAGAATGATTTGAGCTGGCCTTTTCAACTAACGTAGAATAATGTTTGGGAGTTAAATGATTTTTTTTAATGTTTTCTTCATGTGGAAAAACAAGATGTTTTTTAATTACTTTTGTCAGTAAGGACCAAAATACTGATTAATTAAGCAATTTTTTTGTTTTTAGTGAATCATTTTCTGTTCATATATCATCATTATCAAATTCTCTTCCATGACACGGTCCATTAATCAGGATTCCCAAGTAGTAATTTAAATTGAAACGACAAATCTAATCGGACGTTACATTATATTACATATTGCACATTTGATCATAAGTAATATAAGAGAATCTTTTCTTTATTAAGACATGAATACAGACCATTCTTTCAAATCAAAAACTAATTATATCTCTGAAAATCGGAAATAAATACCATTAGGCGCTTCAACTCTGGGGAAATTCGATATCATATTTTCTCCAACCTCTTCCCAACTGAAAACCAAACAAGCAAATAATTAACTCCCCTTAAATTTAATAATTTCACAAATTACCATTTTTAATGAATAAAAATTACCTATATGTGGTGACCAAATAGTGAAGAAATATTGAAATTTCGAGTATGCCGAGTTCTTTTCCTGTGCAAAGCCTTCCTCTTCCACCGAACATCATGAAATATTGGTGTCTCCAAATTGCTCTCCTATACAAATGCAAAATTATGAATTTTTATTAAAAGACATATAAACATTAATAATTAATGTTGGTTGCATTAACTAATAATGGCTCTCACCAGCCATCTCCAAGGATTGAACTCGAGTGCATCGGGATAAATGTCAGGACAAAAGTTGATCTCTCTTGTATAAACATAAATTCTCCACCCTTTTGGAATTAAAGGCCCTAAGACACATATATTTACCATTATAATTTATGTCTATATTCTGATATAGAATAATGAATATAGCAAATAAAATTGTTGGTCTCATCAATTTTTTTGATTAAATGTATATCACCTTTAATTCTAGTATCTGTGGTAGTTTTTCTTATTGTAGCGCCAGATATAGATGACATTCTTAGTGTCTCTAAGACCACCTACAAAGCAATTACAAGTTGCAATTGGTACTTTCTCTCATCCTGATTGTCAAAGGCCAAAATGAAAAGAGTGAATTTCTATTATATTTCTTTTTTCAGAAATAAATGACTTACTGCACGAGTGAAAGCCATGGATTTATAGTCATTCCAGCTAATCATGCAATCCTCAAGCTTCCCCTTTCGAATTTCCAAATTCTCTCTCTGAACACAAAATAAATTCAAGAGATAAGATAAAATATAACAAGATAAAAAATCGGCAAATTAAGCTAATTAATCATCCAAAATTAAATAAACAAAATCAATGATATATTGTTTTAAGTAAAATAAAAATAAAAGAAGTATGTACCCTGAGCTCTTCTTGCACATTTGGGTGATCATGGAGATACTTAAAGCCATCATCAAAATACCGGTTACGGTATGATAGCAAGAGAATTAATCATATTATTATTGGAAACTTGGCTATTCAGAAGTGTCTAATATGTCGTTTTTACGGCATGTAGAGGCCCTTCTTTCGTCAATCATCTCTCCCAGCATTCGAACAATTTTCCTTCTTGCCTGGATTATATTTGTTTTAGGGTAGCAAAGTAAATTATTTATTAAATACTTAACTAAACAATTAAATGTGCTGACTCGTTTAAACCAATAATCTATTAAACACTCAACCAACAAGGGTCGGTCTCACAAATAATTCAAGAGGGACTAGATTTAACACCTCTAATAGAAGGAACTAATGTGGAACTTAAGAACCATGGTAGCCACCTCCAACTGATAATTCAAAGCAAAACACTTTCATCCGAGGAGGATTAGATCTTATGGAGGTGGACGGGTAATAACATTTACTCGACAAAGTCTATTTATAAATTTCTAAACTTCCCAAACCCAAAAATGTCATGGGGAAAAACTCTACGGAAAATCAAAGCTCCAATGCGGATTAAATTCTTTGCATGGCTTTTGAGTAATAGATCTCAGGTTGTACCTGAGAGTCTCCAATTATATTAGATTAAATTAAAGAAAGAAAGTATGTTGCAAATAAATTTGCCACGAGGATTGACAAGAAAAAAACCAAAATAAGGAAAATAAAGCATAACAAAGCCCGGGAGGATCCAATTTCTTCTTATAGTAGACTACTCCATAAACTAATACCAGCCAAAATGGAGTCAGTTATATATCCTTCGCGTTGTTGCTGTTTCATCTCGAAAAGTTCTCGCATATCTTTCTTTCCATATCCAAAAACATGTTGCAACCAATTGGATTCTTAGTTGAAGATCTCCTTGGTGCTTGAAGGTGTTGACTCTTTGAATATTTTGCAATGGCTTTTGGCTAATAATAAACTCCCAACACAAGAAAACCTTGAAAAGAAAGGTTAGCGATCCATTAGCTCATGCACGCTATGCATGCGAGGATGCACCGAAAGCGCGCAACGTCTCTTTACGGAATGCCCATATACAAGGAGAGTAACGAACTAGAACAACCAAAGAAACCTTATGCCCGTGGAGTTTTGGATGCACCAAAGAAGATCACTTGACACCAAGGATGAGAAGGAGTGGGACGCAGAATGGCTAGCTGAAACGTGGTTTATTTGGAAGGAAATGAACAATTGGATTTTTAACCAAGTGGCGAGGACATCATCGATGACAAAGCATCTAGCAATGCAGGAGGCTGGAGGCTGGACTGTGGAAGCAGTTATTATAGAGTTGTAGTGTGTATGTAGTAGGATAATGAATGTAATGAGAGGAAAAAGGGGGAGAAATATTATGTGAGAGTATAATTTCAGTAGCTCAGCAGGCGCGCAACAGACTGATTTTCTGAAAGTACACTCAACCAAGTATGAATCATCTGAAAGGCGCGCAACAGACTGATTATCTCTCTAAAAAGACCAATAAAATAATCTTGGAGGAAATCGCTCAGCAGACAAATAAGTGGAGAGAGTACTGCTAGAGTTAGAGAGTCTTAGGAGTCTATTTGGTCCCCTTATTTCTGTGTTGATTCTTAAGCTTGGGCTTTTTTTTCCCTTTCTTTCTTCTTTTTTAACTATTACTTGTAAAGACTTTTAATTTTTTTTTATTAATCAAAATCTCAGCAAGACATTTCGACTGTTGTAGCATAAAAAAAAGTATGAATCATAGATGGAACTGGAACATAATTTTTTTTTCGGATTAAATGGAGATAACTCTTTTGTCACACTCATATGTTAATGAGTTTTGAATCTACGATCCATAACTTATCATACATTGTTTAGTGTTACTCATAACTGCATGTATGTATGTGGTAATTATAACCTACCTGTAAACCTTTGTAATAACCAGTGCCCGGAAGGTTAAGGGGGAGTGAGAAGCAACCATTGAGTAAGATCGTGGAGCTCATGTTGGAGCTCTTTTGTGAAGCAATTGCTATCTTCTATACCAGTTATCATTTTCAGTATCATTAGCATAACCATCTGTACATAGAGTATACATATGCACACAACTTAGTAGAGGAAAAATATATGCTTGTGCTTTTAGGGGCAAAATGAGTATTTGTAAACTTAGATAAACAATAATGTTAATCTGTTCCGTAAGCACAGGGGATGGCAGTGCAAAATTTTAAAGTGAAAAAAATTAAATGCCAAAAATAAAGAGTATAGTGCTTAAGTAAAGTTGCAACTCTATTAAAATACATGGACTCTTGGTGCGTTTATCCTTAGTTTAATACCTCATTGCACTTGTCATGGATATCTAAAACTCGGCCACCCCAATTTTTGAGATCAGACTGCATGAACTCATTAATCATAGGAAAAAATTGGTCTTTCGGAACAGGCGCACTTATCAGAGACATATGAACCCCTCTCACGGCCTTGTGTTCTGTACCAGTCACATTCGCCACATTCGATTTGCCAAGTATATTCATCATCGATTGCGGATATCCCGGTATGAACCCCTTGTTCTCATGCGTGAGTATGTATTTGTTTATTTCCGGATCCATGCTTACGACTGTCGGGCCTCCAAATATGTTTGTCTTAAACACATCTCCATATCTATATTTATAAATTATTAAAATTGATAAATTTAGTACTTTTATGTGTGTAATATTTTTTGTAAGGAATTTTGGAGAGGGCTTTAATTATCCCCCATCCAAAATGAAATTTTCTTCAATAAAAATTATAGGTTTTTTACAAACAACTCTATGAATTTACAAAAGAAATGTGTGTAATATTGAAATGTAATTTCAATACAATTTGACCTGACCCTCAGACGGGATGCAGAATCGATACGGATCCTTCACAATATTCAAGAAAAGCTTAACAATGATTACCATCATAAGTGGGACATAATTTAGACATGCACATGTTGGAAAATCTGAAAAGCTAGACATGGGCGAATCTTCCGCAATAACAGTCAATTGACTACCGCCACTTTTGATAGGGCCGTCCTTACGGCCCAAGAATGGACACAAGTATTGGACTCTTCTCTTTGAAGACTAGTTGATGTTTTCTTGTAGCCTCTTGGTAATCTAGGATTTTTTTTAGTTTAAATTTTTCGGTTTCATTTAGAAAGTCGTATTTAGTTTCCCTCATGTAAATATTTCATGTAATGCTTCGTGTTCGTTTAAATACAACGTAAGCGAAATGCATGTCCACAGAAACGTAAGGCAGAGAAACCAAGAATGTGAAGATAAAAGAGAGAAACGAAACACAATCGTCATTGGCATGGACACTTTATCTTGTGTCAACCCGGCCACTTCAACCTCACTCTCTCTTCTATCTTCCAATAATATTTTGTTATTATAATATGATTTATAACCTATTTTTATACTGCCAAATTGTCGGGTAGCACCTCCCTTATTTTTTTTTTGTCGTTTTAGTTTATTCTATTCTATTGACAATTACGGATTATAAAACTGAATATTGATTAATAGATTTACGCGGGAGACATTCAAGTTCTCCGTAATAAAAATAATAATAAAAAATACAACGCAAGCAAATGCTTACCCTTCAAAAAATATATTGAAATGTAATTTCATGTTTCTCTAAAATGTTCTATGGGTGTGCATGTGTGAAAAAAATCTATGTTGTGACTAGTGTTATAAAAATTGTTCTAAGCGCTAGGCAGTTCATGTCCGCCTTTGATCAGGTGTTTGAGCTATGCGTTTTTTTTGCCTAGCCTAGGGTTCCCCTAGGTCCGATTTAGGGTCAGCTGTTTTTAATTCTTACTTAAATGCGGACCAATTTCTTAATTTATTAGGGTTCATTTGGATGTTATTTAGACTTTTGAGTATGTGGCTATTTGTTTCGTTACGTTGTTTGAATATTATTTGCTTTTGGATATATATTTATTTGTGTTACTATTATTTTTAATTAATGTCGTTTTGATATTAGTTTATATAAAATTATAATATTTATATAAAATTATAATATAGATCACAATACTTTATACAATTTATAATATATTATATGCAAAAAATATTAAAAAATTAAAACTCCTCATAACTTCCGATGAATCCCGATTAGTTTGTGATTAATCTCTCTAGGAGTGGCGCTGGGTAACTGTCCGACTAGCATCTATCGTTGATTTGTATGCATAGTAGTCAAGGTAGCTTGGTCTAGACGATTAGACGATTTCTGTAACATTGGGAACTTATGAAAGGATTGTATATCTAAGTGTGAAGGAGTTTATGTTTGTGTGTGTGTGTGAATATATGTACTTGAACTTGAAGACATATACAACATAAATCACATTCACATAGCTAAGTTTATTTCAGATAGAGGTGACCTGAATTGATGATTGGTGATTGAAATCGATTTTTTTTTTTAAGCAACATTTTTTTGGAAAATAATTCATCATATAGAATTGTTTTGAAAATAATTAATCCACTGTCACTTCCGCCAGAACCTCTGGCGGAATTGGCTGCCACCTTTAAGCACGATTAATTAAGGAAAAAAGTTAGACCCTCTGGCGGAACTAACTTTTTTCCTTAATTAATCGTGTTTAAGAATGTCATGTCAGTTTCGTCGGATGGTCTGGCGAAAGTACTAGTGGGTTAATTATTTTCAAAACAGTACTATCTGATTAATTATGCTTCAAAATAATGCTAAACCAAAAAAAAATCGATGAAATCAGGGCCGAGTTTCCAGTAAGAAGCATTTTCGCCGAGCAAAGGCCAACCCATCGTGCCAGGTGGCAGCCCCTTCTTTCTGCCATACCAAATCTCGGTCCATTTCGATAGAACTTGGTATATCGCCAGAGCTCCGATCCCTATGCTGAGTAGTATCTGTAACATCTCCATATTTCTGGTGTAATTGAATTGAAGTCAATTATCTTTAGTTCAAGCTATTAGAAGAAGAAAGAGAGAGAGAGATTATTGTTATATTAATGGATTCCAAAACGCAATTATATTAATGGATTCCAAAACACAGGTTGCGTAGAGATCGAAGTATCTCTTTTTGTTTATTACAGACCTAACCCGGCAATAAATATGATCACTGATTTTTTTTTTCTTTCTAAATGATCACTGCTTAGATCGGATGGCAGAAATGTATTTAAAAATTTGTGGTGTATTTTAAATTATATTTATTTGAATTAGTTGACCAAACGCGGCAATTTGCATATGATATCCTTATTTTCTGTGAAACACCCTCAAAATTCTTTGGCTCTCGAATATTTTTGGGAAGTATCGGTCTCGAAGTAAACCTTTCTAAAAACTATTTTGTCCAATAGAGCATCCGGACAAAAAAATCATGGGAGCATTAAACAAATGTTGCAGTGTCATAAGAAATGCCTTTCAATCAAGTATAGTTTTCCTTCGATAAAATATTTAGGCTTCCTATTGTCCTAGATAAAAGACCGTCTAAACTATGTTTCATGCCACTTCTAAATAAGGCCCTGAAAAGACTTTATGATGGAAATAGAAGTTCCTATCATATGAGGGTGCGATCCTAATAAATGCGGTTCTGGCATCTCTGCCGAACTATTTGATGCAAGTTTTTCTATTCCCAATGGCTTATAAATGAATTACATAAAATAATTAGAAGATTTTTTTTGGAGAGGAGATGAGGATTGCTCCTCAATAAATTGACTGACTGCAAGGGAAAGAGTATGCTTACCTTGCAAAATGGGCTTGTTAGAAATACCAAATCCAAAAACAAGAAATCAGGCCTTGCTTGCTATTGAAAAATCTCTGGAAAATAAATAAGGATTCCTCAAGCATGGGCTGAATCCTTACATGAGTTATTTAGGATTTCGAGACATGACTCCTTACTCGGAGGTGGATGGCTTATATTGCTTCTTTCTTCCTAAAGGATCCGACATCCTTACTTCCTCTTTTTAATGTATCCTTCAATAAAAATGACCCCAATGCCTTACTTGGAGGTGGATGGTGTCAGGTAGCTTCTCCGCAACATTAACCTACAAATTTATTATAGACCAGGGTATGAATAATGCCTGGGGCTGGCATGAGCCGTTCTGGTGTGTGCTTTGTTAGAAAGCTCAAGAATCCGTAGACCATATATTTGCAAGTTGTGAATTCTCCAAAAATTTGGGATGCGATGGGGCGTTCAATTCGAGCATCCTCATCGACAATTGGAGTAACAGTCATTGAGCTATGATTTAAAAATGGGGAAAGGCTACAACATAGCATAGTACCCTGATGGGATAAGACATGACTAGCCTCATGTTGGCAAATTTGGCTAATGAGGAATCGAAGAATCGAAGAAAATTCAAAGGAGAGAAGAAACATCATAGCTTCATCTGCAACCTAACCAACAAAATGTTACTGGAGTGGAGAGATTGCGCTTGATGTAGCTATTGGTATTTGTAGTTCGGTCATGATGTAATTAACATCTCAAATTTCAGTTTTTTTTTTTATTTTTTGTTTTATTTCTTTAAATCCATTGTAAATTCGACGCTTAATTAATACAAATCAAACAATGGACGATTTGATTTTAGTGGGGGAATGTATAGAGGTCCTTCCATGTATTATTAAGTTTGTTATTTATTATAAGATCATTAATCCAGTGTTCGATTTATATGTAAAATAACTAGAAAAACATAAATTAGGCCAAACTAGGCCCTAGGCCTAAGAATTTTTAAATAGAAACAATAAATCTAATCAGTACATGTTACATGATATCACATAATGCACATTTGATGATAAGCAATATCAGAGAATCTTTTCTTTATTAAGATATGAAAGCGTTCCACTCTTTCAATTCGAAGACTAATTATAGGGTGCTACTATTTCTACAATGAACTTTTCTTAGTTAGTCCAGAGCGAAATTTAAATTTTTATTTAAAAGCCCAAAATGCCCTTGCTTTAATCAAACTAATTATTTATTACACAATTATTGATTTACTCGTGTATTATTCTTTTCTTAATTAATCCCAACAAATATGGCAACAATATTATTGCAAATAAATCCAAACTTTTATACTTCATCTTTTGTTCATGTTTTGCTCTATGTTTCACATTTTGCCTGAATTACAAAATTGTAACATATGTGTCGATTAAATTAATTTGACATTTTCACGAGTGATACAAAATAATTAGATTATATATCACTGAAATAAATATGAAATAGTATCACTATATGATTATTATAGATTATTAAATTACGTAACATATAATTATTATTATGTATATTATTGTATTACATAGTATTGAAAGCAATATGAAATATTACAAGTTATTATTACGAATGATGTAATTTCAGACTTAGAGTTTAGAGCGTCATATAACTTTGAGTTTATGTACGAATAGTAAAAGAAACTTAGCAAAATATAACGAATGTTAAATATTGTCCGGTAAATACAAAATAATTAGGACATTGATGGTATTTAAATATTTTTTAATTTTCATCATATTTTGATTGAAGCTAATTAAGATATGTGATAAAACAGAAACAAATCTTTAATCCAATCAACCACAAATAAATAAAGGGTATTTTAGGAACTTTAGTTAAAAATCTGAAGTTTGCTCTAGACGAAACAATGTTTGCTCTAAAATAGCACTGCCCCTAATTATATCTCTAAAAATCGAAAATGAATACCATTGGATGCTTCTACTCTTGGAAAATTTACTACCCTATTCTCTCCAACCTCTTCCCAACTGAAAACAAACAAACAAATAATTAACTCCGATACTTCCCATAAATTTAATAATTTTCCAAATTACCATTTTTAATGACAAATTGAAATTACCTATATTTGGTGACTAAATAGTGAAGAAACATTGAAACTTCAAGTAAGCCTAGTTCTTTTCCTGGGCAAAGCCTTCCTCCTCCACCAAACAATATGAAATATTGATGCGACTCTAAATTTCTTTCCTACACAAATACAAAATTATGAATTTAATTAAAAGAAATATAAACATTAATTTTGATCAATTATATAGACTATAGAGTAACTGTCGGCTGTAATTGATAGGTCCCGCATTATTGTGGGCAAACAAATGAATTGTGGGCTTTTAATATAGGGTTTCTAATAATATATGTTTTGGAGGGTTTATATGTAAAAAGTGCATATTTGCGATTTTGGATCTAGAGAAAAGTTCTCTCATATCATCAGTTGGTACGAACGGTACGGCGAAAGTTTTCAAACAAAACCAAGTTTTTCTAATTCCTCTCTAATCGGGTGGCTATTTCTATGTTCCTTTTGAGATCCCTCCGAGGGTGTAATCCACCAATTGTGGTTTATCCCTTTCATGTTGTGTTAATTAGGTGAAGTTTGTATTGTTTGTTTAGTCATTTGAGTTAACCATAAAAGTCGCACATAGATGAAATTTTTCCGATACATCTCTATTTTTTGCAACAGTAATTAATTAATTGTGGCTCTTACCAGCCATCTCCAAGGATTGAACTTGAGTGCCTATGGATAAATGTCAGGAGAATAGTTGCTCTCTCTTGTATAAAGAAATATTCTCCACCCTTTTGGAATCAAATGCCCTGAGACACATATATTTATTTATCATTATATGTCTATATTTTTGATATAGAATGATGAATATACAAAATGAAATTGTTGGTCACATCGATTTTTTGTTAACTATATATCACCTTTAATTCTAGTATCTGTGGTAGTTTTTCTCAACGTAACACCAACTATAGATGCCATTCTTAGTGTCTCTAGGACCACCTACAAGCAATCACGAGTTGTAACTCAATTTTCAGATACTTTCCTTTCACCGTGTGATTGTCAGAAGTCAAAAAGTGAATATCTATTCTATTTTTTTTTACAGAAATAAATGACTTACTGCACGAGTGGAAGCCATGGACTCATAGTCATTCCAGCTGATCATGTAATCCCCAAGCTTCCCTTTTCGAATTTCCAAATTCTCTCTCTGGACTCAAAATAAATTCAAGAGATAAGGCAAAATATAGCTAGATAAAAAAAATTCAAATTAAGCTAATTAACCATCCAAAAATAAATAAAACAAAATCAATGGTGCATTGTTTAAGTAAAATAAAAATAAAAGAATTAGTATGTACCCCGAGCTCTTTTTGCGCATTTGGATGATCATGGAGATACTTAACAGCCATCATCATAATACTGCTGACTGTCTCGTAACCAGAGAAAAAAAGACCAATAAACAAATCAATTATCTGCTCATTAGATAATTTAATCGTATGACTATTGTAATCTTCGTTTGTTAGAAGAGTATCTAATATGTCATTTCTACGACATGTTGAGACCCTTCTTTCATTAATCATCTCTCTCATCATTCGCACAATTTTCTTTCTTGCCTGCTTTACAATTTTTGTTGGGCAGCAAAGTTAATTGTTTATTACATACTTAATTAAACAAAGAAATATGAATTTAAACCAAAAATTTATTGAGCCACATACAACGCTCTGATCTACAAATTAAATATGATGGTACCATTAATTGCTGGCCGAATATAGTTTTTTTTGTTTATTTATTTTATTCGACAATAGCCCGTAGGCATACGTAACATACACACTGAGAGAATACATCCAATCTTATAGAAAATGAGACTAATATCATAACCACTATGCTATTCTAATGGTGATGTTTTTATTTTTATTTTGTGTGCATATCTTCTAAATAGTTTATATGAAATTTAGATGTTGTTTGGACAGCAATTTAGGTTTCTCTTTTGAAATATATATGCAATCTTAGTTTGAAGATTATTACTATTTTTTGGGTAATAAGTGAGTAGCTTTTCGTCTATGATATGATTCATTGAAATATTACCATCTCGAACAACTAACCTAATTGTTAACTATAAATTTCACATCACACCGGAATATGAACTGAGAATTTTTAGAAACTAAACTTCTACCATAAAAAAAACATGAACTTCACAAAAGCGGGAATCAGATTCCCAGTTTTATCTAGATGTCAATTTTGAGATTAGTACAAGTGAGAAAACATTTCCAGCTTTTGCAGAAATCTTGATTTTATGCCAACGAAACCTCTCTCATGGCGAAATCATGCAAAGGCTTAGCAATGGAGCTGGTCAAGTGCCTCAGCGAAACTGACTGTGTTAAGGTATTTTTCTTCCTCTCGCGCTTTCTTTTTTGTTCTGTTACACACACACACATCTTGATCTTTAGTTTAATGAATCTTTTTTATTAGTTCCACACCTTTGCTAAATTTTTTCGTTAATTTTGCGTTTCAATGGATCAGCCAAACAACTCAAATAGTTTCTTAACAGATTATTCATGAATCAGAAAAGTATCAGAGATTTGGATGAAAATACCAAATTTGTAGGGTTGTTATTGCAAAAGCCCTTGTTTAGGGTTTGTGCAAATTTGACCTTGATTTTTTACTTGCACCAATCAGTTTGGTTTTATAAATTTTTATTGTTTAGTTGCACATTCATTATAAGTATATATTAATGTATGAATTAATGAAAACTAATCCCTAAATTCATGTAAAATTTTGCATTAAATTGTAATCTCACATTCATATTTGAAAACAGGTACAAAACAGGCCGTATAGAGAATGTGCAGGTGAGAGAACCAAACATTACGAGTGAATGTATTGGATTGAGAGAAACTTATTTCAATTGCAAAAGAGGGCAGGTATGTTTTTTATTTTCTTTTTTGAATTTTGAAGTATAGTGTTTAAATCTTCAACTATCCAATTTGCATCTTAATTCAGGGTAAAATATTAAGTTTAGATTGTTTTCATAGTTTATGTTTCAGACTGATTATGAGTCCTTAGTTTACCATTCATTTAGTTTAAGTTTTACTACCAAAAAAAGTTAGTTAAGGTTTCATATATTAAAAATCTGTTTAAAATCGGAAAGCAAATTTTGCCCTAATTAACCCTAATTTGATTAGAAAATTTTTAAATTAACATATATTTTATCAGAAAAGTTCAATTTAATACTAGTATAAAAGAAGAGAGATCTACAATGATGTGCAGGCGAGAGAGATCATATTATTATATTGATGGATTCCGTAACCAAGGTTGCATGGAGATTGAAGCTTCTCTTTTCGTTTATTATACCGATCTAAACAAGGTGATAAATGACTGATCAGAATCTCAAAAAATAATACTAATAAATGACTGAGATAAGACTAGACGGAAAAATTAGGGATGAGAGAGTAATCATTATTACATTTAATGGATTCCTTAACCAAGGTTGCATGGGGATTGAAGTTTCTCTTTTTGTTTATTATACCGATCTAACCAGGTCAATGAATCACTGATCAGATCGGATGGAAAAAATTAGGATGTATATAGGAAGCCCCAAAATCGCCACATTGATGGTGGTCAAAAATTTTTGAAATCAGCGAGGCGCCTTACCACTTAAGTTAACAAGCTTTGGTCAATCACCAAATTTTAAAGAAGCTGATACTGCACGACGGTACTGTAGCGACAATATAGTGACAGTATATAAAAATTGAAAAAATATATAAACTGAAAACAAACAGTATATAAAAAATTCATTTCGATAAAACAGTATATATTTTAAAAAATGAAAACAATATATAAAAATATATAAACTGAAAACAAACAGTATATAAAAATTCATTCGGTAAACAGTATATATTTTAAAAAATGAAAATAATATATAACATATATAGAAACACAAGAAAACAGCATGTAATTTCAATCCGTCGCTACAGGGTCGATACAGTATTCCGTCGTGATTTTCCATTTCCCAATTTTAAATTACCAATCTAGTACTTCATAATTTGACTTTCTACTTGTCACATTCCATGCATGTTGTATTCATTTAGAAATTCTTTTTTTAATGACATATAGAAATTCTCAACAGCATGTTATAATATATAATAGAGAAATTATAGTTAGCTTATAAGTTTACCAACTTATTTGTGTATTGCTATTCATATTTTATAAAAAGTGGTCCTTAAATAAGTTAAATTATAAATTAAGTGGTTGATTGAAATTTTAATTATGTGGTTATTCTAAAGTATTAAATGGTTAATAAAAATCAAATATAATTAAAAATGTATAAATAATTGTATTATAAATTTTGATCATTACCAAAGTTCGAGTCAAACATATTTTTATTTTTTTTGAAGTAGTGAGTCAAATATATTTAGCTCAATATTAAGCAAGTTTAATAATTTATTAATTGTGGGTTGTCTACAAAATTTTTTGTGATTGATGAGAAGACGGAGACAGACAAAGGAGGTGCCTCTGATAAAATTAAGGTTTGTGGTTGACAAATCGCAACACAACCTTGCGTTAAAGAAAGGATCATCATCATGATTAGATGGTACACACAACGGTTGATTATGGCTTTGGATTGGAAACTACATCGGTGCAAGAAGCTCATAGCAATTCACCCATTAAAGAAAGACTGGAATTTTGTATTTGTAATAATTTTGTATATTACAATACTTAATGTGTGATTTAAAATTAAAAAAATAATGTGTGGTTGCAAATGAATGTTTAAGAGTAGTACTCTGTGAAACTTGAATAACTATATTATGAAAAAGTATTGCATATAGTAATTGAACAATAAAACTACAAGATGTTCTTTTAATTATTTTTATCAGTCAGTAAGGACCAAAAGTCATTTTTTTTTATATGAAAAGGAGCAGAAAATCCTGCTTCCAATATTATTAATTAAAACTAACGAGTTACAAGGTCCGAAGTTTGAAAGAAATTATTTACAAGTACAAATAGTGAAAGGGAGTTTGATGAGTTCCCAACCAACCTAACCCGTCCAACTCAGCCCGACTCAATCCGTTTTTTGTGGGTTTTGAAGTTGTTGGGTCAGGTTTGGGTTTGAATTTTGAATAATCCGGTATTATGGATTGGGTTACGGGTTTGAATTTATAAACCCAAGTTAACCCGACGTAACCCGAACAATTTTCAAATTATATGTTAAGTGCATTAAATTGTGCTTATTTGTACAAATGTTCAATTCACACATATATGTTAAGTGTATTATGTTTAAATTATTTGTTTCCATTTCTATTTCAAATTTATTTGTTATAATATATTCAAAAATTTTATTGCCATAATTTAAAATTATCAATTTCTAACATTGAACTTAACATGTAGAATATACACATCAATCTATATCTCATAAACAAAGTTCATAAATTTCATGAATTAGGGTTAAAACAATGAATTTATGATTAGGATAGGAGTGCCATAATTCAAAATTGAAAACTATATTGATTATGTATACGTTATTGTTACTTTACGGTATGTTAGCAATAATTTTAGTAATTTAAAAATAAAAATGTTATAAAAAATTTAGTATTTTTTGGTATTGACATGTCAAAATCATAGTTTTTATTCGATCAATATAAATTATAAAGATATACTTGAGTTCAGTGCAAAACCCGGTCAATCCGCCCAACCCACCTAATAAAATATCATTGGGTTTCAATAATTTTTGTAGTATTATGGGTTGGGTTGGGAAACCCATTATAGTTGTGTTGGATAGCGGTTTTTGTCTAAATCCGTCCAATTCGACCCATGTACACTCCTATTCAAGCTAAGAAGGAAAAAGAACAAAGAAAAAAGGAAAGTAAAAGAAATCAAGCTAAACTATTAAAGGATTAGGCCAAGAGTACTGTTCAATTAAGCAATTTGTCGTTTTTAATAAATCATTTCTTGGTCCTATCATCATTTCAAATTCTTCCATGACACCGTCTATTAATCAGGTTTTCCAAGTTATAATTTAAATTGATCATTCAAAAAAAAAAAAATTTAATTGAAAGGAAAAATCTAATCGTGCATTGTTACATTATATTACATAATGCACATTTGATGATAAGTAATATAAGCGATAATATTTTCTTTATTAAGACCTGAAAAAGACCACTCATTCAAATCGAAGACTAATTATTTCTCTGAAAATCGGAAATAAATACCATTAGGTGCTTCAATTCTTGGGAAATTCGATATCATATTCTCTCCAACCTCTTCCCAACTGAAAACCAAACAAACAAATAATTAACTCCGAAAGTTCCCTTAAATTTAATAATGTAACAAATTACATTTTTTTATGAATAAAAATTACCTATATTTGGTGACCAAATAGTGAAGAAATATTGAAATTTCAAGTATGCCGAGTTCTTTTCCTGGGCAAAGTCTTCCTCCTCCACCAAACGACATGAAGTATTGATGCGACTCTAAATTACTCTCCTATATATAGCAATGCAAAATTATGAATTTAATTAAAAGAAATATAAACATTAGTTTAGATCAATTATATAGAGTAATTGTAATTTTGATTTTTTTTCTGTGTGTAATAATTAGTCTCTAGAACCTTAATGCACCTACACTTACAACAAGTGTAAGTGCTAATCACGCTCTTATGTACCAAACTAAAAACAATCTTTTTCGTTTTTTTAATATAATGAAAACCTTGGTAGATTGCCTACTTGAGCTTCAAAAAGAAAAAAAAGTATATAGAGTAATTGCATGGTTGCATTAACAAATAGTGGCTCTCACCAGCCATCTCCAAGGATTGAACTTGAGTGGCTCGGGATAAATGTCAGGATGAAAGTTGCTCTCTCTTGTATAGACATAAATTTTCCACCCTTTTGGAATTACATATCCTGAAATATATATATTTACCATTATAAATTTATGTCTATATTTCATATTTCAGTATAGAATAATGAATAAATTGTTGACTGGTCACATGGAATTTCTTTTATTTTTTGAACTATATCACCTTTAATTCTAGTATCCACAGTAGTTTTTCTTATTGTACCACCAACTATAGATGACATTCTTAGTGTCTCTAAAACCACCTACACGCAATCATACGTTGTAATTTAATTTTCAGGTACTTTCCCCTCATGATTGTCCAAAAAGCCAAAAGTGAAGAGAGTAAATTTTGATTTTTCTTATTACAAATAAATGACTCGTGAAGAGGGTAAATTTTGATTTTGTTTTGTTTTTCTTATTACAAATAAATGACTTACGGCTCGAGTGAAAATCATAGACTTGTAGTCATTCCAGCTGACAGTGTAATCGTCAAGCTTCTCCTTTCGAATTTCCAAATTCTCTTTCTGAACCCAAAATATATTCAAGAGGATAGGCAAAATATAGCTTGATTAAAAAAGAAGGCAAATTAAGCTGATACGGCAAAAATAAAATATTACATTGACAAAAAGATCATACAGAACATCTCAAATAAACATTTCAACAGAAAATAACAAAGTACTAAAATTGTAACCTAACCAAAAGCGGATTCTAGTTGAACGGGTTTAGAGTTTTTGCCTTTTTGGTTTATTTCTCAACTAAATTTCTTTTTATTTTTTTTCATTAAATAAAATTTTAAATTGAATTCATTTTGTTTTGTAAGTATTCATCCCCAAAAGTTCATTTAGAATCAGTGGAATGCAGTAGCACTTCGAGTTTTTGGTTACAATTTTATTTCGATGATATAGTGTGCTATTTACAATGTGAACAAAAAAAAAATTAATAAAATAAAAACAAAAGATGTACCCTTAGCTCATGTTGCGCATTTGGATGATCATGTAGATACTTAACAGCCAGCATCATAATACTGGTGACGGTCTCGTAGCCAGAGAAAAAAAAATTAATAATCAAATCAATTATCTGCTCATCAGATAATTTAATCATATTATTATTGCAATCTTCACTCGTTAGAAGAGTTTCTAATATGTCATTTTTTTGACATGTTGAGACTCTTCTGTCATTAACCATCTCTCCCATCATTCGCACAATTTTCTTTCTTGCCTGCATTACAATTTTTGTACACAAAGTAAATTGTTTATCACAAACTTAATTAAACAAAGAAATATGTGGATTTAAACCAACAATTTATTGAGCCACATGGAATGCGCACTGATAACCAATTAAATAAGAGGAGGTGCACGATGTACTGTAGCGATTCTATAACGACGGTATATAAAAACTGAAAAAAATATAATCTGAAAACAAACAGTCTATAAAAAATTCATTCGGTAAAACAATATATATTTAAAAAAATGAAAACAGTATATAAAACTTATAAACTGAAAACAAACAATATATAAAAATTTATTTGGTAAACAATATATATTTTAAAAATGAAAACAATATATAGCGTATATAGAAACGCGAGAAAACAGTATATAATTTCAATCCGTCGCTATATGATCGCTACAGTACCCATCGTGATTTCCCATTTTCCTTAAATAAAAACAGTTGCGATTGCTGGATATAAGTTGCTTTTGTTTATTTTATTTATGAAAGAGTTGTTTAGTGTTGCACATAATTGCATGTATAGTTGTGATGATTATGGAGTGAGTATCCTACCTCTAAACCTTTGTAATAGAGAGTTCCTGGAAGGTTAATGGGAAGAGAAAAGATGCCATGAGCAAGATGATGTAGCTCCTTTTGGAGTTCTTTTGTGGAGGAATTGCTATCTTCTATACCAGCTACAATCTTCAGTATCAATAGCATCACCACCTGTACATATACAAGATATAACATCCACACAACTTAGTAGCATAAAATATAAATCAACTGCAAATGGCCTATAACATAGTTAAACCATTTGCATATGTAAAACAAAATTATGAATTTTAGTTGCGACGAATGCAATCACATAACACATATTTAACAAAGTCTCTCAACCATAAAAAGAAAAATAAATTATAAATTAACAATGATTAAATTGTGTGAATCCTTCTGATGAAATAATCATCTTTTGAATGGAAAGTTTTTTCTCCTCCATTAAAATGGGTAAATTTCGACACAATGTCATCCAAGTTTAGAGTTTGCTCAAATTTGTCAATAAAATTCCAATAGTCTAATTCAAATCATTAAACTTTTAATATATCCAAATCAAGTCATTTCATCTAATTTTCATCTATTATTTAACATAATAATAACATGACATCCATGTGATATATCGTAACATCAGCCAAATTATCCTACTATATTTAATTTATAAAGATAATGAATAAATCGAATTCGTTAAAGCTCTTTAAAAAAAATGAAAAGGGAAATATAGAAACAGTTTGTATCCAATTTATGTTTTATTCCTGGGTTGATACCCATTCACGTGGCAAATGACATAGTTCCCAATCGTTCATTCGTTAAAATGCATGTAAATAGTGATGGAGTTTGTTTCTGTTTATTGGGATGACCAAAATTTTTTTCTCTCTAATAATTAAAATTATACAAAATTCAGGGGGAGAACGCATAATAGTAAGGTTCTATATGCCATGCCATATTAAAGGCATATATTTCTTTTTTAATATATTATTGCGTGTCATATTGGCATTTAACAGTCATATCATTGCTAAACAGATGAAAATATTCAATTGAATAAAATTCAAGAGATAAAGAGATCGATTGAGCAAATTAAAGATCAAACTTTAATTGAACAATAGCTAAGAGATAAGAAGGCTATAAGTAGATTTTTAATAATATTAACAACTTATATATATTCTAATACCTCATTGGATTTGTCTTGCAGATCTAAAACTCTACCGCTCCAATCTTGTATATAAGATTCTATGAACTCATTAATCTTAGGCAAAAGTTGTTCCTCCATGGCTGGCGCGCTTATCAGGGACATCAAAATCCCTCTCATGGCCTTATGTTCGGTGCCGGTCAAATTCGTAAAATTCCATTTACCAAGTATATTTGTCATGGATTGTGGATACCCCGGTATGAACCCCTTGCTCTCATGCGTCAGTATGAATTTGTTTATTTCCGGATCCATGCTTACCACTGTCGGACCTCCAAAAATGTTTGTCTTAAACACATCTCCATATCTATATTTATAAATTGTCAGAATTGATAAATTTAATACTAGTAAGTTAATTTTATGTGTGTAATATTGAAATTATATCTTCAAGTTTTTCTAGAATGTTGTATGTATTAGGGTAATAGAGAGAATATTGATGTAGAGAAAACTCGAGAGAGAAATAATTAGAGAAGAAGAGAGAAATCGTATAATCAATTGAGAGACTATATTGTAAGAATTGAGATATTATTACAATAGTTTTAGGCATCTTTATATAGTAGAAAAGCATGACTGATTACCAAAATAAGTTGTCTAAATTAAATATACAATTACCTGATATACAAATATAAGGATGAAAACAATACACCTGATTCCGTTGTCTAAATATTTATTTCCATAGCCTAAACATTTCCAAAACAACAATACCAAATAGGAAATAGATTATTGAGAGATTTAGCAATCTCCACATTGACTCAAAATCGCACTTATGACTCAAAGTCGCACTAGTGATATATCGACACAAGCTCCGCACAATAGCTTAACTTTGTGGTTCGGCAAAGGCTCTGTGAGCATATCCGCTGGATTATCGGTAGTAGCGATCTTTTCGATTTTCACTATCTTTTTATTGGTGACTTGTCGAGCAAAATGATACCTGACATCAATGTGTTTGTTTCTCTCATGATATATCTGATCCTACGCAAAGTGAATCGTACTCTGATTATCACAATAGATTGTAGTAGGACCACCAAATTTCGAGATTTCTATCCTTTAACCCAAATTGCCTCCTTAGCGCCCTCGGTGATCGCCATGTATTCAACTTCCGTGCTAGATAGAGCAATGGTGGATTGCATAGTAGCCTTCCAATTAATAGCACATCCGCCTAAGATGAAGACATAACTGGTCAAAGATCGTCTCTTATCAAGATCATCCACAAAATCTGAGTGTCAACATAACCCGTCAGTTCCTTATCGCTCCTCCCGGACTCGAAACGAGAATCTACGGTTCTCTTTAAATAATGAAGAATCCACTTAACCGCCTCCCAATGTTCTCTTCCGGGATATAACAAATAGCGACTCCCCACACTAACGGCATGAGCAATGTCAGGTCTAGTGCAAACCATCAAATATATCATGCTACCAACCACACTAGAATATGAAACTCGTGACATATTGCTCTTCTCCTTCTCGGTTTTTGGACTCAATTGTTTTGACAGTCTGAATTTGGTTGTAAGAGGGGTAGAAACTGGTTTCACATCATTCATGTTAAACCGATTTAACACTTTCTCAATAAAATCCCTTTGTGAAAGATACAGTTTTCCGTTCAGCCTATCTCTAGTGATCTCCATTCTGAGAATCCTCTTGGCAGCTCCTAAATCTTTCATCTCAAATTCAGAACTTAATTAACTCTTCATCCTTCTAATCTCCTCCTTATTCGACATCGCGATTAGCATGTCATCCACATAAAGAAGTAGATACATAAAAGTCTCATATGGTAACTTCTTGAAGTACACACAACTGTCATAATTGGATTTACATAACCCAATACTCTCCGTAAAGAAATCAAACCTCTTATACCACTGCCTTGGAGTCTGTTTTAGGCCACACAATGACTTCTTTAGCAAACACATGCGATTCTCCTAACCTGCAACTTCATATCTTTCAGATTGTTGCATGTAGATAGTCTCTTCAAGGTCATCATGCACGAATGCAGTCTTCACATCTAACTACTTTAACTCCAAATTTCCCACAACAACCAACGAAAGTAAAACTAGAATAGAAGTATGCTTAACCACCGGTGAGAAGACCTCATTGATATCCACACCTTCAACTTAACTATAACCCTTAGCCACCAGTCTCGTCTTGTACCGAATGTCAGTTGTGCCGTCCTTTTTCTTGAACACCCACTTGCGAACGCACAACTTTATGCCCTTTAGGCAGCTCAACAAGTGTCCAAGTTCCGTTCTTTTGAAGAGATTCAATCTCCTCCTTCATAGCGACAGTCCACTTTGCCGCTTCACATGAAGCTATTGCCTCCTTAAAGGTTGAGGGTTTCACCAAACTCCATTTCTTTAGCCACTGCCAAACAATATGCAAAATCAGAGTGTCCATACCTCGTAGGCATTCTGATGGTCCTAACAGATCTCTTGCTAAAGTATAAGTGTTGGGTTTCTACCGTTCATAACGCAGCGGAAAATACAAAACGAAACAAAATCGAATTCGAAACCCAAAAAAAGGATCCGTGAATTACAATTAAATCAAAGAAAAGTTCACAACTTTGTACCTTCGGATTACGCTTAATCCGTGATGATCAAAAGCGAATTTGGTTGACGCTTTTCTCTGGTCGATTCAAAACCGGTTTCCAAACCGATCCTTTGTATGTTTCACCTAACCGGTCTAACAAACCGATCTCCAAACGAACGGATTCCCCAAGCAAACCGATTCTCCAAACAAAACTACGGTTTCAACCCGAATCACAAAGACGCCGCACTTCGCTTCGTCCTCTACCGATATCCACACGAACAACCCCTTTGAACGGATAAAGAACGATATATGCTAGTATCCGTTCTTCATTTCTCTCACAGAAATAACAAGAGAATAATTTTCGGATTTTTCTCTCCTTTTTGTCTCATAAAATTTGGACGAAAATATTATGATCCTTCATCTGATTTTGGGGTGTCTCTTGTGCCTACATAGTCCATAAGTTTCATATCCTATGTGCATGGTAACTATGTAACCATATATGCAACACACGTTATCATATAAGATGTAGGATTGGATGTGTCACTTGACTATGTAGCTCTCCATACAACTTATCACATAAGTTATGATTTTTCTGTGTACGTCTCAATAGTTGTTCTTTGTGTGTGACCCTGTAGGTTTACTTAATGTTGGCAATAATCACAACGGATTATAAATCATGAGCGGCCTCTAGCAAGACATCATGATTACCCAAATTAAGCAAATATAGATGATTCGATCAAACCTAATTTATGTCATGCATTGTATCCCTTTGTTACACGATATCTATATCGTCCATAAGGCATGGTATGTGTCAACCTTATGTTAGTCGATAAATATTTCTTGACCCCGAATTTGATTGAACATGAAATGACATTAATAACTCTTTATTAATTCACTTGAGCACAGCTGTGCGTTTCTTCAATCAAATCATCAAGAGGCCTAAAGATATCTCTCTCAATTTATGAGAGGAACAAATCCTATCTTAATTAAACTCTTTCCTCCGCACAATTCATTATATACCTAATTATAATCTTTATGATCGCCCGGTTAAAGACGATGTTAGACTATATTAAAGAATAAAATTTAATGTAGGAAACTGAGATAATCTCAAGTCTAAGGATTACAGATACATTCTTTACTGAGAATAACTAATGACACGAACCATGTAGTATTCTCAAGGTGGGTCAATCCAGTATATGGTCTCTAACATATACTTATGTTAATGACTTCAATAACACTTATTCATGATCAATAAAACGTGACCATCAGTCAACTAACATACTAATGTACATTTATAGCTTATCATAAAGTATGTTTGTCTCACAAACATCCTATGAATGATCAGGGACGGTTTAGAATATCATTCATAATACTTTAAAGTTTTACTATCAAAGTCACATACTTTGATGATATAACGCTGAATATCATATTCAAGGCTCATTTTAGTAATAAGAATAAAATAACCAATACGCATTTATTATATAAAATATCTCTAAATAAAAAATAATGTTTGTTTAACACAATCCATATATCTAGGTCTCAAATACATTGGCCTAGGGCATACTACTAACAATAAGATCATTGCGCATGCTAACTCTCCTCAGCTGACACATCGTCACTGTGAAAATCTTCATCATGCTCCAAGTTAGATGAAGTTACTTGGCCTTGTTGATCCGCTCCACCTTCATCACAACCTTATCATCCTCCTTAATAGCCGATTCAGGCGCCTTCGCCCGCAAAATAACCGACTCATCAAAAGTCACATCTCTCGGAATGATGAGCTTAGGAGGGTTCGGATCTAGACACCATAAATGATACCCCTTCACACCTGAAGCATATCCAGGAAAAATACATTTCTTCTCCTCATACTCGAGTTTCCATTTAGCAACTTGTGCATAAACGGGATATCCAAATACCTGCAACGTCAAATAATTCATCTGTTTACCCGACCAAACATTTGTTGGTGTCTTGAACTAAATTGTTGTATTCAGAGAATGGTTGACCAACCACCAATCACTATTAGTGGCTTCTACCCAGAACTTCTCGCCTGAGCCCGCCCCAAAAAATATGTACCAATCCTTCTCAAGTAGTTTCCGATCAGCCACGTCATTACGTTGTCGAGAGCAAAAAATCATGCAATACTGAACAATCCTTATAAAAAGATCACACATTTGTTCTCACAAATCCAAATAGATATCATCCAAAGTTCCTATCTTGTGATGAATGGTTGTATTAAAGCTGAGTCTCCTCCACTTGCCACAAATGAAATTTTCACAAAAACCCCTGCTTTTCGGTACTCTGGCCACACAATAGATCTCCCTTGCTCGAGACTGTCACCCAACATCCAATTGTAAACTCTGACCTTATAACAGAGGCAGAGAAGATGACCACGCCTAAAACTATGCCAACTTTCCGAAATAAATATCCGATACTTTGAACTTCCAAAAAATATAACGGACTGGTCATTCCAGCCTTCATCAATGTAAGAGCCCCTCTAAATACATTGAGGACTCCACCTTCATATTGGAACTTGCAACCGATATCTTCGAGAACGCCTAACGAGATCAAATGGACAATCTCGTCCTGCATCTTAATCCTAACCATGCAATACCGGCAAAGCAACAGAGATGATCGTCTCCCAAAAGAGCATCTCCACTAGATGCCTCATATGTGGTGAACCGCTCTCGATTCAGGGTCATCTAATGTGAATTACCCGAACCCATAACCTAATTCTTCTCTAATCTCTTCTTCTCATCTGCCATAAAAAGTACCTCAACCTTGTCAGAATTAGCTATGTACGCTTCTTCCAATAGAGCACCCTTACTCCTTCTGCTTCTTTTTGAGTTTGTAACAGTGGGGTTTAATGTGTCATGTCTCCTTACAATAGTTGCACGCCAGGTTATTGTAATTGAATTGCGGACGAGTCTTCTCCGAACTTGTATTTCTCTTCTTACGTCTCCACCCCTCCACAAATAACTCATCCTCTTGATGACTACTCTCGGCCATGGACAATTCATAGTCAATGTCAGACTTGACTAATAAGTTACTATTGACATCATTAACGGTAAATAATTTCCTAGTATGAAGCATAGGCAACGTGCACAATAACAACATGATTTTATCCTCTTCGTCCATCTTATTACCGACTGTCTCCACATCATTAAAGAAACTGATATATTTCAAAATATGGACGTTAACGGACATACCTCCTGCCATTTTCAAAAAGTGGAATCGCTGCTTCAAACATAACCGGTTTGTTAACCGATTTGTGCATATAGATGCCTTCTAACTTCTTCCACGCGCCGAAGGCTGTAGTATCTTGAAGAGTCAATTTACTCGAATATAATTGAATTATCAAGAGAGTTCTATCATTCATCATCTCTCAGACACCGTCATTCGTGTCCTTGGGTCATTCGAACATGACGGCCTTCACCCGCACTTGCCAAAGTGTAAAACTCGACGTGCTATCGTAGTTTTCATTATCGAAGTCCGTCGACATAACCGCACTTGAAATCATGATAAAACAAAATGGTATACTTGACTTGCAGAAGCACAAATATTTTGTAACCTAGCTCTGGTACCAATCTGTTAGGGTAATAGAGAGAATATGAATGTAGCGAAAGAGAACTCGAGTGAGAAATAATTAGAGAAGAAAGAAATTGTATAATCAACTGAGATACTTCATTGTAAGAATTGGAATATTACTATAATAGTTTTAGGTATCTTTATATAATAGAGAGTCATAACTAATTACCAAAGTAAGTTGTCTAAATTAACGATATAATTACCTAATATATAATGCAAAAGTGGAAACAATCTATCTTTTTCCATTGTCTAAATATTTATTTTCAAAGCCTAAAAACTAATTATTTCCAAAGTAACAATATCAAATAGAAAACATATTATTGAAAGATTTAGAATTATACATAACAGTATAAGATAAGTGTGTAAAAAGAATCTTTGTGAACTATGTTATAAAACTCGGTCTAGGTGGCACCTAGGCGCTAGGCAGTTCATTTCCGCCTATGATTAGCCCTGGGTGTTTTCTGCCTAGCCACCACCTAGGTCCCATTAGGGCCATTTCAATCTGACTAGGACCACTGTTTTTTATGTTCTATTTAAATCCGGCCCAACTTCTTAAATTTATTAGACTCTATTTGAATGTTATTTGGACTTTTGAGTATGTGACTGTTTTGTTTTGTTACCTTGTTTGATTGCTTTTGGATATAAGTTTAGTTGTGTTAATATTATTTTTAATATCATTTTGATATTATTTTATATAAAATTTATTGTATAAATAATATCTTACAAAAATTATAATGTATATAAAATATACGATGTGTTGAGTAATCCGAAGGGCATCACAAGGAAGTCGTAATGCCCACAATGTGTTTGAAATATGGTTTTGTAGACATCACCTTCTGCCATCCAAATTTGCTGTGGTAGCTGAATCGAAGATCCAACTTTGAAAACACCTTGGCTCCACTTAACTTGTCTAGAAGATCGTCTACTACAGAAATTTGGTACTTGCCTTTGGTTGTAATCTCATTGAGTTGGCAGTAAATCAATATGCAACCTTCATGTTTTGTCCTTCTTCCTCCGAAAATGGCTGGAGATATGAAGACACTACTGCTATCTCTAATCACCCCACTCTGAAGCATTTCTCTAATGAGTCGCTTAATTTCATCTCTCTAATAGTGAGCATAGCGATAGGGTCTTCACTACACGGGACTGACTCCCTTCTTCAACGGCATAAAATATTAGTAAAGAAATAAAGTATTGGCCCTGGTTAGGGGGAAGAGATTTTAGTCCTCCCAGTTTTCAGTTAATCTCTCTAAGCACTAGGTGGTGGTTAACCGCCCGACTAATGCCTAACGTTTTTTGTAATATTAGTTGTGAAAGGATTGTACATCTAAGTGTGAAAGAGTTTATGTTTGTGTAGATTTAGTCGAACTTGAAGACATACTACCATATAAGCATATCAATTATATCATTTTGTAAGCAAGTAAAATCAAGAGAGAAAAAAAAAATGTTGATTAATTTTTTCAAAGCATCTAGAGAGTAGCTAGGGGAAGTTAATCTAGATAAGGGTTATTAATCATGATGTAATCCTTTTGGCAAAATGTTGTAATTTTATCTTTAAGCAATGAAAAAGGGGGGATTTAACCCCTCAATTTTCCTTCAATTTTTTTTCCATAATATGTTACTTCCAACATAAATTACATTCAGCTAAGTTTATATCAGATGGAGGTGACCTGAGTTGACGATTGGTGATGAAGTCAGGGCCGAGTTTCCAGTAAGAAGCATTTTCGCCGAATAAAGGCCAACCCATCGTGCCAGGTGGCAGCCCCTTCTTTCTGCCGTACCAAATCCCGGTCCAATTCGATAGAATTTGGTATATTGCCAGAGCTCCAATTCCTAAGCTAAGTATTATTTGTAAGAGCTCCATGTCTGTCGTTGAGTTGAAATTCACAATTGTAGTTCCGGCTAATATAAGAAGAGAGATCTATAGTGACGAGAGAGAGAAAGATCATTATTATATTTAATGGATTCCAAAACCTAAGTTGCATAGGGAGATTGAAACTTCTCTTTTTGTTTATTATACCGATCTAACTAACCTGGTTAATACATGACTGATATCAGATCGGATGGAAAAATTTATATACAGTAATGATGATGTTAAGAATTTATTAATGAATACACAACATGTGCATGCAATGAAAGTGAGAAGTAGAAAGTCAAATTATGGAGTGACTAGATTGGTAATTTAAAATTTGGTGATTGTCATTGATGAGAAGACGGAGACAAATGAGTTAACTCTCATCAAATTAACGTTTGTACTTTGTGGTTCACACAAATCGCAACACATCCTTCTTCCGTTAAAGAAAGGCTCATCATCTTGATTATATTAGAATATAATGGCTGATTGTGGCTTTGGATTGGAAATTACGTCAGTGCAAAAAGCTCATCACCCATTGAAAAAAGACTGGAAATTGTATTTTGGAAACAACACTTCGGAAATGTGTGATTGTAAATGTTTAGAGTAGTAGTTCTGTGGAACTTGAAAAAAATAGTGTATATAATAACTGATATAATAAAAATAAATCATTGTGTTCGGTTACATAATTATTATGTTGATATCGTAACAATTGCAAGTTAAATATTATGTAATATGAAAATATATATGATACCGTAATAAATTTATAATTATATGTTTTTACTTTTTATGCTAGTAATAAAAAGAAGCCCAACGTAGTAGTGGTTTTTGCATAAATTCTAACAAAAAAACATATTCGGCCTCCTGAAATCCCTCACCAATCCCTTTAACCAAAGTTCAATGACCTTATTTAACAGTGTCAAACAATGGATTGGAAGGGATTTTAATAAGAAAGTCTATGTAATATATTAAGTTTGGTATCTAAGACAATTAACACAAGAATTGATTGTGGAGATTAGTTAGTCATTATACAAAACCACACATAACTAATAGTTATACACGAATAAAACCACCAATTTTTTAATAAACAAATCTCAATTGGGCCTACTTGCATCTTTTTCAACGTTACTACTCAATTGACTTCTATACAATTTTGTAAACTCCAAACATTGTCTTATGATCGTCAAGACCGTAAAATGCGTATCGAATTCATTTTTTATCACCGGTGGGTGGCGAAGATTGCTCGAGTTGCTCGAAATATAATTCTCTATAAAATAAACACAATCTGTTCGGGCCCTGAATGCCACCTCTCGCCAGAGTTCTTCAGCTTGTCGTGTTGTTTTTATTGACTTTTTGTTGGTCAGAACAACAATTAAATGCAAACCTGAAGATGATCATGATCAATAATCATTGATCAACAAAATAGTTAGTTAATTAGTATAGTTGCTTTGTTAATTTTTTTTGCTACATTAACTAAACTTATTAAGATCTCATATAACAATTTCTTGTAAAAAAATTATTTTTTCCTTGAAAATAAAAATAAGTCATGAGGAAATAAAGTTGTACGATTTTTTTCCTCTAGCTACTAGATTTACTCACACCGTTATAAACAAAATTTGTTTTGCATATGGTTCCAAATATCGGAATCAATTTGGAGTTGGTCCCCCCAAGGTAGAGACTGGGAATCAAATCAGAATCGACCGAATTGGATTAAAAATTGAATCAATTTGTATATAATTTACAATTTTACTAAATTGTGAGAGTTAAGCTTTGCTGATACAGATCCGAATTGGCCGATTTTGCAAACCATCCTATTAGATGTGGGCTTAAAAACAACATAAAC
Organism: Juncus inflexus; assembly: GCA_024447665.1. Lineage (NCBI taxonomy): Eukaryota > Viridiplantae > Streptophyta > Magnoliopsida > Poales > Juncaceae > Juncus > Juncus inflexus. The sequence goes on along the minus strand of JAJHPC010000007.1, from coordinate 12,639,535 downwards.
TACCTCTGTTTCGAACGGCATTTGCAATATCAGCCAGTCTTCTGATTGCCAAGTACCGCTCCTTCTCCGGGCCAGAGCATCTCACCACCACCACCACACACTCTGCCACTTCGTCCCCTCGAATCGCCGTCTCCAAATCCTCCTTCGTTTCTTCCAAACGAAGCCCCTTCTCCACCATCCTCACCACCAATTCCTGATCTGATTCTCCAATGTTCTCTCCTATTCCTTCGACTTTTGCATGAACAATCTTTTTTCTATCTCCCACACTCTCTCCTCCTGGCGGCCTTGATTCGGCTCGTAAAAGGAGGGGACCGGTCTCGCCAGCGAGTGTACGACAGACCGTGTTGAGGAACGAACTTTTTCCATGTCCTCTCAAACCTAAGTTGTAATTAATGTCATGTTAGGGAAAAATAATTAGTTGAAACATCCACTGCTATGTATATGATATATACCATTACCTATTATGAGAATTGTTGGTGGAGGTGGCTTTGGAAGAACGCATGGCTTTGAAAGAACCCATGAGGCATTGTAGATGTCACGATGAAGGGTTAAGATTGTATCATCCCGTCGGAAACGATGGAGGGTTAGAATTGCAGCAGTGCCACTAGCAATGGCCGCGGTGAGTTTTAGGATGAGGGAAATAGAAAGTTGGCGCATATTTAGGCGATGTGTGTTCGGAATAATATGGATTAAAATGAAAGGTTTGATTGTTAAACAAAGGGAGAAAAGGAGGAGTAAAGTGAGGGACAAGTTTTCGTGGTGTCAAGAAAGGGATCATCAGAATTTACTAATTATGATGATATGAACATGACATTGGGGCATATTCACAATCATTTTCAGGAAATCTTCATTTTAGTTTAATGTTTTTGTTAATGTTTAATTATATGCATAGTTCTGAAATATCTCAAACTCAAATAATTCATGGAGACAGGACGGCTATGTATGTAAGAATTTGTAAACCATCCAAATTTTCATATTTGACATTCTTCGCTGGTAAATGACATTTCAACTTCTTTTTTCCTTCAAAAAAGAAAAGACATTTCATCTTTTTCTATAAAAACATGACTAAAAACATCTAAAAGCTTGAGTAAGAAAAAGGCCGGATTCCTTGCTCGTCTATTGTTATAAACATCATCTAAAAAGCTTGAGGACTCTTTATACTCTCTTTTTTCATTCATCTTTTTTTTTCTCTTCGTTTATCTTCCTGGCCATTTAACCTTTTTCTTCAAACAAAACTGGACCATGACCCGGCCCATTTTAAAAAGGTTTTTTTTTCTCGTTTTTTATAAGAACAATCTGGCCATTGAATAAACCCATTAGCCTAATACAAAATAGTGGTAGGCATTGGGAATTTGATTTGTTGTCAATGATTTTGAAAGGCGGCTAATAAAAATGGTGGTAGACCAACAAGATATATCGCATATGCTACATACATACATAACTACTAATTAACTAGTAAGATCTTAAACGACACGAACTATTATTAGCGTCATGGATCATGAGATGAATGATCAAATTTTTTATTGATAAGTAACCTGTCAATATATAATTTGGCTTAATATTTTTTTCGAAATAAGATGAATGCTTATAATGACAGTGTTGTTAATTAGAATAGTAACACTTTTTCGCCAAAAAAAGATGGATAAGATATGTATGAAGATACCCTACATGAGTAATGAGGAAATTTCGTGTGTGCTAGGCGGAAAGGGAACAAAACAATGGTGAAATGCATTTGTGAATTGTGATAGATGCAAAAGTTAAAAGTCTTCTGTTTTTTTAGCACTGTTAACACCAACCAGGCTGCTATGAACAAGATTTCATTTCTACCATTCATTATTTGCCGCCGGGACCTCCATTGTTAATTAGATATTTTGTTCTTGTTCTTGTTTTATTTTTTTTCTTTTCATAAATAAATTGTACATTAGAAGTGGTAAATACAACAGATGCACACAAAAAAAATTACTTATTTGAGTTTTTAATAATTATTTTTCAGCATGAAATATTTATATTTTGTGACATATATCTTTCTTTTGTAGAGATACAATATTCTCTTTCTTGGCTTCGTTTGGATGGAAAATAAGATAGGTATAATTTTATCTAGATATAAGGAGCTACACCTCTTTATACCTCCATTTTGGAATGGTGTTTGGTAAGATGATTGAGACAAAAATTGGGATAGTGTTAAATTTAAAAATAAATATATTACAATGACTTAAATGCCCTTGTTAGTTGTTATATTATGACTAAATTATAGATATTAATATTATATATTAATAGTATAATTACAATTTAGCTATATTAAATTGAAATATATTAAAATATTAATATCTCTTTAAAGTTATAAATTAAATTAAATTAGTATTAATTAATTTATTAAACTAATATATTAAGTTAACTAAAAAATATTCATTAATATTAAAATTTAATAAATATGAGTAAAATTAATTATATATTAATTTATTATTATCTATAATTAATTTATTATATTTATATATTAATAATATTATATTTAAATTAATTATTATACATTAAATATCAATATTATATGGTTCATTATATATTAAAATTGTAGGAATTATATTATATTAATATATTGTTTATGTATTAATATTATATTAATTATATATTAAAATTATATATGAATTGTATAATATATATTACATGATGTTAATATAATAAAAATATATGAGGGCAATTTGGGAATAAAGTGAGAGAATGAAAGAGGTATAAGCTTGTAACTGCTTTTTGGTGATATAAACTTATTTTTAATCTATTCCTCTCTATTCCTTCTTCATTTGTTCTTGTTTGGCAAGGAATTGAGGGATAAACGTAGTTATACCTTACTTATCCCTCCTCCAAACAGGGCCTTTGGGTATATTACCGTGTGAATACTATATTTTTGGAAGATACATGCATTTGTGTTGTGATGCTAATTGCTAATGATATGGACGGACGGCCCACCGCAGCCTGCCATTAGTTTATGTCGTTAAACAGTGACTTGGTGATATATATTCTGATTAAATCCACTTTATTTGCATTTGTTTCTTTCAATCACCATCTAGTTAGTGTTTTTTTTGAATTATTATTTTTATTTGGTTAATGACAATAAAATAAAATAAAAAAATTGTTAATGACAAGATAACTTCAACCACATAATTCATGCTTGCCAATGTTTGTTAACACAATACTTGTTAACGCAAGTGGTTAAGACACCACTCGAGCAATTCATGCTTGTTTTAGACAACATAATTAATCTAGATAACTACAAAATATATGATCAATCATGATCATGAAAGAGAGAGATTGAAAAAAAAAATTAAATGTACATTTGAAATAAAAAATGTTTGCAGGGGTTTATTTGCAATATATATTTCTGATCCTATCCATAAATAATTTTTTTAAAGGAACTTAACTCCATTCGACTCCGAATTAAATCTTCTGTTGACCATGATAAAAAAAATTTATAACAAATACTTTTTCTACAGCTAAATATCTCAGACAGTAACAAATCATATTTACAACTAATATTTTTAACACAGTACTTTCTATTATTTGTAATCTCCGTAATAATAAGATGACCATTGAGACACAATAACATATAAATCACAGAAAATCATGTTACTTACCAAAGATCTTGCACCATTTGTCTTGTGACATGGCCCAGCCGTCTTGACACGTGTCGGAATTCAAGGCGTTTAAATATCTCAGTCCTTTGCTCTGTTTTTCCTCACTTCACTTTCATTTCACTTGACTCTTCTTCTTTCTCATCTTACATTTTAATCTAAACCAAAGTTCAGAAATCAATGGCAAGCAAGCTGTTCAAATCGGCGTCTCCGTTGGTGGCTTCGCTCGAAAGATCTCTCCATGTAATTTAAGCTTGATCTTTTTCTGTATTATCATCTGATTTGTTTCAATTCTGAAATAATTTTGGGAGTATTTGGTGAAATTATTTGGGGTTTTTATTACTGTGTTTGTTTTCTTAGCTAAAAGGACCCATAATTTTCCCTTGAATTTATGATGGACTCAGAACTAGATTATGATCAATCAATCAATCTAGGTTGTGCAAATCATGGATATCAATTCCCACTTTCTCAATAATCCAGGAACACAATTCCCAACCGATCATCTATCTTTTCAGTTCATATTTCTTTCAAACTGATTAATTAATCACCTTTGTAATTCCTTTCAGGCTTCAACTGGAAGCAAGAAGATTGTAGGAGTATTTTACAAGGCGAATGAATACGCACAAAAGAACCCTAATTTTCTTGGTTGTGTAGAAAATGCGTTGGGAATCAAAGACTGGCTCGAATCACAGGGCCACACTTACATTGTCACTGACGACAAAGAAGGCCCAAATTGCGGTCCATTATTTAATAATTAATTAATTTCTCTCCATATATATTAATATGGTATTTTATTAGACATGAATTTCTATGTTCATTAATTTCCTAATATTTTACGTTTTTTTTATAATATTTCATTGATTTTTATAACATTTTATTATTTTTTACAATATTTTATTATTATTGTTTATAATATTTGTTAACTTGTTTGTAATATCGTGAAATTGTGGTACAATCTAAGGAATTCCCCACCATTTTTATTAACTTTTGTCAACTTTCATTAATTTTAATTAATTAATTTTTTATCTGATATGTAGAGTTGGAGAAGCACATAGAAGACATGAACGTGTTAATCACAACTCCATTCCATCCAGCTTACGTAACGGCCGAAAGAATAAAAAAAGCAAAAAATCTGGAGCTTCTCTTGACAGCTGGCATCGGTTCTGACCATATCGACCTTCCAGCCGCTGCTCAGGCCGGTCTGACCGTCGCTGAAGTAACCGGTAAGAGAATTGTTCTCTGGTGGTAAACCAACTGTATTGCGGCGGTAAACGGTTTTGAACTACTTTTTTTCTTATCATCAGGACACGTAATATAATCTGAAATTCAAATGTTGGTTTCCCTCACTGTATATATCCTCTCATTTAGAGGTGGTAAGCGAACTTCCTTGCAGTGATAAAGGATTTTGAGTGCTCTTTCATTATTTTCGCTTATCACCACAAGAAAAGTACTTCAACTGTGTCGTGTGGTAGTAACTGGTAAGCTAAGTGTATTGTGGTGGTAAACAATTTTAAACTACAATTTTCGCTTACCCTCACAACCCATTCACATTTCCAACATTTAACCCCCCATTTTACACAGGTAAACAAACCATCTTCCAACAATAAATGATTGTTCTTATTATTTATTTTATTAATATTTTCATAGGGAGTAACACGGTGTCGGTGGCGGAGGACGAGCTGATGCGGATCCTGGTCCTTGTCAGAAACTTCCTGCCGGGCTACCAACAAGTCGTGAAAGGGGAGTGGAACGTGGCCGGCATTTCGTACCGCTCTTACGATTTGGAAGGAAAGACCGTCGGCACGGTCGGGGCCGGACGCATCGGCCGGTTGCTTCTACAAAGGTACTTTACTTGTTATTATTATTATTATTATTATTATTATTATTGTTGTTGTTGTTGTTGTTGTTGTCGTTGTTGTTGTTGTTGTTGTTGTGGAACTGGCTTATCTTTGGTTTGGGGAATATTTTGAGAGAAGGTCGTAGATATATTACCTGTGTTAGGGATGGATTGTTTTAGGCTTCTATGTTGGCTTTTCTTTGGAGTGGAATGAATTCTCTGTTGGGCTAAAAATGTGTCTGTTTGATTTTTTTTTTTTTGTAATTTATTTTATGTGTGAAATTATTCAAAAATAATTCAGAATTATTTTCAGATAATTTTGAAATAGATTATTTTTTGCACTATGTGAATATAAAAGAAAATTGTAGGGTCCAAACAAAAAATTTGGTTGGCTCCTAATATCATTAACAAGATACACGATAATTTTATATATTTTTTTGTTTGTTTGACAGGTTGAAGCCATTTGGGTGCAATTTATTGTACTGGGACAGAGCAAAAATTTCACCTGAATTGGAAAAAGAAACCGGCGCGAAATTTGAGGAAGATTTAGACGCAATGCTTCCAAAATGCGATATTGTGGTGGCAAATGTACCACTCACCGAAAAAACAAAGTAAAAGAAAATTTAAAAACAACTTATTTTTTCATTATTTTCATGCTATTTGTTTAATTTAATTTTGTTTATTAGGGGATTGTTTAACAAAGAGAGGATCGCGAAAATGAAAAAGGGTGTTTTAATTGTGAATAACGCGAGAGGCGCTTTAATGGACACTCAAGCAATTGTCGACGCGGTAAACAACGGTCATGTTGCTGGTAAGTATTTATTATTCCCCAATTAGTAATATTTAAAGACATATAAATTTGATCGTAAATTTGTGCAATTGGGAAAAATTGCAGGATACGGTGGTGATGTGTGGTACCCACAACCGGCACCGAAAGATCATCCGTGGCGATACATGCCCAATCATGCGATGACACCTCATATTTCCGGTACGACTATTGATGCTCAGGTATTATTATTTGAACAAATATTTGATCAGTGTTATATATATTATATAATGAATGAAAAATTGAACTAATTTTGATCTTTTGGGATAATTTGATTTTTTTATATAGATAAGGTATGCGGCCGGAACGAAAGATATGTTGGACAAATATTTCAAAGGCGAGGACTTTCCAGCTCAGAATTATATTGTGAAAGAAGGGCAACTTGCAAGTCAGTATCAGTAGAAATCTTTCTATTTATGAATAAAAATCCCATATATGTAATGGGGTTTAATAATGGGATTATGTAATGTTATGAAATAAAGTAGAGAGATGAAATTGTGCGATCGGCTGTGGATTATTGTGTGCGATTAATAATTTAATGTAACGACGTAAGATAATATGATTAATATCTTGTGCGACTTGCAAGAAAAATGTAGTGTGATTTTATTATTAATAATAATTAAAGATCCATCGTGATAAGAGTGATAAAGTTGTGATCAGATCTATGAAGAGCGTAGGAGGTTGACTGGTGGCAAAAAAACTATAATAAAAGAGAAAATGTGATTCTACTAAATTTGGTCCACTCAGAAATATTTTTTATATTGCTGTATTACAATTGTTGTTGTTACTAGTACTACGTATTTAATAAATTTGGATCCAATACAATGTGAAATCGCAAAAGGAAGCTTCGTCCAAAAAGAGACCAATTCCTGAAGGACTAGTCGCTAGTGATAATTGGTAACTCATAGATATCTCCAAAATAACAAATTTTGGGCAAATCAACATAAAAGACCAGATTATCGAACTCAAAATAATGCACCAAACCATATATATCTCTACATATATTTGTTGGTTATAATTTGAAATATTAACCAAATAAATTAAATAAAAGAAATGATGAAATAATATAAAATTGAGAACAAGCCTGATGTAGCCGTGCGATCGAGTCGCGACTGCTCTAAAGGTGAATTCCGCCCTCTTGTGCAGGGAATATTGGTGTTCCAGCCTCCAAGGTTTTACACCTCGAACGAATTCTCGAATTCATGTCGATAGTACAATCACATAATTGATGGTATTCACTTCAGAAAAAATAAAGACTAGCACTGATTTTCTGACCAACACTATGTTAATATATGAATACAGAGAGAAATAACTATTTTGTTGTTTGTTTGATAAAGATAGTTTTTATGTGGGGAATGAGCCAGAGATCTCTATCATAAAGAGACGAGACTAAGGATTTTTCTTATGAACAGCTCCATTTCAGTTTTGTATGTTGGAATATATATACTCCAAACCGAGAGAAGGGTACTCAATGAGTCCTCTGTCAAAAACCGTAGGAATGCTCATTGATGAGTGCATAAATGGAAATGATCGATGGTGATTAATTTCCTTATTAATCCCTTATACTTTCTCGGTTTAAATATTACATTAACTTATACATAATATATAAATTTTAAAATTTAGTATTATTATTTTTTAATTAAATAATACAACAATATTTTTCTTCTTTATATATTATTTTTCATGAAGATATTTATATACTGTTTTTTGGTTTACCATCCTGTCTGTATTTCAGGTGTTATTTGGGGGCGGGCCAGAGACTTAAACAATCACATTAATTTCTATTTTCTTTGCCAATGACCCCATAGTATAATCAAAAGTTGCGGGTTCGAGTCTGGTTGGCATAAAAATGTAAGTGGGACAAAGAGGGCTCTATTCAATATAAAAAAAAATCCATTTCTTTGTTTAGTGGCTCGTTTTCTTTGTTTATATTTTTAATTGATTGATCATTTCAACATCATTAATTGCGCTTTAATTGATTGCCTGGCATCCTTTATTATAATCTAATTAAGGTCTCATTTTTTTCCAACAAAAAAGGATAATAAATATGGTAAAAAAGCAAGAAAATAGTGTAGTTTAGTTGACAAGTCGAAACGATCAAAGTCTTACCTTACCTGTCCCATGTTCAACAAAAATTGCAGGTATATATAACTCGTATTCGTATAGCAATTCTGATCCATATTAACCCTATATATATATATATATATATATATATATATATATATATATATATATATATATATATAGAGAGAGAGAGAGAGAGAGAGAGAGAGAGAGAGAGAGAGAGAGAGAGAGAAAGAGAGAGAGAGAGAGAGAGAGGAAAGAGGAATCCTGAGAAAAAATGGATCAGAAGAACAAGAGGTTTCAAATTGGTCACTCGTCTCCAACTTCAGTGGTATCTATTTTCCATTTTTTTTATATTCTATGCAGTATAACAATCAATGTGCGATATATTATGTGCCTAAGATCTTATATAGTTGGAACAAATTCAAGTTCCAAATACTTGCCATTCAAGTTTCTTTTTGAAGTGGCAGGCGAGTAGCTTATGAGTATCCGACGAGTACCATATGAGTATCTGTATATACGTATTGGATACATATGCAACTTAGTTTTTGAAATATCCGCATAAAATAACTTAGCATATAATTTTGAAATATCCGCATAAATAACTGAGCATGAATTTCTCCAAGTGACAAATTACTCAAAACAACAAAGGCAAAATGCACAATAACTTAAAACACTCCATATTAAAAACTTTAGTATTTCTCGATGTCGCACAAATTCTAATTTGTAGGAAGAATCGAGTCAAAGGAACCCATGCGAGCTATTGGAAACCTACACAAAGAACCTAGAAGATAGGGTAGAGATGTTGAGGCAAAAACGGGATTTTGAAAGGCAACTACCGTTGGTGGAGATGAAACACAAGGGGAGAGAATTAGAAATTGTGCTGGTAAGCAGCGCGAGTCGAGGTTTGCGATTTTCTGAAGTAGTTGGTTTAGTAGAGAGAAAAAGAATTGAGATGACAGATGGGTCCCACTACATTGTTGGTGATACGATCGTCCATACAATTCGTATCGAGGTATTAATTATAACTCCGCTAATTTCTAATGTTGATCATGTTAAATTTTGAAATAAAATGATTTGTTTTTGAGTAACATACATCGCACGGACTTCGTAATTACGCTTTAAAAAAGGATTTTGAGCTCCATTTTCTATAAATATAAAAAAGAACTTTTTAATTCCGTATTTCTGTCAATAGACTCTTAGCATAATAGTTGAGTATCTTGATTGAGATATTAAGAATGGACACTTTAAACCACATAAACATCATCTTAATTTGAACCCACTTTTTTTTTTTTTTTTTTTGCCATTTCACAGGCCAGTCTAGAAAAAGGCTATTATACGGTGCTTATGGATAAGTTGAAGGCATTAGCTCAGTGAGACTTTATTACAAAATAAAGTTTTATCAAACAATTGTTTATTTTCTATATGCTATTACATGTCTACCATTTTATTCTACTTCGGTTTTATTAATTTTTCTGGAGAGGCTACCTTACAAATTTCAGATATTGTAATGTAAAACAAATTTCAAACTAGAGTAAAATGGTAGACATGATTTGAAAGAGAGTAAGAGAAGAAAAAAGTTGGGAGAAAAACGCGATGATTTGAAAGAAAACGCGACGATTTGAAAGCGTAATGTATTAAAACTTGTAATAAAGTTTTTCTATGGAACTAAATTAGTCACTGTACTTTAATTGGTTAGCAAATTGGTCCTCTGCTATACATTTGATTTTTTTTTTAGTCCCTGAACTAAATTGTACATGTTTAGTTCCTGACATAACATGTTAACACCATTTTGATCCAATTTGAAAAGATATTTTAAAGATACATGGTTCGAAACTCAATTACAATACAACAATTTTATTCAAACAACCACCAAGTCAAAATAACACAAAAAAAACACTCAAATGACAAAACTGGAAAAAAAGATGAACGAAAAGTCAAGGGCCTAAATGTAATTAACTTATTTCTAGAGAAGTTTAAGGCACTTCATTAAAGCATCAGTATGCTCTGGTTTTCCAACCGAAATGCGAATATACCCACTCAATTCTTTATTATTATAATGACGAATCATCACTCCCATTTTCGCTAAATCCTCCTAAATTTTTTAAAAAACTCATAAAATATTAAACTCAAGCAAAAATTCTTCTAAAAATAGATTTGGATTCATTAGTTAATTACCTTAATTTTCTTGGGATCTTTTCCATTTATAACCTCACAAAGTATGAAATTTGAATAACTTGGAAATGGCTTTAAGAAATTCACTTCTTTTAGAAGATCATAAAGCCTCACTCTTTCTTGCACCAACAAATTCTTCACCCTCTTCAAAAATAAAAAAATAAAAATGTTAAAATATAATTTCAAAATTTTAGAAGGGTATATTCGGAAAAATACGTACTTCTAAATAATTAGGGTTTTTAAGAGCAGCACAAGCCGAAATTTCGGCTGCAACAGAAACATTATATGGTTGCTTTGCTCGCCATAAATATTCTATTATACTCTTTGGAAATGCACCATAACCTACTCTAAGTCCAGCCAACCCTAATTACAAAATAATAAAATAAAATAAATATCTGATAATTATTGATTAAAAATATATAATTAAGTTCTATGAACAATGAAATTATGTAATTATTACCGGCTCTTTTGCTAAAAGTGCGAAGAACAATTAGGTTTTCATATCTTTTAACCCAATCCATTTTTGATTTAATTCCTGAAAATTCAATATATGCTTCGTCTAAAATAACCAATATTGGAAGATTAAGTATTTTAATTAAATCCTCCTCATTTATTACACTGCAAAAGATAAAATATTGTTAATATATTAAACATAATTTGAATAGTTAACTAATTATTTTTTTAATTAATTACCTTCCGTCAGGATTATTAGGAGATGTGAGAAAAATACATTTCGGTTTTTCTTCTTTTACAGCTTCAATTATTTTACTTACATCCAACGAAAAATCTGGAAGCCTTGGTACTAAATTAAAAAAATATTACACCAAAATTAATATAATTTAATATTTTTGAACAAAATAATATAATAAATTAACTAAAATTATTACCTTTAATTACAGAGGCGCCATTTACAGCTGCATCAAATTCATACATAGTAAAAGTTGGTGGGCAATCAACTATTTTATCTCCTGGGTCTAATACACATCTATCAAAAAACAAAAAAAATTAATATCCATTCAAATATAGCTTAACGTAAATAAAATGAGGAATAATATTTATAAAAATAACCTCATAATTAGGTCGATTAATTCATCAGCTCCACATCCAGCTAAAATATATTCTGATTCGAGACCTGAATCTTGAGCCAAAGCCGATCTGAGCTGGCGGCTTTCTGGATCTGGATATACATACGGAAATTTTATACTTCCCAATGCTTCTAAAACCTTTTAATTGAACAAAAATCAAATTAAAAACTGATATTTGAAGTGTAAACTGGTATATTAGAAGTGTGAAATGATATATTGGAAGTGTAAAATGGTATATTGGAGAGTTTAAAGTAATAACAAACCTCAGGTGGAGGGCCGTAAGGATTTTCATTTGCATCTAGTTTGATTATTTCTTCTGGTTTTCTTCCTAGTCGTGTTGATAGTACCTTCAAAAAACACGAATTTCTCAGTTTATAATCTCACAAAGTAATCAAAATTCATATAAATAAACAGAAATTCCGAGAATTAATTCGCAAAACCATAACTTTCACACCAAAAATTGCAACTTTCCACTAACCAATCAATCAAACAACAAAAAGAAAAGGCTAAACCAAAATGGGCATACCTCAAAAGGTAAAATAGGCTGATAAGGCTTGAGTTTTCTCAAGTGAAGACGAATGAATGAATCTCCCTTAATCTCTTCATTCATCGCCTCTTTCTGCTCCACTGGAAGAGCAGAAGAAGCCATGACAGATACAGATCTTCTCTTCCCACGATAGGATTCAAACTTGGGTTTCGCACTGAAATTCGAGATTCGGATTGCGCTCGCCATTAACAATGGAGCAGCAATTCAGACTCAGAGAGGAATTTGTCACAGCCGCAACGAACAGGTTTTCACTCCTCTTCAAACTCGGCTTTAGAGAATCGGAACTTCAATTCCCCGGAATCTAAATCCGGATTACAAAACACTCAATCTCGGACTCCCGAGAAATCAAATCAAGGTTGTATAAAATCCGGAATCATATTCCGTGGGATCCAAATGCGGTTTTAAAGAACCTGAACTCATCTTCTTGGGAATCTAAGTTTGAGTTATAAAGAGGGGGGAAAGAGCAATAATGAGAGTTGAGGGGGGTATAAATGCAAATATTTCCCTTGCTAAAACCCTAGCTGATTCTCTTCTTCTTCTCTCGTCTCTTTCTTCTTCTTCAGTTCAATCCATCCCTTTGCAAAAGAGAAAGGAGAAATTGCAACATGGTGAGGCCGTACGCAGTTAAATGACAAAAGAAGGACAAGAAGAAGAAGCTCGAGGAAACCTTCGCCTCATGCTCCGCTCACGAACGAGAGGAGGAGGAAGAAGAAGAAGAGCATAATTACGTAGAAGAAGAACAGACGGAGCGTGAACGCGTTCAACCTTCCATAATTACAAATTAGGAAGGAGATTTCTTGGGAATAAAGTTTTTGGTAAGGAGATTTCATTATTACCATGTATTTTTTATTTCCTATTTTATCTTTTATATTAAGCAGTATTGTAGGACAAATTTAGTAATAATGTCATTGTTTCTTTTGGCAACCCCTTAGGCATTGCCTATATAAATGGTCTATTAGCTATTGTAAGAGAGAACCAACCAATTATCAATAAAGTTATTTCTTGAGTTGAGTACTACTCATCTTGTATCGTATCTTAGTCTTTATTCCTCTTCCAATTATTCGCTTCCGTACGCCATCAGTTGGTACCAGAGCAGATTCAATGGCTGTCGTCCGTCAACGAAGAGATCGTTACGCCACTGCCCCCCAACCAGTTCTCGAAACCAATGCGAGGGATCGCTTAATCGAAGAGATGAAAAGTCAGATACAACAACTTCATGAGCGTATTGCGTTAATGGAGTCCGCTGATCGACACCGCGAACGCCAATTGAGGCACGATATGCCGAGAAGCACTGTTGACCGACACCGCGAACGCCGATCGAGGTACGGTACGCCGAGTAGCACCTCTGACCGAAGCCGCGACAGCCGATCGAGGCACGAATTTTCGAGCAGTACCGACCACAACATCAATTATTTCCATAATTGACAACCTGCCATCTCCAGCGACGAGTTCTCTCTTCCACTGCCTTCAGAGAGAGAGCACTATCATAAATCGACTAATGTGGAAATTGACATCCCTTCCGTTGACATCGTCAACGATTATCCGAGTAAAAAAATATTCACTATTGTAGAAAAACTCGTAAAAGAGATGATGGTTTTTGACACCCCAGCGATTTATGATGATTATCCATAAGATATTCCTACGGGAGAAAAAATCATAGAAGAGATGATAAATTTTGAAGCCCCAGCGATTTACGATGATTATCCAGAAGATACTGATGAGCTGATGTGTGCAGATTCTGGAGAGATACTAGCGGCACAACGAGTTTTGACTTCTAATCTGGCCTGTAACGAGAGTTCGCTCTGTCAATGTATCTTTCACTCAAAGTGTGCTTCTCATGGTAAGATATACCAAGTTATTATAGATAATAGTTGTGAGAATGTTATTTCAACTATTACGGTTGATAAATTACTTTTACAAACCGAGAAACACCCTGGACCTTATAAATTATCATGGATTCAAAATGTAAACTATCTTAAAATAGAAGCATATTGTTTAGTGAGTGTTTCTGTTGGGTTTAAATACCGAGATGAAGTTTGGTGTGACGTGTTACCTATGGATGCATGTCACTTATTCTTTGGAAGACCATGGCGGTACGATAGTAAAGTAAATTATGATGATTTTATGAATCCCTATTCTTTTGAGAATGAAGAAAAAAAGATGATACTCATAGAACCAAAATATCTATTCGAAGAATTCCAAGGCATCATCCTAGATAAATTACCTACCGGACTTTCGTTTGTAAAAGATGCGAAATGGTATTCCTCAAGATATCGAATTATGTGACATAATACGAATCACGGAAGGAGCAATAGGAGGCAGCGTAAGCGTGGTAGGTTCAAAGAAGAAAATTTAGTGGGGATACATGCCAGTAAGGATTGCTTCACATCGAACCGACTTGGAAAAATCAAAACTCGTGCTGATGACTCTGTCAAGGTTCTTGAACGCATCAATGATAACTCTTACAAGATTGAGCTTCCCGAAAATTATAGAGTCTTAACAATTTTCAATCTTAAAGATCTCATCGTGCCTTTCTTGAGAGCGAGAGTTATTCCAGGTCTTGCCCGTTCTTGAGAGTGATAGTGATTCCCAATCTTGCCTTTCTTCAGTGAGAGAGTAAATTCAGGACGTGCCTGTACTTCAGAGTGATAGTAATTCCAGATCGTGCCCGTTCTTGAGAGTGATAGCGATTCCCGACCGTGCCTTTCTTGAGAGCAAAAGTGATTCCGGACTGTGCCCGTTCTTGAGAGTGATAGTGATTCCGGATCGTGTTGTTCTTGAGAGCGAGAGTGATTCCAGATCGTGCCCTTACTTGAGAATGATAGTGATTCCCGATCGTGCATTTCTTGAGAGCAAGAGTGATTCCAAGTCTTACCTGTTCTTTAGAGTGATAGTCTTTCCCGATCGTGCCTTTCTTGAGAGCGAGAGTGATTCCAGGTCTTACCCGTTCTTTAGAGTGATAGTGATTCTCGATCGTGCCTTTCTTGAGAGCGAGAGTAGATCTAGGTCATTCCCGTTCTTTAGAGTGATTGTAATTCTAGATTGTGCCCATTCTTGAGAGTGATAATGATTCCCGATCGTGCCTTTCTTGAGAGCGAGAGTGATTCCAGATCGTGCCCGTTCTTGAGAGTGATAGTGATTCCCGATTGTGCATTTCTTGAGAGCGAGAGTGATTTCGAACCGTGCCCGTTCTTGAGAGTGATAGTGATTCCGGATCGTGTTGTTCTTGAGAGCGAGAGGGATCCCAGATCGTGCCCTTTCTTGAGAATGATAGTGATTCTCGATCGTGCCTTTCATGAGAGTGAGAGTGATTCCAGGTCTTACCCGTTCTTTAGAGTGATAGTCTTGCCCGATCGTGTCTTTCTTGAGAGCAAGAGTGATTCCAAGTCTTTCCTGCTGTTTAAAGTGATAGTGATTCTCAATCGTGTCTTTCTTGAGAGCAAGAGTAGATCCAGGTCATGCACGTTCTTTGGAGTGATAGTGATTCCTGATCGTGCCTTTCTTGAGAGCGAGAGTGATTCCAGGTCTTTTCTGTTCTTCTGTGTGATAGTGATTCCTGATCGTGCCTTTCTTGAGAGATTGAGTAAATTCAGGCCGTGTCCGTTCTTTCGAGTGATAGTAATTCTAGATCGTGCCCGTTCTCGAGAGTGATAGTTATTCCCGATCGTGCCTTTCTTGGGAGTGAGTGGAAGTGTAGGTCCTGCCTGTAGTTTAGAGTGATAGTAATTCCAGATCATGCCCATTCTTGTGAGTGATAGTGCTTCCCGAACATGCCTTTCTTGAGAGCGGGAGTGATCCCATGTCGTGCCCGTTCTTTAGAGTGATAGTGAATCCCGATCGTGCCTTTCTTCATAGCGAGAGTAAATCCAGGTCGTGCCCGTTCTTTAGAGTGATTGTAATTCTAGATTGTGCCCGTTCTTGAGAGTGATAGTGATTCCCGATCGCGCGTTTCTTGAGAGCGAGAGTGATTCCAAATCGTGCCCGTTCTTGAGAATGATAGTGATTCCCGATCGTGCCTTTCTTGAGAGCGAGAGTGATTCCAGGTCTTACCCGTTCTTTAGAGTGATAGTCTTTCCCGATCATGTCTTTCTTGAGAGCGAGAGTGATTACAGATCTTTCCCGTTGTTTAGAGTGATAGTAATTCCCGATCGTGCCTTTCTTGAGAGCTAGAGTAGATCCAGGTCGTGCCCGTTCTTTGGAGTAGATTTACCATTTACATTTATTTGGCATGTGCATTTACATTTTTTTAGCATGTCTATTGTGATAATTAATTTGGGTGGTGATAAAATGGGAAGGTGTACGGCATTTTAAAACGTTTTGGACATTCATATTTGTATTATTCATAACACTTCCTCTTGGATGCCCATTTTTTCAATTTCATACACATCAAATATCTGCCTCATTAAAAATCTTGTCAGGAAAACTCTATGGGACAAAATCATGACTAAGGAACAACAAATACAGAGCATATCATTTCTCCCACTCACGAATACAAAAATTTGACATATACATATTGTATTATCTGTTTACAAAGTACATTGAAAACATGTTCCATGAAATATATTCGATGAACAAGCACTGATACCAATTTGCTGGTATCAGCCCTTATTTATTTATATATATAATCCTAAAAGGCCTAAGCTACAATAACAAAACAGGAGAGTGATGTGTCATATGTTTATTTTTAGAGTGATGCTAGTCTTCTCCCTATTCTTCCCCCCATATTCTTGATGACGTGGCAATATACATTTATGGATTGCTGATAAACATTAGATTTGATTTGTGGTTCCTATATATGGATCATGGGCTTAAAATTTTTCATCTCAATTGCAAATTTAACAGTTTTGATTAAGTTTAACATGCCTTTTACTACGTTTACCAGACTTGTAATAAATTCCAGCCCAATTTTCAAAGTATTTAACTCTCGGCTGTTTTAAATTTATCACGTGGGCAGGATAATCAAACCAAGTTCAATCTAGTCCAGATTTCAAATTCATTTCCTGAAAAGGTTTATATACACATCCCCCATTCCCTGGCCCCTGCAGGTAATGATGCGCTGGCAGCCCTTTTTTCAAATCCTGGTTTAACAGCCCGTTACCTATATAGGAGCGCGTGAGCTTCTTTAACACCGGTGGGCCAGATTCCGCAGTTAATAAACCTAGTTTACCATCAACTAGCCTGGTTTAACAGCACTAAAGTCTAGTTTCCCATCAACAGGCCTTGTTAAACAAGAAAAAGCCCGCCAATTTGTTCGCCCATACAATCGACGGTCCTCTATCCTTTACCATGCACCATTGATCAGGTCTCATCTCGCACAAACATTAATTTTCTAATTGAGATAGTTTTATTTTCGATTTTGAATTTTTTACCTGAAATTTCATCAGTTTTGAACACCATCTGACTGCATCGATCGAGTTGCAGCAACATACGATCTTCTCTTCTTCTTTTTTTTAGGGTTTCTAATGAGGAAGTTATGTGATTTTTGTGTTTGGATTTGTTTAACGGGTAATCCTCTCAAATCTTTCACTCTTTCTTAATTTTGTGGAAGAAATTCCGTTGATTTGGGTAATTTAACAGGTAATCGTCTAAATATTTGGCTTGATTTTGTTTTCCAATTGCGTAATTTAAGTGGTAATAACTCAGAAATTGTTTACTATCCAAGTGTTTGGGGATAATTTCTTTCGTTCGCACTATTTGCTAGTTTCTTATGCTTGATAACTCCTTTTGTTATTACTCCTTGTTAGTTTCTGTTGGGGGAAAGTTTGTGGAAGTTTACTCCTATCAATAGTAACTGTGTTAATTAGTTTGGGCTATATTATTCAATGAACAATTAGATTGACTGATTAAGAATTGCCACCCCTTTGGATGTTTATGTGTTAACAGACCAGTGGAGCTGAGCAAGGTGTATGCACGTGCAACGACTAAAACAACAGCACGAGAGGACGAGCTCGAATTAGGGGCCTTTGTTCACACATGTCCAGCCCTCCCACATGGGTTCTGCATCAAAAAGATTATTGGATTTGTTGCGAGGAAGACAAGACAGCCAGAGGGAACGTTCAGGTTCTACATGTTTGGCATGAACAAGTATATTCTGATTTTCCCAACTCAGTACTGGCGTGATGAATTTGTCCGAAAGAACCCAATCGCTGAGATTGAGGGCCACTGGGTCCACTTCGAGTCATGGAAGGCTGACATCGATGCAGGAAAATTCGAATAAAAGGAGAAGGTAATATTTCAATTAATGTTATGGACTAATTTATAGAGGCTGTGAGGACTCGTAAAAAAAATTAATACGTATAACACAGATCTAAACTTCATTTTAAAGCATATCGTGTTATGCATATACATTCGTTATGATAGTTGAGACATGTTTTGTATATGAAGGTGTGGCTGACGCTGATGAACTTGCCGGAACACCATCACTGCTTCGACAGGGTGGCCGTCATTGTGGCGAGCTTTGGGAAATTGAGGAGCATTGACATGGACAAGGCTGGAGTGGATCTCAAGACATGTGACGCCCTTGATTGATTGCCATGACATGTTGTTAATTAAGCACAAAGTGATCTACCACTATGATGACCTGTATCACAGGGTGGTTTCAATCGACATCGACTTCAACATGGATATCGACTGGTTCTTGGAGTTGGGGTTAGACGACCCATAGTTGTCGTTTGTGGAAGTTAATGCGTGGGCAAAAGAGGCGAAACGTCACAAGCCGAGGGAAGAAGAATAAAACTTTGCAACATAACAAGGTGGTTTAGGCTCACATGCTTCAGTGTCGTTTAAATGGTTGTTTGTGTGCGCTTGTTTAGGGCAATTTTATTTATCTAGTGTTTTATGGAGTGTTTTGTGGTGTGGTATGTAGGTTCTTATGTTTAATGTTGGTTTAGGGTTTTAGTTATGTCCTGTCTCCTAATGCCGGCTGCCAAAACCTCATGACGGCGGTGATGTACGGACGCTGCATGTTAATTATTGGCATCTCTAGAAAATGACGAAATGGCCAGTTGTTAAGGGCTTATAAATGGGCAGGAGTAAGCATGTCAGCAATCTTATGATAAAATACCACGAAGTTCTTAGGGTCAGATCTAGTGGTGACTTTCAGCATTGGGGGAGCGATCGGAGCCCTACTGGATTGAGATCCACGCTTTGGAGGCATCTGCCATAAAAAACAAATATTCCTTAATACAAATAGAACAGGTTCTAACTAACAAAAAAGTTTGTAGAGAGGGCAAAAAGTTAGAAAAAGTAAAACTTCAAGCTAGCATTATTTCATGATTATGAACATAGGCTTAACAAAGACCTTACAGAGCAAGAAGCCTTAAATTGCAGGCTATCCAGTGGTTATAACAACATTGCTCGCTCAAAAAATCAATTAACTTGTAGAAAACGGAAAAAAAATTGAGAATACTGAGAGATTAATAAAAAATAATAATGCAAACGGAGAGAAGAAACGTGGAGATACAACCTTCAATGGGGATCGTCTTTGATACGCCAATGCAAGAAAATGAAGGGAGATGAGTAAAATGGAAGAATATCTTTGAAAATGATCTCAGGATCAATGGAGCGAAGGGGGAGAAAGGATTTATATACACATCCCCCACCATCCCCTAACCCACCGTTTACCACTTATAAAAGAACCCCACTTATATTCACATCCTCCCAACCCACCGTTTACCACTAGTAAACGGGGCTCACTTATTTTGAATATAAGTGGGACTCTTCTATCAGTGATAAATGATGAGTTGGAGGGGATGGTAAACGGGGGACATATATACTTAAACGGGGCTCACTTATTTTGAATATAAGTGGAACTCTTCGAAAAGAGAAATGACAAGTGTTAGAGAACAGACGCGTGGCGCTCATGGCGGTAAAGGAGGCAGCTAAAGTTTGCACAGTATAATGGGGAAGTGAACCAATTTGAATTTGATGGGACTGGACGAGGGAGTAGGATTGAGCTTTCATTTCTCAGGGATCCAATGCAGGCTATGTTTAACACGTAAGGATGAAGGCTATGCTTTAATTACGCAGGGATCAAGGTCTGCCATGTTTAACATAGCTATGGGCTGGGCTTTATTACATACTGATAAATCAGGCCCACATAATACATTATTTCAAAACAAAAGGATGAAGAAGCATGAATAAAAACCAAGCCCAAACATACATAAAATAATCTTTAAAAGGGGCAATTATTAAGACCTAGCCAAAACATTGCAGCGCACTGGTCAGTTATGAGGGCTTTAGGAGCTATACCATTCATGCAATCAAGGAAGGTCGAGAAAAGCCATTCGTATGTTCCAGTTGTCTCGTCGGAAATCAATTTGTATTCTGAAAATCATATATGTGTATGAAAACAATTTTGATTGGGACACAATTTGTATTCTGAAAGAGCCCAATGCACTTAAAAGACAGTGTTCCTACCGAATTTCATATGTTGATGATAATTATTATTTTTGGATGACATTCATTAATGTTTTGTTACTTATGCCTAAAGTTGTGAGTGGCACTTTTTTATGCTTTAGAAACATTGGGATAACATTGGAATATTCAGCCTTTCTCTCATTTTTTCATTTGTTTTTTCTTTGTTTCTTTGTTTCTTTACGTTTTGCCTTGGTTCAGAATAAAATTGGGCAGAAATTTGCATAGAAGATTGGATCTCTTTTAAAAGGGAGGGAAATCATAAAATGTTGAAGGCTAACATGGATTGGTAGTTGGTATTCGTGCAAGTAGTGTCTAAGTAGTTAGGGTGCAAGCTTTTGAGATAATTTTTAGTTGCACAAATTTTTCGAAAATATAACATAATTTTTAGTTGCACAATTTTTTCGAAAATACAACATATTGATCCAGAAAGTAAAAGTAGTAAAAATTATTAACAATATCGTGCAATCGCACGATCATCTGCTTGTGCTTATTCGAAACAGATACCAATTTATAGATACCAGCACTCATACTTCTTCAAAACTGTGTATATATAGAAATAGACACCAATTAACAGTTCTCATTTTAACATTTCAATCATTGCTTTTGACAATATGCACTTAACACAATTTCATTATGACTGATCATAAATGTAATCCACAACAATACTTGTGGCATATGAATATATGATTCATACATTAGAACACCATGCCAAATTAGTCCAAAATAAGTTCATTAAAGACTTCAGACTTCATTCATTTGATAAAACCAGCTCAGGATTCCCAATTCTGCAATACATGAAGAAAAAAGCAAAATGAATTTCAGAAAATAAAAACTCAAAAAAGAAATCATTTTTCAATTAGTCGTTTATTCAGCTTATCGGAAAATTTGTGAGTGAATCGTTCAAGCACCCAAAGAATACGATGAATTGATCAACCATGAACAAATATATTGACCAAAACATTAGCTAGGTTACCACCATCCTTTTCGACCAATTAAGCTTCAAATTGGAAGAAAATCAAATCTTTATATAATCAATTTTGCACTGAACCATCATCAATCGTGTGAAAAAACGAAGGTTGCAAATAGCGTTTAACGGTGTGTTACATTTAGGATTTTTAGGAAGCGAATTGCGTATAGCGCAAATGTTGTGGAAATAGATTTTTATAGGGGATAATATGTGTAAATATTTTTTCCCTATATACCACTACGTAATATATGCACTACAAAATCTAAAAAAAGAAATATACAATACTAAAATATGATTAATATTAAAATATTAACAATAAAAGTTTGAAATGTTCTTGTCAAAAATTATATGTTCAAAATCAAAATATGATTAATATTAAAATACAACATATCTATCCATTAAAAAAATTATTAGATGCGGCACTGGAAAAAACACAATACTAGTTACTTGAAAGATAAAAGAGAGGACTGGAGCATGTTCGAGGTGGAATATGAAAAAAATGATAGTAGAAATAAAACATCTCGATTCACAAACATGCTTAAATACCCTAATCAACATCCAGGATCAAATACAGCACCAATTAACTCTACAGTAAATAAGTTAACCCTAAAATCGGAGAGAGACCTTGGTCAAATTTTTGCTGCATCTAGGCGTCCTGACTTTTGTGAAGAATTATGATTGTGTGCAAGATGAGAAGAAAGGAAATACCGCAAAATATAAATTTTACTAAGGTCGTTGCCGCGCTTCACTGTGCGGTAACTTAATTACTTATTTATATTATTATAGGGTGACTAATTGAATTATATTTATATATAATTAGAACATTTGTGTATTTTATCAAATTTATGTATAATTATATAGAACGATTATAGGCTGTAATTTTCTTTGTTGAACTTCTAAGTGTTAATCATCCAATATGATATAAATATTTAAAAAAATGCATATATATATATATATTATTACAAATAGTAAAATTATAGATATAAGCAAATACATCTGATTAGTCACAATTAATCAATCTGACAATCTTAGACATGCGGGGCATGCAATATTGTAATCCATTCGATTTCCGATTACTAACTAATTTTATTCCTAAACTAAAATAATTTGTGTTTCTGAATCTATCATGTGTTTTTATAAAATTTTAGACTAATTGATTATCATCATCAAGCATTTGCACAAGCTCTTACTTTCATTTATTAAATAGGGACATTCATAATAGTATTAATTCTAGGATAATACTTCGCTTAGCTGTGAATATTTCAATTTTATTATTTATTTCAATATATAATGTATAAATTGCAATTATTAAAATTCAAACTAAATGTTTGAAATAAATTCATAGTACATAAATAATATATAATAATTATGTTAAGTCAGTTGGCTATGTTAAAAATTATTTTGAATTGTATCATAAGATATTCCATCGATTTATTATTCATTCAAAAATATTTTTTATATCACATCCAATTTTGTAAGAACAGATAATTCTATGCAAATAAATTTAGATATTAGAAATAAAATAACATAATTGATAAATACATAAGAAACAAAAAGTAATAACCAACTAAATAATTTGGATAATTAATTTATGATATCAGTTTATGTTTGCATTAAGATTTATAAGACTAAAAAGTTATCTTTTTTTATTCGCTTTGGTATTCTTATGCTATTTATCTCTTGACATATTATATTAAAAAAATATAGTATTAATCAGGCATAGACAAAGGAGACCAGAAAAAAATAAAGTTAAAACTATATAAGATTTAATTATAGATGATTAAATTTAAAAGAGATAAAAAATAATTATTATTGTAACATGATTTTTTTTAAAAGAAATTTTTATATTATATATATGGGGAAAATATGCATACTATACGTAGAAAAATTTAGCATTACTCATTTTCTTCAAAAAATTGCCGCCACTATTTTTCTTATTATTTTTTTAGTTGTTAAAATGATATGGATTGTGTATAAATTGATTATATATGTTATTTTGAAATTCATAATACATAATAATATAATATAGTTCTCAATACTCTAAATTTTTTTTACATGATAGTTCTCACGTAATTGGAGATATAACAAGAAATATTATCTAAATAATCGTGTTGTATTGTGGTAATATTTTAAATTAAAAATCAAGATTTGAGAAATTTTTTGATCCGACAACTGGGAGAAAATTAATGATAAGACTCTTGAGAATGCTCAAAAAAGATAAAAAAATAAGATAGAAGTTAAAAAACATATTATATTTTTTACATGTTCCTTTATATAGTTTATTTTTACATTTTTAGCAAGAAAAAATTAAGTTGGGACCATAATAATATGAAATTCAAACTCATGAGAAAATTATAACAAATTTATTTTTGACGATTTTAACATGAGAAATAATCAAAATTCCCCACTCCAAACAGAGAATATACACTTTGTTACAAGAGAGTGGAATACAACGTAGAAGCAACGGATTGAAATGAAATGAAATAATAGTTGTATTAAACATATTAGCCACATATTATTTTACATTGAGCGAGTCATACTATTTATTCTCAAATTGCGTAAATTTTTTTAGTTTGACCGTACTGATTCTGTCTTAACATACTTTCAATTTTTACTAGTCAAAATATTAGTATTTCAATTTTGCGATCGTTGACTAAATTTTCTTTCTCATATGAGGACATTTATGGTATCTTCTTATTTTTTCACGTAAATATTATATATGGGGCTGTTTGATCAGAATGATCTTGGAGACATGACAGCATCGTACAATTTTGATTCTGTCTCCCGCGAGAAAAGTGGGACGACACACTCATCCCTCATCTCTCTCTCTCCAAGCTCTATCTCCATCTCCAGCGTCTCTTTTTTTTTCACCCGCCAAGCTCGAGCTCCTGCGCTTCTACTTCTCACCGGCCTTCAAGCTTGTTTCAAAGCTCATCAAACTTTCATCTTAGGGTTTGTCTTTTCAATCTCTTTGATTTGTCTCCCTGAATTGAGTGAAACGAAGGCAAAATTACCTCTTTTTTTTAAGAACAAAATTAATTTCTCACTGCAGCAGTCAAAATTTGAATTGAAAAGTCAAGAAATTACATGAATTGTTCAACAATTTTGTCACTATTATAGCTCAATTCGTGTCTCAATTTAACAGAGGGCTTCAATTATTCTTTCTTAACACTGGTGCTTGATTTTTTATTGACATAATTGGTGCTTGATTTTAAACAGGAATAAGGATTCATTTGTTAAAAATGAGTAGAAAGAATAAGGCGTTTGAAGTTTTTATAAGAAAGGATTTAGTTGAAGTTTTACATGAGATTGAGGAATTGGAGATGACTTACTGAAGAGAAGGATTTTTGTATATAGAGATCTGAAAAACAGAGGATGTTATTGTTGTTTCATTTTGTTTTATTGTTGTGAACGAAGAGCTCACAATCAGAACCAAAATGGGGAAAATATTTATTTGAATTTTTTATACTCTATCAAGTTATGCGTTCTATACACATTTTATTTATGCTTTGAATTAATTCTTTTATTAATTGAATGTAAGTTATTCAACTTATGACATTCACACATGTCTTTCATATCAAACAATCATTTTCACTTTTCATTATCAAATAGTCTCCCACATCAAACAACACATGTCATTTACACATATCCTTCATTTGTTCCACCATCATCTTACTATCTTACTATCTTACTGTGTCCCGGATTGCACTCAATGTCTTCCACATCAAACAGCCCCTGAGTCACAATGACATCACAGAAAATGTAAATATAAAAATAATGACATCATAAAAAATGTAAATACAAAAAATATGACACCATATGGGGGTAGAAATATAAAATCATAACATCATGAGATTCAATGATGATATATGACGCTTTTGTGGGGAACTAAGGGGGCAAGTTATAATTTTCCTTCTAATATAGTGAAGTCTATTTAGATGCGGACATGATAGTGGTGAAGATCAGAATGACAAACTTTGTGCAAATTTAAGACACTTAGAATTAACTTTTGGAATAATAGTATGTGGCGTATGTGATACCCAATTTACGATGGAATAAGAGTGAAAGAGTAGAAAAGCGGATGTGAAACATGATGCTTCATTACTTATTGTTCCCTTTTAAATCAATCCTACTACATGTGAATTGGAATCCCTCATTTATGGAAAGATGGGATTAGATTTTTGTTCTCTTTAGATTACTTACTATTGTTTAATTCATTTTTTTTAGGACAATAATTGTTACATATTTAATTAAACAAAAAAAATATATGTCAATGGGACTTTGAATTCACAACCTCTTGTTTTTTCAAGAATTGGACTTTACCATTTAGGTGAGAGGCCATTTGCATTATTGTTTAAATCGTGTGCGAATAAAAGAACAATTATACCGTATATTAGAACAAAACTTAATTATATACAAAGATAACAAATTTAGCAAACATTACTTATTATATTGTACACGTGATTGCATTTGATATGGTGTTATTTTTATGCTTATTATATTTCATTTCACGGTTCAAGAGAATATATAAAATCATTGCTAGATAATACTTATAATAGAGTGTGTTATTACATACCCAAACTAGTCTCGTTAAAAAGAAAGATAAAGCAGCATAATCTGACAAAAACATAGAACAACCAATTCAATTTTGGAATTAACAAGCCATTATTGAAACTCAATAATCAAAACTGAAATAAAAGAAAGACACAAAAACATGATGAATAGGTACCAAGCACATTTAAGTTTTGTACTAGCTCAATATACCAAAAACTCAGTTGTAAGGATGAAGAGAAAAATGACGACCAATCACTGCACATTCAAGTTTTGTAATAGCCAAGTGTGCCATACACTGGTTTATTGGCTGTAAATATGAACAAAAAGAAGCCGGCAATCACTGAAAGAGTAATCCATGGATTGGAACAATACCGTTTTTTAAATTCTGCATACTGGATACTTGTACCTCTTTCATTATGCTCCATCATCTTCTCAGACAATTCATACAAGTCATTCATTATAAAAGCATCTTCAATTTTCACTCTTAATTTATCCATAAATTCCAAAACCTCTTTGTTACTTTTCATAGTGTTTCCCACAATACCCCTCTTGCGAAGTAGCTTCACATCATCTTCATTCTGCAACACACGCACCATGCACGCCACATATGATGTGACAGCTAACCCGCAAGCCAAAAAGTTTTGCTCAAAATCTATAAGGTTCCTGAATATTTCCATGCTATAGGTAAAATAGTGAAAGGGTGCCAATTGCATCTTACCAAACATTTGTATGCTAAAGTTATAATCAATAGAGGCATCAGCCAGTGTTTTGAAGTCAATTGCAGATTCTTGCAAGTCCGTCGCACTGGGGATATACAGATTAGTCTCAGCTGCAAATGTAACCTCTGATTTTATATCCACCAAAATGGGCCCCGAAATACGAGACCAAAGGAACAGATGTAAAAGATGCTTGATCTGATCATCCAAGGGAGGTATACAATTAACCTTATCCTTGTGCACTTTCGGATAAAACTCACTAAAGCAAGAGATTGCAAGCTTAGATATTGGAGTGGTTAAGTCAGGTGTTACTAATCCAGAATTTTCGAATACTGCCTTAACTACAAACCAGGGGATTTGGTTATTAACCTTTAACATATCAAGTTTGATATCCATTCTTTTTGGCAGTAATTCTTGGCAAATGATAGAAAATTCTTCATCTCTTTGTGGCTGAGTTCATCCCCTTTCAAGGTTTTAATATACGAATCATGACCCGTCTGAAACAAAGCAATCATGAATGCTAAGAAGCATCCATCAAGAAACAGTGAATCCACAAAAGTTTGGTCGTCCAATTCAGGAAGTTCTTCGTAATAACTCCGTGCGATGGTTATACTCTTCGCAATCTCTTCACGGCACACAGTTTGTTTGAGACCGAGCCACTCGATCAAATAACCAACAAAGAGCCACTTCTTATTATCATCAATTGAGAAGTAATTCTCACGCTTAGCAAATACACCAATACACGCAACTTGTGCATCCGTTTGACCTTCGATACGGAATATTGATGGCCTTTCTTCAGTTGCGTGATTCCCGAATGCGGGTCCTGTTGTGAGACGTGGCCTAGTGACCTTCCTACTACCTGTCAACTCTCTAACTGCTTGCTTCCTCTTGTTGTCCAGCCATTCATCACTTCACGATATCCCCCCTTCATCAATTGAGATGGATATTTCTCCTACTCGTCCGTTTTGAGCCATTAATTGCTTTCCTCAAGACTTGTCACCCAAGATGTATTATGCCCTGCACAATTCCTTCAAAGTTAGTCTCATAAATTGATGGTGGAAGTAAGAAAAATATAATTAATTATTTGCCGCTAATCATACTACAAGAACTGCTTTCAATGGATTGTGTTAATAAAATCAAAAGGTCACGTTTCCCCCACTAAAATCCCTAATCTTTCCAGTTTCATTCACTTATGACCACACGTAAACAAACAGTTGGTATATTTATCATCTGATAAACTTGAAATCTGTTGTATAATACCTTTACCGTTATAAAATAACTCACTACAAAAAATGTGAAACAAAATGTACTATAAGGCATGTTAAATATGGAGAATTTTGTGTGATCGACTGATTACACTTACAAATTCTGTAACTGAAGAAATCCTAGCATTTAATTTAATGTTAAAATAGGATGTTAACAAATTTTGGAACGCAAGATAGAATGGATTTAAGTTAACACAAATACCTGAGCTATAGTCTTCAGCTGAAGCAAAGAATAATACAGGTAGCTCCTACTTGCAAAATCCAGGGAATTGTGATTAAGTCTGTTTCACTTGTACAAGTGCAGAAAGATTTTTGTCAATTGGGGTTCACACAAACACCAAATAAAAAATGAATTGGGGCTTTATGACTCCTCTAAGGATTAAAATGTTTTGAGTTAATCAATATCAATGCCCTCATCAATAGATCATCTAGTAAAAAGGGGTCCGCTTTTTTTATGCTTGTGTAGAGCAAATACTGTTACGGAAAGAATGGAATTGTACAAAGAAATTGATCAATCTAATAGGGCATGAAATTCGTATCTCAGGTTTCCAAACTCCAGATTATGATATGATTTTCAGTCAAGATAGGTCGAAAGAGATGAATGAACTCAGTCAATCGTTCATGCCATTCGAGTTTGAAAAATAAAAACGTAGAAGAAGCTTGATACCTGAAATCAATGGATATTATTCTCAAGGATAGAATAGATTTCTTAAGATTGTTTCAACTTTCGGCAATAATTTTGTTTTTCGTATTTTTCGTTTTAATTTGCTAAAAATGAATGGAAACGCGTTTGGCATGTGGGTTTCCGTTTTTTTCATTCCAATTACGGGAAAAAAATGGAATTGTTGAAACGAAGAATACGTGTTTCTAACGTTCTGATTTTATTTCCTCTCAGTCAAGCGCCACTCTTACTAAATATATCTTTCATGCCTTTGCAAAGGTTATTTCTAGTTTTTGTCTCTTCTGCCGGTTTTGACTATCAAGAAATTTTTTCACATGATTTTGTTAGAAATTCCCATGTCCTCATATTATTATCAATATTAATTTATATATTAATTTATGGAAGAGACCTGATAGAGTATGTCGGCGTCACGCCAGCTGAAGTCAACCGGCCTCAATCACGCCTGAATCACATCGGCTTCTCAGGAATCATCTCCCTTTGTCGTGCAGCACTACTGTCATGCTCATAACAGTATATATATCATTACTCAAACAATACTATAATCTAATAAAAATAATATATAGATATGATATAGTAGTATATAATTCGAGACAAAACAATATATATATATATATATATATATATATATATATATATATATATATATATATATATATATATATATAACCATCGTGCTAGAGAAGAACAAGCGACGGTAAGAAAAGATGGGAGAAGCTGGTGGGAGTGCTGCACAACAGGCATGATACCCGTCCTGTTTGCACATTTTCCAATTTATTATCTTTGTTTTCTTTTAACTAGCATGACTTTCTAGTATCTCTTTATTGGTGAATTAATGTTGTGGCCTATATTATCTAATGCATTTGAATTTATGTCTCCTTATTTGTATATATACTATTTTTTTATGTTCAAATCATTGGGTTGAGAGACTTTGCTCAATATGTACTATTATATTTGTCGAGAATTGAACTCATGACCTCGTATTACACATGCAAATATTTTAATTAATTTGGCTATAAGTCATTTGCTGTATATATACTTATACCCTCCAAACCATATTTTCCAATTACCAATCTCAATAAGCATCATCTCTGTACCATCTATTTGATTAATCCTGTTGATTGGTATTGAATGGGCAGAATGAACTTTACTTTATTATAATTAATTTTTATGTATATGAAGAAGATTTTTTTTTTTTAAGATCTAACTTACAATTTGTGGGTTAATGTATATTGCTAAATAAATACTATATTGTTGAATATAAAATGATAATAACATAAGAAAGGAGGATTTGGAGGAGGTAATATTTCTTAGAGTTTGTAAGAGACAAATTGTTTCTTCTTAATTGTGAAGAGTCACCAAAACACAATTAGTAAAGAGGCATCAAATACAATAGTCTTTATCCCTTTATATAGTGAAAGATGAACATTCTACTCTAGAATCTATCCTAAAATATTGCATTCTACTCTAGAATCTATCCTAGAATATTGCATTCTACTCAAGAATCTATCTTAAAATTTTAGTACAAAATGTACAAACAAATACCTTACAATAACTCCTCATATTTTACAAGATAAAATTTACATCTTACAAGATAAGATTTGTAACAACTCTTCACATGGCAAGGGGATTGTTTTTGGATATCTATAATTAATATATTTCTAACTCTTCACATGCTAAGGGGATAATTATTTGGACATCCATAATTAATATATTCATAACACTCCTTCTTAAATGTCCATATTTTATACGCATTAGAAAGTTGCCTCATTAAAACCTTGTCAGGAAAAATTCGATGAGACAAAAATTATAGCAAGGGAAAAAGAGTGCAGCGCGTATTATTTCTCTCCCTCATGTGTACAGATATCTCGAAAATGACGGAGTCCAATCTTTTGTCTTAATTGCGTGAACGTTTTAGTTGGCAATGACTTGGTGAATAAGTCTGCAAGATTATCACATGAGTGAATTTGATGGATATCAATTTCACCGCTCTTCTTGGAGCTCATGTGTGGAGAAGAACTTTGGAAAAATATGTTTTGTTCTATCTCCCTTAATGTAGCCCTCTTTTATCTGGGCAATACGTGCAGCATTATCTTTGTAAATCACAGTTGAATTTTCTTTTATTGTTTTAATAGAACATGATTCTTGAATATGTTGAATCATTGACCTCAGCCATACACACTCTCTACTCACCTCATGAAGTGCTATGATTTCTGAATGATTTGATGATGTTGCTACTAAGATTTTCTTGGTTGAGCACCAGGATATGGTAGTATTACCGTACATGAATAAATATCCGGATTGAGACCGGATTTTATGTAGATCTGACAGATATCCAGAATCTACATATCCAACTAATTTGGATTCTGAGGTCATTAGATATAATAATCCTATATCTATTGTTCGTCGAAGATAAATAAATATGTGCTTAATACCATTCCAATGCCTTCGTGTTGGTGCAGAACTATATCTCGCTAACAAATTTACAGAGAATGATATATCAGGCCTGATATTATTGATTAGGTATGTTAGTGCACTAATTGCACTTAAATATGGTACTTCTGGACCAAGAATTTCTTCGTTATCTTCTTTTGGACGAAAACAATCATTTTTTATATCAAGAGATCGGACTACCATAGGTGAATTTAATGGATGTGATTTATCCATGTTAAATCATTTTAGGACATTTTCTACATAAGTAGATTGATGAACAAATATTTCATTTTTCAAATGTTCGATTTGCAATCCGAGACAAAATTTTGTCTTCCCGAGATCTTTCATCTCAAATTCACCTTTTAAATATGCAGCAGTACTTTCAAGCTCTTCAGAAGTTCCGATTATATTTAAATCATCAACATATATTTCTATAATTACAAATCCTGATTTTGATCTCTTAATAAAAACACATAGGCAAATAGGATTGTTATGATACCCTTCTTTTATAATGTATTCATTTAGGCGGTTATACCACATTCTTCCAGATTATTTCAGCCCATACAAAGATCTTTTTAATTTTATGAAATACATTCCACGATACCTTTTGTTACATGCTTCAGGCACTTTTAATCCCTCAGGGACATTACTTGCTTCAGACACTTTTATTCCTTCAGGAACTTTTATGTAAATATCACTATCAAGTGATCCATATAAATAAGCTGTTACAACATTCATGAGATACATGTAGAACTATTGTTATTTTGATTTTTGAGGTTTAGGATTCATTGATTTTATTATTATGAGATGTAACATTATTGTTGTACGGAGATAGATTTATTGATTTAGGGTTTTATTCTTTTTATCATTTAAATTATGATTTTAATTTTATGTGATTTATTTTTTGGATTTAATATTGTGCTTAATATGTATATATTGTGGCATTTGTAATTATAAAATATAAATGATGATGCATCTGGTGTTTTTAAAGAATTTGAAAATGTCACAATTGTACATAATTCATGCATTTTATAATATATCATGTTTCATTGTTAATGTATTTAAAAATGTTATTTTTTCTATATATTGTGGCATTTTATTATTTGTTTAAATTAGACATTGTATATCATTTTAAAGTCATGTCATATTAAAGATGTAAAAGAATTTTATGTTGCTATGAAATCTCACATTATGTGATATCTAAAATGATATAATAGGGTCCATATGTAGCATTTAGTAACATTTGAAATGATATTTAATAGCATTTAAATATGCTCTACTTTATAGTATAAGTAGAATTTCATAGTGCAGTTGAAAATAATATGCATTGACGGCATTTATCTATGTTGTAAAACCTGAATGTAATTGCATCTAACACAGAAGAATACATTTTTTCGTAATCTATTCATGGTTTTTGCATAAATCCTTGTGCAATAAGTCTTGCTTTGTACCTTACAATTTCATTTTTTTCATTAGCCTTTCTTACAAATACCCATTTGTATCCTACGGGTTGTACACTATCAGGTGTTTGGACTACAGGTCCAAAATCTTCACGTTTTTCAAGAAAATATAATTCTGCTAGGATTGCATCTCTCCATTTTGGCCATTCTTTCTTATGTCCACATTTTTCGATTGATTTTGGCTCTTGATCCTCGTTTGTTTTTATTAGTTTTTGAGAATCATTTAATTTAAATGTACTCATTAATTATATCAATCGCGACTGCATATGCAAAATCTCTGTCAATGACAGTTTTATTTTAATTCCATTTCTTACTAGTAGAGACATAATTTATTCATATCTTATTATTCTCAATATTATCAGGTACCTGAACCTCTACAAGAGTTATAATATCTTCTGGGGTTATTTGCTCATTTATGTCTTTTATTCTTTTATCGTCAATATTCTTTTCAGAAGAATCTATCTCTTCAGGAGTATTGATAATTTCAGTTACGCTAACTTTATTGTGCATTCTTTTCTTCCTTGGATTTTTATCTTTGGAACCGATCGGTTGACCACACTTCTGAAGTATATCACACATAGAATTATCCAAGGATATTTCAATACGAGCCGGCACATTTACTGCTGGAATATGTGATTTAGTTACTCTTTTTGTATCGACAAATGCATCGGGTAATTGATTTGCAATTTGTTGCAAATGAATAATCTTCTTGAACTTCTAGTTTAGATTGATTTGTTCGAGAATCAAAATGATACATTGATGATGCATGCCATATAACTTCTCATTTTTCTAGCATTCGTTTCTCTCCCCCTAATGCTGAGAACATGGTTTCATCAAATTTACAATCAGTAAATCTTGTTGTAAATAGATCTCCAATTAATGGTTCGATATATTTAATAATCGATGGAGAATCGAAACCAACATAAATTCCCAACCTTCTTTGAGGTCCCATTTTTGTGCGTTGCGGTGGAACTACCGGAACATTTTCCGAATTCAAAACCATGGAAAAATAAACTAGAATGATTATAGGCTATAATTTTTTTTGTTGAACTTCTAAGTGTTCATCATCCAATATGATATAAATATTTAAAAAATGAATATATATATTATTACAAATAGTAAAATTATAGATATAAGCAAATACATCTTATTAGTCACAATTAATCAATCTGGCAATCTTAGACATGCGGGGCATGCAATATTGTAATCCATTCGGTATCCGATTACTAACTAATTTTATTCTTAAACTAAAACAATTTGTGTTTTTGAATCTATCATGTGTCTTTTTAAAATTTTAAACTAATTGATTATCATCATCAAGCATTTGCACAAGTTCTTACTTTCATTTATTAAATAGGCACATTCATAATAGTATTAATTCTAGGATAATACTTGTGCTTAGCTGTGAATATTTCAATTTTATTATTTATTTCAATATATAATGTATAAATTGTAATTATTAAAATTCAAACTAAATGTTTGAAATAAATTCATAGTACGTAAATAATATATAATAATTATGTTAGTCAGTTGGCTATGTTAAAAATTATTTTGAATTGCATCATAAGATATTCTATCGATTTATTATTCATTCAAAAATATTTTTTATATCACATCTAATTTTGTAAGAACGGATAACTCTATGCAAATAAATTTACATATTAGAAATAAAATAACATAAATGATAAATACATAAGAAACAAAAAGTAATAACCAATTAAATAATTTGGATAATTAATTTATGATCTCAGTTTATGTTTGCATTAAGATTTATAAGACTAAAAAGTTATCTTTTTTTTTATTCGCTTTGGTTTTCTTATGCTATTTATCTGTTGACATATTATATTAAAAAAGTATAGTATTAATCAGGCATAGACAAAGGAGACCAATAAAAATAAAGTTGAAACTATATAAGATTTAATTATAGATGATTAAATTTAAAAGAGATAAAAAATAATTATTATTTTTAACTTGATTTTTTAAAAAGAAATTTTTATATTATATATATGGGGAAAATATGCATACTATACGTAGAAAAATTTAGCATTATTCATTTTCTTCGTATAAAATCCGGAATCATATTCCGTGGAATCCAAATGTGGTTTTAAAGAACCTGAACTCATCTTCTTGGGAATCTAAGTTTGAGTTATAAAGAGGGGGGGAAAGAGCAATAATGAGAGTTGAGGGGGGTATAAATGCAAATATTTCCCTTGCTAAAACCCTAGCTGCTTCTCTTCTTCTTCTTCTTCTTCTTCAGTTCAATCCATCCCTTTGCAAAAGAGAAAGGAGAAATTGCAACATGGTGAGGCCGTACGCAGTTAAATGGCAGAAGAAGGACAAGAAGAGGAAGCTCGAGGAAACCTTCGCCTCATGCTCCGCCCACGAACGAGAGGAGGAGGAAGAAGAAGAAGAAGAGCAGAACCACGTAGAAGAAGAACAGGCGGAGCGAGAGGAGGACGAGATCCCCGGACTGCCGGTGGTGGCGAAACCGATTGATGGGTCGAAGAAGAAGAAGGGCGTGATTTTCGTGCTTGAAAAGGCTTGTCTTGAAGTAGGAAAAGTCGGAAAGGTAATATTTTAATTATTCCTTCTTTTTGTCTGATTTTGCTGTGATTTTAGTTGAAAGTTATGCGATTTTGTGTGGCAACTTATTCGGTTTTAAGATTTTGTTTTCTTTTTGTTTATTCCAATTTCAGAATTTTCAAATCTTGAATTCTGACGATCATTCAAATTATCTGAGAAAGCAGAATCGCAACCCGGCTGATTACAGACCTGACATTATTCACCAGGTTTCGAAAGTTCTTTTCTTTTGCAACAAATTGGATAGTAATTAGCCTAATTTAATTTAATTTAATTAATTTTGAAATATTTCAGGCACTTCTTGCGATATTTGACAGCCCATTAACAAAAGCTGGTAGATTACAAGCTGTTTATGTAAGAACTGAAAAAGGCGTACTTTTTGAGATCAAACCCTATGTTAGAATGCCTCGTACATTTAAAAGATTTTGCGGACTTATGTGTAAGTTTTCTCATCATTTTTACACTTCCCTTTATCTATTTTTTTAAATATATAGTTTATGTGAATTTCTTTTCTTTTTTTGAAATTGTAGCGCAATTATTGCAAAAATTGAGCATTACAGCAGTTGGAAAGCGTGAGAAGCTTCTTAATGTGATTAAAAATCCAGTGACTCGCTATTTACCTATTGATTCAAGAAAAATCGGTAATAATTCTGGGTCTTTGTGATTTTGAAATTTAATTACTTTTGTTCAAATGTGTTGATATTAAAATTTCTTCATTTTTTAGGTCTGTCATATAGTTCGGAAAAGTCGGTTAGTTTGGTTGATTATGTTTCAAATGCTAGTGACGATACAACTCTTGTCTTTGTTGTAAGTGTTGTTTTATTAATTTTTTGTGATAATTTGGTAATTTTTTAAGGGTTGATTTGCAAATTTATACTTTTGATTTTTGTTTAGGTTGGAGCGATGGCACATGGAGTGATAGATAAGGAAAACATGGATGATTTTATATCAAGTAAATTATGTTCTTATTTATGATATTTATATTGATATGAGCATTTGTAGTTATATCTTAATAATAGAAAATAAATATGAAAAATAAATGACTGAATAACATTAAATGTCAATTTTTTTGTGATTATTTGTGCAGTTTGCAATTATCCTTTGAGTGCAGCTTGCTGTTTGAACAGGATATGTAGTGCGTTGGAGCACAAATGGAATATCCGATAAATCAGTAATGCTTAAGTGTTAAAGCCTAGTTATGTATTCCTTTTTGTTTCTTATTTGCTAGTTCTATTTTTAAGTTGATACTTTGTATTATGTAACCTAAATTTGTCAGTTATTGTATGAAATTTTGAGAACATGGTTACATTCTTGGTTTATTTTCCACCAAAAGATGTCAACATAGAAAATTATTGAGATTGATTCTCTTTATATGTTTGTCATATAGCAATGGAAATGAAATATTGCAAATGAAATACTTACTACTACCTGGAAAATTGCATTTCATTTGGGTTGATATAATTTCTCTTTTGATGATAAACAATGAAAATATTAAGTCGGTCGCAATAATCGGTAGACTATTTGTTATATAATATATTATTAAAAATGACACCAAAATATTAAAGAATTCATTCCCAAAATAAATATCAACCATGTAACATCAAAATAACAATGCAATTATCACATATAACCACAATGTGAACTTCAAATTCTAAGGAGTGCCATCATGATTTTTCCATATCCCTGCACAATATCATAGCAAAATCTGAGGATTCATTTCTCGGTTTATAACTCGATCACGTAATTGAATTCTCGACTTATCTGAAATCTAGTAATTAAAATTCAGAATTCCAGTTTGCAGCATTTGTGAAGACCACAGAAGATCAGAGATCTATCTTATTCTTATCCCTGTCATGCACCACTTCCCCAGTCTTTTCTCGTCATCATTCGCCATTGTTAGAGCTTCACAAACTCATCCAATTACCAACTCCCGCGTGCTCACCTCGCCGGCCAGATTCAGCCTCGCCCATCACCGCCGCACTCCTTGCCGGCGCCGGCGGTAGGTTTACTCTCGGCCACCGTCCGATCTGTTACCTCGCCACCTATGGTAGAGAAAAGAGCTCCCATTCTTCTACACTTATTAGTTAGCACTCACTGAGCTGAATTCATCACTCCCATTTCGCAACTGATCAAATGTACACCAGCTACACTGCCTTCTCTTCTCACAATCTGAGGGCGAAATCTTCATTACCCTACTCGCTCCTCCCTTCCACCGATCAGGAATGCCACCAAAACCCTTACTACAGCTCAAATCCGAACGCTAGAAATCTGCTCTCCAATGGGTACTTCTCAAGGCAATCCGCCTTGCTCTACTGGACGCCTTCTAGAACCTTCCTCACTGCTGCCGCCGCTTATCTGGCTACAACTCGCCGGAATCAGGCGAAATTGCCTCATTGTGCGGTCACAAGTAGTTTGAAGACTTCTTGTGTGAGTGTGCAGCAGATCCAGAGCTGCCATTGTTATTTCTATGGTTCTAGGTATGTGTTATGTTGTTTTTTCACTTGGGTTAGTTGGAAGATTTGGAAGATTGGATCTTTGGTAACAAAGGTTACCACTTTTTGACATTCTTGTTGAAATTGAGTTTTGATTTTTTGTAATTTTAGGGATGAGAGGAGTTGTAATAGAGGGAGGAAGGTTGTGGAAAGGGAGGTGAGACAAGTGTGGAGGTGTGACGGAGATTTTGAATGTGAATGTGAGAAGGATGAGTTAAGAGAGAGAAATAGGGTTAGGAGAAGAGAGAGATTTCATGAGCCTAGGGTTTTGGATGATCGTGAGTATTGTGATTATTTGAGGCGGAAGGAGGATGATATTAGGGTTTGCGATCAAAGGAGAAGAGATAATTATGAAGATTATGATAGAAGGAAAAGAGATGAACATGGATATGAAAATGATAATAGAAGGAGAAGAGATGAATATGATTATGGAAATGATTATAGAAGGAGAAGAGATGAATGTGATTATGGAAATGATTATAGAAGGAGAAAAAATGAATATGGTTACGAAAATGATTATAGAAGGAGAAAAGACGAACATGATTATGAAAATGATTATAGAAGGAGAAAAGATGAATATGATGAGAATGATTATAGAAGGAGAAAAGACGAATATGATTATGAAAATGATTATAGAAGGAAAAGAGATAAGTATGATTATGAAAATGATTATAGGGGGAGAAGGGATGAGAAAATTAGGGTTTTGGATAGAAGGGGGAGAGAAGGATATGATGAGTATGTAAGGAGGAATGATAAAATTAGGGATTTGGACCGTAAGAGAAAAGAGGATTATTATGATTATGACGAGGAAGATAAAATTAGGGTTTCGGTTCTTAGGAGGAGAGATGAGTATGATGAAAGGGATGATAAAATTAGGGTCTCAGATCGGAGAAGGAGAGAAGAGTATGATGGAAGGGACGATAAAATTAGGGTTTCGGATCGAAGGAGAAAAGATGAATATTATGATTATAATGAAGACGATAAAATTAGGGTTTCGGATAGGAGGGGGAAAGATGGATATTTTGACTATGATGAGGATGATAAAATTAGGGTTTCGGATTGGAGGAAGAGAGATGACTATGATGAAAGGGATGATAAAACTAGGGTGTCAGATCGACGAAGAAAAGATGAATATTATGATTATGACGAGGAAGATAAAATTAGGGTTTCGGATAAAAGGAGAAAAGAGGCCTATGATGAAAGGGATGATAAAATTAGGGTTTCGGATCGAAAGAGAAGAGATATATATTATGATTATGGTGAGGATGATACGATTAGGGTTTCAGATAGAAGGAAAAATGAGGTCTATGATGAAAGAGATGATAAAATTAGGGTTTCAGATCGCAGGAGAAGAGATGAATATTATGATTATGATGAGGAAGATAAAATTAGGGTTTCGGATCGAAGGGGGAGGGAAGAGTATAATGAAAGAGATGATAAAATTAGGATTTCTGATCGAAGGGGAAGAGACGAATATTATAATTACGATGAAAAAGACAAAATTAGGGTTTCGGATCTTAGGAGAAGAGAAGAGTACAATGAAAGAGATGATAAAATTAGGGTTTCCGATGGAAGGGGAAGAGAAGAGTATAACAAGAGAGATGATAAAATATGGGTTTCTAACCAAAGTGGAAGAGAGGTGTATGATAAAAAAGACGATAAAATTAGGGTTTCGGATCAAAGAAGAAGAGAGGAAGCTGATGACTATGAGGATATATTTAATTCACAAGAAATGAACAATGCGATTAGGGTTTCTGATAAAAGAAGAGAAGAAGAGCAGTACAAATATCAAAACGATGACAAAATTAGGTTTTCCAATTCGCGCCGAAACGAAGCTGAATCCTCAACCTCTCGTGCGAAAGAAGAGAGAGAAAGGAAATACAGAGAGGAGAGAGAGAATTACAACTGGAGAGGCTCAAAAGAAGGATCTCAAAGCGTTAAAATTATAGCAGAAGATGATTCTAGCTTTGTTTCAAAAAACAAAACGAATATGGTAAACCAAGTTAAATCAAGTGATAATCAATTAAGCTCACAAAACAAAACTGAAATTAATGAACAGAGGAAAACTGTTGATGCTTCTACCTCAGTTCAGAATCAAGTTCAAGTCACAAGAGACAAGAAAAACATCTCAAATCAGTTTAACGTAAATGAAACAGAATTGGATTTACAAAACAGAACGAATATTAATTCACAGAGAAAAATCGTCGATTCTTCTACATCCGTTCAGAATTTAGCTGAAATCACAAGGAATAGAAGGAATATCATAAATCAAATTAACGTAAATGAATCAGAATTGGATTTGCAAAACAGAACGAATATCAATTCACAGAGAAAAACTGTCGATTCATCTAGCTCAGTGCAAAATTTAGCTGAAATCACAAGGAATAAAAAGAATATCATAAATCAAATTAATGTAAACGAAACAGAATTGGAAATTCAAAACCGAAACCGAATCGAAACTGAGAGAAAAAGAGTCGAAAATTCCACCTCAGTTCAAAATCTAACTGAAATTACAAGGGATAGAAAGAACATCACAAGCCAAACTAACATTCATGAAACAGAAGAAAATGTGATTAATAATACCAACATAAACCTAAGTAGGATTCAGTCAAATGACACAAATACCCTCAACTCTAATCTTACAAGTTTAGAATCAGCATCTCGTTTTGAGAAATCCGGTTCTGAATTTGTGGACTCGGTCCACAAAGATCTCATGGACCAAGTCCAGATAAAAAGTCCTGATACTTATAAATCCGCTGCAAGTACAAGCACAAGTACAGAAACTAGGGTTTTGCAGAAACAGAACAAGTCTTTGTGGGGATTTGTGGCCGATATAGTGAAATTAGGGTTTCTGAAGGGCGAATCTGCAAAATTGAAGTCTAAAAGGAGTTCTTCTAGCGATTCAAGAGGGACTGACGATTGGTTTTCAGGTCCTGAAGAATTTGTCGACCATGATTTCAAAAATAAAAAAGAAAAAGAAATAGAAAAAGAAAAAGAAAAAGAAGAATTACCAACAATACCCTTATTAGAAGCGGGTCCTTCTGTGTCAGTAAATGTGCAAGAAGTGGGTTTGTTAGAAAGTGAAAATTCCAAAAATGTCCCTGGTTTGGAGGAAAAGATTGTATTGGAAGAAATAAGAGGTGATGAAACTGAAAGGACTAATATTAAGGGCGAAATGGACATTTCTACTTCTAGCGGAACTGGAAATGCTTTTAATATGGGAGAGAGAATAGTAAAGGAGGAATTACATTTACCAAAAGTAGTGAAAAATATTGGAGAAAATGAGGGGTTAAAACGCGAAACAATTGGTTCTTCTAATGTATCTGAAATACCAACAATTGGTTCTACAGGCGATATAAATATAAATACCAGTGGTACCATTAGTGATACCACTGGTACAAGTTCAATGTTTGAGATTAGTAAAAGCGATGTGAAAAATGAGGAAAATAAAAGAGGGAAACAATTAAAGAGAATAAAACAAGTACCCAAAAGTTCATTTGATGAATGGGAAAATCAATATTCAAAGGAAACAGAAGGCAGTCAAAGTCAAACTGCTGACGTCAGCAATTTGACTGCTGATGTCATCTCGGATTTGCATTCAAGTGGAAATAAAGAGTTTGAAGAAGAGGAGCCGAGTTTGACTTTGATTAGACGTACAAAATTTAAGAGAAATAGCCAGGTAATTTATTATAGTTTTTTAACTGTGAATTTGTATTTCATAATTCAAATTTTGATTTGAAAAATATTATTGTTAGGTACCGAAAAAATCATTTGATGAATGGGAAAAAGAAGAAAGAGAAACCCATTTAAGAGAGAGTGAAACTACTCGTACCGATTCTGCAACAATAATTTCTGAGCTACCAACAACTGGTACCATACAAACACACACAGGTACATAATATATTAAAAAAATTCATGTTTTTCAAAAGTTAGGGGGGCGGTTATATATAAATATGATAAAATATAGGTGTTCATCGAAAATTTTCTCATATATTATACCCTATATTTTCTCATGTCCCCTAACTTATAAAATATAAAAACCCTACTTTTACTGAAAATTTCTCCAAATATTATATAAATATTACACTCCAAGTGGCCCACTAATCCTTTTTCGGAACTCCAATATTTGAGGCCAAAAACATTTAATGAGATAAGGAGTCTTATATAAATATTTCCAAAAGTCAGGGCCTTTTACACAAATATTTCCAAACCACAGGGACTCATTTAAAAACTTCCCCAAATAATTATTATTATTCCAGGTGGGAAGCATTTGAGGAGATTGAGCCAAGTACCCAAAGAATCGGCAGAAGAATCGGAAAAAGAAATTAAGCAGAAAAAACTCGATGAATTTTTCATGCGAGAGGCTTTAGTCGAGGCGGAACGGGCATCGGATTCTTGGGAAGTGCCTGTCGGCGCCGTGCTGGTCCGCAATGGCGAAATAATTGCGCGCGGTTGCAATTTGTAATACAATCTCTCTCTTTCTTTGTCTAGTAGTTTTAATTTCTGGCCGAATTTCACGTGTACACCTACAAAACTCGTAATTTCACGAATACTCCTGCAAACTTGAAGGGCATTTTTGATATTTCAAGTTTTGCAGGGGTATACGTGAAATTATGATGTTTTGTAGGGGTACATGTGAAATTTGGCATATTTTTTAATTCAAAGTTTAAACCTCCTGTGCTTGTTTGTTTGTTTGTATATTTTATTTATTTATCTATTGGGACTTTTTATTTTATTTATTTACTTGAATTATTTGTTTGTTTATTTATTTATTTTGAAAGGGTTGAGGATACGAGGGATTCAACTGCACATGCAGAAATGATTTGTATAAGAGAAGCATCCAACCAACTTCGCTCCTGGCGCTTAGCTGTATTTATTCATTTCTTTCTTTCTTTCTTTCTTTTTTTCCTTTTTCCTTTTTTTTTTGAAAAAAAAAAACTAATTGGAATGAATGAATAAATTGTAGGACACGACATTGTATGTTACGCTAGAGCCGTGCGCCATGTGTGCTGGCGCAATTCTACAAGCTAGAATTGATACAATTGTATGGGGCGCGCCTAACAGACTGCTCGGCGCCGATGGCAGCTGGATCAAGTAATAATATACAATAAACTATTATTTAAAGGATAATAAATGCGCCGTTAATCCCTGTACTTAAATCAAATCGCAATTTAGTCCCTGTTCTGTCGATTTGAATTTTTTGGTCCATGTAATTTAACTCGTAAGGTTCAAATTAACAGTACATGGCTTAGATTACAATCCGATTGAAGTACAGGGACTAGCAGCGAAGGTTTCTCAATAAATAAAAGAATGAATAAATAAAATAATCCCTATACTTTAATCTGATTGCAATTCATAATTAAGATGGAACAATCTTCCAATCTTATTTAATATAATATAATACAATACAATGATGTTTATTTAACAGGTTATTTCCTGGCGATACTAGTAGTACTAGCAACACTGCATTAAACCCACCGGTCCACCAAACTGGTCCTGTGCACCCGTTCCACCCAAAAATTACAATAAGACGAGGCGTGCTTGAAACAGAATGTTCTGAAATAATGCAGCAGTTCTTTCAACTAAGAAGAAGGAAAAATAAAAAGAAAGAGAAAGAGAGAGAGAAAATGGAAAGCGGTAGTGATAATCCGTCTTGCCTGCCAGCTGTACCGGCCCATCCGATCAAGTTCTTCTCTAAGATGCAGAATGTTTTTACTGGCATGTTTTGTGTTTAATTTTGATATTTTTTTTATAGTATTTTTTTTGTTTGTTGTGACTTGTC
Source organism: Juncus inflexus (assembly GCA_024447665.1). Lineage (NCBI taxonomy): Eukaryota > Viridiplantae > Streptophyta > Magnoliopsida > Poales > Juncaceae > Juncus > Juncus inflexus. The sequence goes on along the minus strand of JAJHPC010000007.1, from coordinate 12,596,032 downwards.
AGTGATGTTTTTTGTATGTGGTTTAAGGAGTTTGGTAGGTTGTTTTGGCGTCTTTTTTTTGTTGGGGATCCTTGTAAATTTTGTGATGAAATGAGGTGGATAGCTAACTTTGAGGTTTGGGTTGAAATAATGAAATATTTTGTTATTAATTTTTTTTCTTGAATAGTGAAATAGAAAGAATGGATGTTACTTCAGGGACGAGCGTTTTAGAGGGAATCCAAAATCAGAATGACAAATCCAATCTCAGAATTCAAGAGAATCGAAACTCGAATTTTAATTTGCATTTAGGTATTCAGTGTTGAATGATTAGCCATAATGTTATACTGCAATCTTAGAAACAAAATAAAGGATCTTAAGATAATTTTTAATTAGTATTCAAGTGGTTGCAACTTGCAAGTTTTGACGAGTCTTCATATGAAGATGTACAGCAAGTTTTAAAGGTACTTTCTGATTCACAAAAGAGGGATAACATCAAATCATGAAAATTTAACAGACACCATCTACATGGTTTTATTAGAATTTGTTGCCAATTTCATCATTTTTTCTCAGATTAAAATGATTTACAATTTGAATATAAAAAAGCATTATTAGCAAAAGAATCTATCTCCTGGTACGGTATCTTCTCAACCCAAACTCTTATTAACTAAAATTCATACATTCTCTTTCTTCTCAACTAGCAAATAAACCCAAACTCTTGTTATTAAGTAAAACTCATACATTTTATTTCTTCTCAACCAGCAAATAAATTGACTCAGGGCCTATTTGATATGGAAGACTTAATTTGATGGATATTCAAAGACATACTAAGAAAGTGGGATGAAGGTATAATAGATGAAGGATGTGTTTTTGTATGTGTTGTTTGATGTCGTACAATTTTTGATAATGGAAGGTGAAAGTTGTTTGATTTGAAGGAAAAATTAAGTAGTTGGAAAATAATTACATCAGATGTTATATATATATATATAAAAGAGAACATTATGTTCTTTTCTGGCTGATATCATTATCTATCACCTTCATCCACTCCAATTGAACTGTGAGATGCTGTTGTCATGCGAATCATGGAGGCTATTATATTCTTCTCTAAAACTGTATGATTTCGTTTAAACTACTTCAGTTTTCTCTTCTTTTTTCCTTTCAAAGTGCAAAAGGAAAGGAGGCAATATTTTTTTTTTTTAAGGAATACCTTGTAATATTTACTCTCTTGAAGTTATAATTCTCAGAATTGCTAAGATCAAGTTTAGGACACTGAACTACCACTATTTTATCAATCGAGGTTACGTGCGACGAGCCCTTTACTGAAGAAAGCTCGTTCCAAAATCTAAGCTCCAGTCGTCTCAGCTTTGGTAGCTCCCTTGGGAGAACAAGCTGTTTTGTTTTACCATCATTTTCAAATCTCAACAATTCAAGTGATGGAAGTTTTTTGATATGAGGTAACCGGGTCCACGTACTAAACAATTCGACTAGGGAAGGAATACTTGGAATTCTTCTCAAAACCGGACATTTATAAAGAGAAACAGTACGGAGTTTAGGAACATCCCCATGTTCTACTTCGAATAATTCCTCCAAGTTATACATCTTCCATAGATTCAACTCCTCTAGAGATGGAAAACTAGGAAACCCTTGCGTGCCATTATTGTGTGCAAAATTACACAGTTTTTGCACACGGGTCATCTTGCGTATGCTAAGACACCTAAGAAATGGCAGTTGGCTGAGATCGGGAAATTCTTTGCAATTAAAACAACCATCGAGTATAACCGAGTCTAACCCCCAAAAAGAAGAGCCTCTACTACAGATAGCTGGAAAGTGTCTCCCCAGGTAGTTTCTCATAATTTGAGGTTCTCAGTAGGTATGAGGCTTTCAAGAACTTTTTCAGCAGATTCCACCCGACAAATTTCAATTTGAGTGTAATGCCTGCCACTAGACCATTCCAATGATAAACTTTCCAATTTATTTTTATTTTCTAGATTAACCTTTTTGGCTTCATCCGGATCTTTGATGTTATCAAGCCCTGTTATCTCAAGAGCACCCATGAGGCTATTCAAATTCTCCAGTTCCCTAATTGTAGAATACGAGGGGTTGTTCCCAATATTAAAGGTCGCCAAAGTTTGAAGATCAGTCAGCTCGCCAATCTTCTCAGGCATGAGGACGTGATCTGATTCTTTGCTTACATCCAGATGACGTAGGTTTTTGAGCTTGTATATTTCTTTCGGTAATTCAAGAAGATAGCAGCAATCTCTAGCTTCAATTGTCTGGAGATTCACAAGGGTACTCAATTCTTTAGGAAGATTCTTGATTTTGGTGTTATTTACGGCAATGAAACGCAACAATTGCAATGCCCCGATGGAACCCGGCAACTCTGTCATACGAGTATCACTCAAATCCAATGCCCTTAAGTTCCTGAATCTTTGGAACATTTCACTTAACTGTTCAGTTTCAGAATGGGTGAAGGAAATCTGCCCGGTTGAAGTTTAGAACCGGTTACAACCAAACATGTTTGTAGATCTCTAGCTTTTTCTTTAATAGGGTATAGGTTAATGATTTGGGTGTCAGAAGAAACAAGGGAAAGATCGGAAGCGGTTTCAGGTATACTACAAAGCTCATTCTCATATTTAAAAGATTCATCTCTTACGACACACTGGTATACTATGAAGAAGCTCATGCACCACAAACTGATCTTCTTTGGCATTAACAAAAGGGGAATGCTGAAAGAACGACCTCTGTACCAACTCGTCAAAGTATTGCATACCAATATATTCTGGTTCTTTTCCTTCCATTTGTCCTGTTAGGACAAGCAAACCTCTCGCCATCCATAAACAGATAATATAGTGTTTTGTAAAGATGTCATTCTTTGGAAACAATGAACAACAATAACTAAAACATTTGGCTAGATGAGCCGGCATAAAAGCGAAAGATACTCTGAGAGCCGGTAATGTATTGATCCCGAACTGATCATGACTTTCCCAAGCCTGACTCTCTAATATGGCAAGCCACCATTGTTTGTTGATTGAGTAGCTTAACATTGCACCAAGAATCCTGATGCACAAGGGATTACCATTACATTTGGAGAGAAGAAGCTCACCTATCTTCTTCAACTCTAGATCAATAAAATAGTCATGACAGCTAAAGGCATGATTCTTGAAAATAGCCCAAGAATCCCTCGGAGATGGATTTTTCATGCAAGAATAATGCGTTCCGATCATGCCATGAGCATCAATTTGACTCTCGCTTGTAACTAAAGCCACACTTCCTCTGGCAGAACTATTTAATAGTTCCAAACACAATTCCAAAAGATTTGCTTTTGACGATTTGCATTTTCCAACACAATTAAAATTCTCTTGTCCATCAATTCCTCTTTCACAATATCCATGAGTATACTTTGATCTAGAATATCATGATAGTAACCCATTAATGAAAGAAGGACCTCTTTTAATAGCCTATTTTCATCATACTTTTCAGACATGCACAAGATCATCTTTGTGTCGAAGATATCGGACACAGTTTCGTCATTGTAAACTAGATTAACCAAGGTGCTCTTTCCGACACCATGGTCTCCAACTATGCAGATGAATGTACTATGATTGTCATCGATAAACTGATCCGGTAAGGGCAACACATACTCAATAATCTTCCTCTTTTCGTCCTCTCGGCCATAGATGAGTGAACCATCAACAAGAGTGCTTACTTGCAAATTTTCCACTTCCACAAAACAACCAGCCTAAATATGAGAAATAAAATTAATAAGTATATAATTTGCAACATGGAGAAGTAATATTTGCTAATGAGTCAACACTTGCTAGCTCAAATGGCCAATGCACCACTCAAACAAGCGAGAAATTTCAAGTTCGAACTTGACTTAGGCCGGGATTTTTCTGAAGGTTTACAAGGGGCATACGATACAAATCTCTATACAATTCAAAGAGAAAATCTGCTACCTAGAAAAATTCGAATTTTCCAAATAAAAACAAAAGATGCCTTCACAAAAAGAGAACTATCAGAAATACCCTTGTAAAGTCAAATAAGAACAAAATCCCCATGACATACCAATATTTCATTTTTTTTGTTTATTATGTTCAATCTAATGGATTGAGAGACTTTGTTAAATATGTATTAAATTATGTTTGTCGGGATTTGAATCCACAACCTTTTGCTACACATATAAATATCTTAACCAGCCAGGCTACAAATAATTTGCCAACATTCCAAATTTACTTATATATAAGATACATAGGTTTCGCAGTTTTTTTAATTTATTGGACTCAATGGATTTATTTACCTTAATTTTGTTGACAAAGTTAGTGGCTTCGTAAGATTCCATGGTCTGTGATTGGGCAGGGCTGAAATTAAAAATCAAAGTTATATATGATATACATATTTCACTACAAAATGTAAGAAATTAATAATATTTGAACTGTCGAACTATTTAGATCTTTATGCCTTTGATATAACAAAAGGTTTGCGACTTTCTTCACATCAAGTCTGTTTTCCTAATTTTTGTATTAGAAGATGATTTTTTATTGTTTTATGGAAATTGGAAGGATGGAAGAGGAAGAAGAATATAACGAGATTGTTAAGAGGATGATTTCCAAAAAAGGCATTTTTGCAACCGCCACAGTTTTTCCATGGCTGAATTAACACGGAATATATATATATATATATATATATATATATATATATATATATATATATATATATATATATATATATATATATATATATATATATATATATATAATATAACGGGTAATAATTGTTTCTAAATGTGTTAGCAATCCCGTTACAAATGTTATTTGGATGTTCCAAATTTTATATGATAGGATCGGGATATTTTTGGAGATTAAGATTTGCAAAATTCAAGGGTGTAGGTTAAAGTGGTATGTTTGAATGCAAACCATTAGATTTGTGGGGATTTGTTTATATGAGTTTTCTATAATAAAATATAATATAATATAATATATGTAAAAAATAAAATATAATTTATTTTATTTTATTTAATATTTTGGGGTATTCCATAAAAGTGCGCACGTAGGACGAAATAACACCTAAGGACATTCACGTGATCCAAGTAAAATCGTTTCATTTCAAACTTAATTTCTATTATAAAAATTGAAACCATTTTTTAATAGAAAATAAGTATAAAATCTTGAATTTGTAGTTTGAAATTAGAATAAGAGTTCCTAATCATTTTAGATATGAGAATTCATAATCTGAGTTTATTAACACCAGCTTGTTTGTGTTTTCCCATTTTGTTAGAAACCTGGAATTAGGACCCTGCATATTTTATAAAGACAGAATATTTTTTTTTAAATGTAGAAAGACTGAAATTCAAAAGAAGAAAAAGTTCAATACAATCTCAAACACCATAATTCAGATTTTTCTCTAAAAATTACAAGGATGAGCAATTTTCATTTCAATTTTAGAGGCGATATATAATTCAAAAATAAAAATACACATTACGAAATAATTGTTCTAGCAATTTTTAAGCTACATTCAATAAGCTCAAGCTCATTCTGGTATTTTCTGTTTTTATCAAGATCCTGAAAAATCATACAAATAGTACAATAAATTATAAAAGTATTCCATTTATACCATCAAAAGAAGCATTTTTTTTAAACTTATGAAAGTAAATAAAAGAGAAAAAGAATATTACCTTAGATATATCAGTATTAACACTTGGGACTTGGCGCCAAATCATTAAGCTAGAAATACTATTACTAATTATACCACTGCTTTTATTTTTCTCTGAAATTTTATTGCAATCTTTTTCCTCAAATTTATTTCTTTCATTATCAAACCAATTTAAATCATCAAATTCCCTCTCTTGCCACAAAACCTGAATAATAAAATGACAAAATATTGAAAAAAAATGTAAGAAAAAATAATACCACAAGGACTAAAATGAAATAATTTTATATTTGAGGGTACCTTTAGAAGAAACGCAACTCCCATTATAAAACCATCATGATTATGAAAAGAATTTATTTCATAATCTCTTTTTATTAATTTATCTTTGTTTAAAGCTCTAGACTCAATTATATTTCCAATTATACATACAACTAATTTGAAGAAATCCTTGAATTTACTCAAATCGCCACTCTGAAGCTTCTAGAAGCATTTCAAAACAAAAAAGGTTAAATATTTATATTAAAAAAACTGAAAATAATGAATATTAAATGTACCTGTGATATTATAGATATGAAAAAGGATAGAGGTTTAAATATATTATTTTGATAAGATTTTATTTGACTTTCATCAATTATTTTTCCTAATGAAATAATTTCATTTGAAAATCCAAGCTTCTTGCAACTCTCTGACAAACTCAATTTAGAAGAATTTTTCTCAAACCTAAATTCAAAACATTAAATACAAATTACAATTCATATACAAAATTAATAATAAAGAATTAGAATTATTTTTTAACAAAAAGAGGGTTTAATTTTTTTTACCATGAATTATTGCTGATATAAATGGAATAACCAGCATAGGTAATTTTCACAAGTCCCAAAATATTTCCAATTTTAGTAATTACACATTTCACTTGTTCAATTTTGTGGGACCCACTTTGATCTTCAATTGCAATATTATTCTACAAGACAATAAAAATTTAGTAAAAACAAATTCTTATATACCCCTGAATTAATTAGAATACCCAAAATACCCTCCTTTCTAACTAAATCATTAATAAGAATGAAATAAAATTATTAAAATAGTTCAAAAAGTGAAATTTTACCAAAGAGAGATTATCAATTTGAGCATCGTCTTGAAGCAAATCATGCAAATTGGATATCATTTTATTCAAAAAATCAATTATAAACTCTGAATATTTTTCGGATATTACTATTAAACCATGTAGAGAGAGAAAATTCGAAAAATGCTCAGCATTTATCACCCTTAAATTCTTACGTTCTCTCTCCCCTTCCAAATCATTCTCAATTAAAACCTAAAAAATAATAAAAAACAATTATTATTTGTTTGAATTTTAGAATAAGAAAAACCAAAATATTGTAATTTATTTTTTTAAAAGGCTGATAAATGACTAACCTGATTTAAAATGTTATAGAAGTAATTCTCTGAAAAATTATCCAAATTTTCAAAAATATTTAAAATATGAAAATCTTGGCTGAAAGAATATTCAATAAGATGAAAATCATCCAGCTCCAAACCATATTTCACTTCCCCTAAATTTCTCATTTCTGAATATATCTAACAAAAAAAATTAATTATAAGAATTAACAAATCTATTTTAATAAAGAACAATAATAATATATATCATACAAAATGTATAATATAATGTACCTTATGATCATAATTAGACATCATAGTGTGGCTATAAAATGCAAAATTGAGATATTTTTCAACAATTAATTTAATGTCAATAAATTTAAAAGGCAGTCTCAAAGGCTTCATTCTTGTGTACCATGAAAGGTTTCTCACTCCAGTCTGCAATTAAATATCCAAATTAAAATATAATAAGAAATAAAAAAATAATAAGTATTTAATATTTACTTTTGTAGGGTTTACAAAAACGGATCCTTTTAAATTAGTGGAATGAACATGAAGCCTCAAATCAGCTTCAATATCTCTACAAAGAGGATCAATTATCTCCTGTTTAAATAAAAAAAATGTAACTAAAATAAAAGGTAAAAAGCTGATTTGATTTCTTGTATAAAAGGTTTAGTAATGCACAGTTCTCAAAGCAGTCTCAATTTCTTGTTCATATGATGTAAGCGTGATGTCAGCGACATTGCAGTGTTTAAGAAGCACTAGTCCGTCAGAAAATGCATCAAGAATATATCTGAAAAATTAATAAAATTTGTTAATAAATAGATAAATAAAATGTATTTTTTGAATTTTGTTTGCAATATTATGTATATAGTTCTTACTGTATCCATGTGAATTTTGTATTGTCTAAATAAACCATAGAAAGCCAAGTTTGCAACATTTCTTTTTTCCAGTATAAAAAACCGCAATTTATTTTTTCTGAAATAATATTATGAAAATCTGAAATGATGTTTAATTTTGAGACCAGCTTTCTTATTCTTTGAAAGTTGATATCCAAGTGCCCCTGTTCCAAAATAATATAAATAAATAAATTAGCAAATTTAGAGCTGAAAAAAAAGAAGAAAAGGGAAACTTTTATGTCTAACCCTGCAAAATCTGAATATTACGTATATGCCCTTGAATAAAATATAAAATTTTACTTACAATACTTTCAAGCGAATCTAAATTGATTAAAAATATTATCTGTCGCTTAATACTGCCATTTCCTCTAAGTATTTGTAAGCACATATTAACCTGAGATACATATACAAAAGTAAATATTTATACGAAATTTTATTACAAAAATTAAAGAATTAAAATATCTATTTACCAATGAAAGTGAATCTATAAGCTTTGTATCCATCTCTTTGCTGCCTAAACGAATAAATAGAAAAGAGATAAATTCTGAAATATAACTATACAAATATAAATATACACAAGATCTAAATTTACAAAATATTAAAAAATAAAAGAAAAATTACCACGAGTTAGAGAATTCAAAAATCCCAATTTGCTAGATTGATTCCCTTTAGCTAATTCATTTTGTAATTTAACCTACTCAAATAAATTAATGATCTTAAAGTTAATTAAACTAATCATGTAATTAACATAAAAAATATTAAAAATTAAAATAAAATGATTTAATAAATCAACCTTTAGAGGCAAAATAAGTTGCTCAATATCTGATTGAATAATGTTTATTATGTGTGGAAGGCTTCTCACTATGCTTGGCTCTTTCATATGAAATATTTCACCAATAATCTAATAAAATATGCTTATTAATTACAAGAAGTAAAAATATATTTCAAAATATGAAAATTGGAAATTATAAATTCGACTTACTTTGAGTGAAACAATCATGTGACAAACAGACTTGACTTTTTCTCGCCTTAATGGAACCTAAAAAAAACCCAAAAAGTTATAAAAAATTCAGATCTTATAACATTTACATCACATTTTAATTTATTTTATTTTTTATTTTTTTATAATAAAATAATTACTTCAAGAGAAGCATGAAGATCTAGCATTGAAATAACGAGCATATATAATCTATCAGCCAATACTACTCCCTGTGCTGAAAAATGAATAACATTAATATATTATTTAAAAACTACATCTTAAATAAATATAATAAAGAAGTAAGGACATGCAAAAATCCATACAAATATATATTATTTTATTATTATAATACCTGCAAAATTTGCTTTAGAAGAAGCCTAAGCCACTCTTCACTCTGAATCTCAGACTGTAAAAAATAATATATTTTTGAGAAAATAAAATATAAAATAATTAAATATTTAAAAAAAAATAAAATAAAAAATAATTACAGAAGGATGAATAGAAGATTGAAATGAGACAGTCCAACAAGACAATGAATCTTTCATTACTTCCCAATCCCTATTAATTATATCATTAATAAAACAATTAAATCATTATAAAAATATCCAATAAATAAAGAACGGATGATGCAAGAAACAAAACCTTGAATGCAGTTCATTTATGTGAGTTAGGTAATTCCTCTGAATTAAATCAAAATCTTTTGAGGACTCGATTGTAAAAAGCCATGAAGAAAGAACTTTAGAGCACTGAGTTTTTAACATATCAAATAGAATAATTCCTTTTCCCTCGATATAAATTAATGGAATTATTTTAATAATTTCAGTTAGCAGTTTCAGTATTTTATTGTCAGAAATTTCTCCTGAAAAAGAAAAAAAAAGTTAACTAATTATTTGATGAATAAATTTTAATATTGTAGATAAAATTTATAATTTTAGATATTACCTGTTGCATTTAATGAGAAGAGAAGCAAAGCTAAAAAATGAAATATTTTTGGCCTATCTGTTGGAAGCTCCTTAAAAGAATCTAAAATTTAAATCATTAAACAATAAATAATTGAAAAATAATTCACATGCATCCCCTTTTTACTTATTAAGAAAATAAATAATTAAAAAAATAATTCACCAAGTCTTAGAAGGATTTCAGAGCAGTTTTCATGAAAAGTGAACGAAAATGCTTCTAGAAGCTTCTTATTGTTTCTGATATTATTCAATGCTTCTGCTTGTATCAATCTCTGAAAAGAGAAATATTCTATTTTGTTTAAAATATTTGAAATAAATTGGATAAAGATTAACGCATTATATATCCAAAAAAATACCTGAAAGAAACCGATTTCAAAAAGCTTTTGCAAATTCTCTATTACTTGGTCAATAAAGTCAAACTCTTCAAGTGTTATATTAAATGTTTCGACTTCCATTTTTACCTTACTTAACATCCTGAAAAATAATAAAAAACAGAAAAAAGATATTAAAAATCATTCATCTCAAAATAAATAAATTAAAAAGTAAAGTAATTAGAAAATTTAGTACCTAGCAAAAAGGGATAAGTAATTTTTGATGCAATGATTCTCTCTCAAGATTTCATCGAAAACAAGAAGCACAGAAATTCCCTCGCCAAGCGAATCAAAAACCGCTCTGAAATTAAAGGTCTTGAAAGAGTTCAAAGGCCTCACAACACTTCTTTCATTCACAGAATAAACAACATTCAATTGCAGAAGCAAATTGTTAAGGACAGAGCTGATTCCATCAACTGTTTCGTACAGTTCGATGAAGAGAGAAAGAGACTGAGCGAACGCCTTCTGAGGCTCGCCTTCTAGAAGAATCTGTTGCAAGCTCAATCTGTGGGCGAAAAGCTGAAGCCTTTTGTACAAATTTCTCTTCCCCTGTTCAGAAAGTGGACTCAGAGAGTGCATTCAATTGAACCCAGTTTGTAATTTTTGATTTGAATAGTGAATTGATTGAATTGAGTTGATTACCAATTGGCACAGATGAGAAATCTCAAGGCAATCATGGCATAGCACCGTGATGAACTTAGAAACAGCCGCATTGTCTGAATCGAGCAGAGATAAAACATCCGATGAATCATCTGTCGGTTCTATGTGACTCTGAATCGGATCAGAACAGGATGAAGAAGAGGTAAGGGACTCAGCATTGAGATCAGATAAGATACTGCTCGACTTGAGGCGCCAGTCATCCACCGCTCGCCTCAGCTTCTCTTGCTGCTCCAACAACACTGCAATACCGCAAAAAGTGTCATTAAATCATAATTAGAAATGCCAAAAAAAAAAAAAATTAAATCATAATTAGAACTCAATTATACGAATTTGACAAGTTTCTGCACTAACAAACACTGAATTTGATGAAATAAGCTTACGAGAAGCCATGGTGGAAGGAAGGAAGGAAGGAAGCGGAGCGCGAAGAGAAGAGAAGAGAAGAGAAGTATCAGCAATGGCGGGAGTCGAACTGAAGATCGATTGTTGAGGAGACTCCGGCCAAAGAGGATGATCAAGAAACGAAAATACGGAAATGTCTTCCTGGATTTAACAACTCCGAATTTAGAATCCGACAAACTGGACTCGGTTTATATAATCCGAACTTATTTTCCTGAGAAACCAAATACGGATTATAAGAAACGGAATTTGAGTTCTGAGATCTTAATTTGAAGGAGTGAAGCTCTTTCGTTCATTCTTGTTGTATTGTATCCGAATCCGAATTCCATTTCCCGAGAAACAAAATTCGGTTTTCTCAGTTCTTACTAATTTTTCGTTCATTCTTGTTGTTGTGTTGTATCAGAATCCGAATTCCATTTCCCGAGAAACCAAATTCTAGTTTCTCAGTTCTTACTAATTTGTGAAACTATTTCGTTCGTCGTCGTCGTCGTTGTTGTTGTTGTATTGTATGAGAATCGATCGCCGTTAATGGCGGAGTCGGACGGAGATGATTACGTGTTCTACGGCAGGCCGATCGAGAGGGAAGAAGACACTTCGTCTCGGAAGAGGAAGGCCGTCGCTGATGCTGGCTCGCTTCGCGCTCTGCCTGCATGGAAGCAAGAGGTTCGATTTTTGTTCGTTGGTCTCTTTGATTTCTGATTTGGGTCGTGTTTTGGAGATTTGTGTGAGGTGTTTTTTGAGAGATTTGTTCTTAATTGTGGTGATTTTGGAGTTATTAGTGTGCTGATAATGGTTGATTTTAGGGTTTAGAGTAATGATTTCAGCTGTTGTGTGAGGAAGAGACGAACTTCATTCCCTGATTCATTGCTTAAATGCTTGATTTGAATATAATTATGCAAGTTTTATTCTGTGCCATTGTATAAAAAATAAGAAAAAAACGAAATAAATATTTGAACTTGTGAAATATGAAATAATTTCAGGTTAGAGATGAGGAAGGAAGAAAGAGATTTCACGGTGCATTTACTGGCGGATTTTCAGCTGGATTTTACAACACTGTTGGTTCTAAAGAAGGTATATATAAATAATAAATATAATCTTATTTCCACTTAAATATAAATTATTTTAAATATTTTATTTTATTTCATGCATAAATAATAAATATAATATAATTTCAGGATGGACGCCTCAAACCTTCACATCATCGCGCAAAAACAGAGCTGAGCCGAAGAAACAAAGCATATACAATTTTCTTGATGAGGATGAATTAAAGGTATATTTAATAATTAATAATATTCCATTTTTTTCTATTTGGTTTGTGAATAATTATGATTTACAATTTGGTTCCTGACAAATATGATAGGATTTGGGAGGAAATAAAGTGGAAACGTCTATGCAATATGATACGTTTGGATTTACTGCAGCTGAATTTGCTCGTAAAGAAGCTAATAAAGAACAAGAAAAAAGGTCAAAAAATAAAATTCAAAGTTTCATTTTTCTAATTAAGTTGTAAATTCTTTTTTTCATATTTTTTGTTATTTATTTATTTATTTAGGCCATCAGCTATACCAGGTCCCGCTCCAGATGAAATTGTTCTTCCTGCATCAAGCTCTATTGGTAATTTAACTAATTAATATTATTATATTTGCATTATTTATTTCTCTTAACTAAAAATAATTGCTGATTAAATTATTGTGTTTAAATTTATCAAGGTATGAAATTATTAATGAAAATGGGGTGGAGGCAAGGTCGTTCAATTAAGGACTCAAATGCCGATTCTTTATCTGGTATTATATTTATTATTTATTTTTTTACAAGTTATTTTTTTAATTTCCAATTTTTTGGGGGACTAAACTGCAAACTTACCCTCTGAGAAATTACTGGTTATAACATTTTTTTTCTTTTTCAGAAAAGAGAAGAGAGGCTAGAAAAGCACTCTTGGCATTTTCTAGTACTGGAGAAAAAACTGGAGAGGATCAAATGGAGATGAATGAGACTGGAGAGGAAATTCCAGATTTATCCATGGACAATTTGCGAAATTCCGGAAATACTCCTGTCAGTAATTAATTATTTATCTTACAGTCAATTAATCAAGTTTTAAAATGAAATTTGTAAATAGATCTTATTTTTTTTGTTTGTTTAATAGGTGTTTGTGCTTAATCCAAAGCAAGATTTGCATGGACTTGGTTTCGACCCTTACAAACACGCACCTGAGTTTAGAGGTTATATAAATTATTAAAAGATAGATTACTTTTTTTCATTTTTTTATTTAATTTTGTAAAAAACCCTCTAACTTTTCGTTTTTTTATTTTTTAAAGATAGCAAAAGATTAAGAGATTCTAAATCAAGAGAGAAGGACAAAAGCAAGGTTCACACGAGAGGCAACTTTCTTTCTTCTAGCTGTAAGGGACTAAATTGCAAAACTTTTTAAATTTGGTAAGATATTAAATATTAATAGTTTCATAAATTAAAATTAAAGCGGGAAAATTTGCGCCTGGATTTGGAATCGGAGCTCTTGAAGAACATGATTTAGAAGATGAAGACATTTACGCTTCTGGTAAATTAATTATTTTTTATTTTATTTCATATTTTTAATTAAAAAAAAATATTTTTTTCTTATGACTATATTTTTTTGTAAAATTTAGGGTTTGACTATGAGCAAACAGAGGTTGACTTAGAGCCGACAAGACCTATCAATACTATTACTAATAATGATTATAATAAACTCAGATTAGAAAATAAAAAAACAGATTCTCTACCGGGCTTTAAACCTGCTTCCAATTCAGACTATATTCTTGAAAGGTAATCTTCAATTCGAAAAATCATACATTTTGAACTTCTAAAATATCATAATTTAATTTTGGGAAATCCGCAAAAAAACCCCTGTCTTATGAAAACTGCATTTTCGGCAATAATATAGTGGCTTTTTTCAAATTTCGGCACAATTCAGGGGCTTTTTTACAATTTTGGCATAATGCAGGGCTTTTTTCACAAATTTCCCTCTAATCTTTTATCCAATTAACATATTTACTCCTTTTTTTTATAGATTTTCACCTCCTAAAATCCCGCGAGATTTCACTCCAACCCACAAATTCCCCCCAAATACCCACCAACTTTTACAAAATTACCAAAACGCCCCTCCTTCAGAAGTTCCTCCTCCACAAAACACAGATCTCAAAAAGCTGATCGATGGATCGGCTGAGCTGATAGCTCGGAGCGGAAAGTCAATTGAGGATCTGTACAGGGAAAAGTGCAAAACCAACCCTATGTTTTCGTTTATTAAAGATGGGGCAGAAGGGCACGAGTATTATTTGAGAAAGCTGTGGGAAAATAAGCAGAAATTTGGAGATAATAATGAGAAAAATGATGATAAATTGGGGAGTGAGAAAAAGGAGAGAGAGAAATTGAGTGCGGAAAATAGAGGGAGGATTTTAGGAGAGAAGCCTCTTGTTTCGACTTATTATAATAATAATAATAAAAAAAAAAATAATGTTGATTCTGCCCGCACGGAAAACGATGCGGCGAGAAAAGTCGTTGGAGATGCATTGACTAAACCGATTAATCTTGTAAGTTCGTATTTTATTTATTTTGTTTTATTTTCTCTTGACTTTTATTATACTTGTAATTGTACCAAACACAGTTTCTCCCTCAAAACTTGCATACCAAAATATAAAATTAAATTAAAAATAAAACATGACAAGGAAACAATAAAAAATACATTACAAAAAAAAAAATAACAAGCAAAACGCTAAAAGAATTATATAACAAAACAAAACAAACATAGCAACAAGGAAACTCAAAATCTACACTCCCTTTCGAAAAACATAAACACTTCAATTCAACACTTGATTCCATTTTATTTATTTAATATTATTTTTTTTCCAGTCTGAGGTGCCTGAGTCAGCAAGAAGGCCGTTCAGATCCGATCCATCCAAGCAAGAGAGATTCGAACAGTTCTTAAAAGAGAAATACCAAGGTGGTCTCAGATCTTCTTCTAGAAGCTTCTCTACCGGTACCGGTCTTATCGGTACGGGTTCTATTTTATCCGAGGCGGACCGGGCTCGCGAGAGACTGGATTTCGAATCGGCCGCTGAGAGTATCGAGAAGGGCAAGTGGCGCACGGATCTCGATGCGGTTGTGAAGGGGAAATCGGGCGCGGAAATCGATGCGAGTGAGAGTGAGAGGGGTTTTAAGGATTTGTTGGGGATTGATGAGGATCGGTTTGTTTCTTCTTCATCGACCGCTCAAATTGAGGTCGTTTTATTGGTTTAATTGGATTTTTAATTGATTGAGAGAAATTTGCAGTAAAAGCCCCTGTAGTTTGTTTATTGCAAAAGAAAATTGATTTATCGGAAATTGCGGAGAGTCCCTCCGTTGTTGGGAAATTGAAGAAAGAGAGGATTTAAATTAATTCTAGGGGCTTTTGTGTAATTTGTGATAATGTATTGTTTCTTTTCTGCAGTTTAAACATATTACAGGGGTATTTTTTTTTTAACAAAATTTCCTTTTTAACTAAGAATTAGGTCGCTTATTATTTTTTCTGTGTTTTTTGCAATTTAGACAAATTGCAGGGGCTTTTTAAGAATTTCTGTTTTAGTTAATTATCAGGTTGATTAATTATATTTGTAATTTTTTTCCTTTTTAATGAAAAATAGAAAGAAGAAAAGAAAGAGGAAAAGGTAAAGGAAATATATCCAAAAAGAGAACTGTTTGAGTGGCGGCCCGCTCCGATTTTGTGCAAGCGTTTTGACCTAACTGATCCTTACATGGGCAAGGTAATTAAAATAAATAAAAATAAAAATTATTACAAATTGCTATTTTCTTTTTTTTTTCTTTTTTTAATTAAAAAATGATGTCATTTTCTATTTTGAAACAGCCACTAGCCATGCCGAAACCGAGGAGCAAAATTGACAACTTAATATTTCTCACTGAAACTTTTAAGAGAGAGAATAAAGAAGAAAACGAAACTGAAATTAAAGACTCAGTTGGTTCGTCTAGAGAGAGAGAAACACAAGTGGCTGGTATGGATGCTGACGTGGCGCTCAACCCTAAATCTGTCGAGAGGCCTCTTGATCTCTATAAGGTTGGTATATCATATATATATATTTGATTAATGTGTTATTAACTCGGTTTACGTTAACATCTGAAATAAGAATTTTTTTTTTATTATTATTATTACAGGCGATATTTTCTGACGATTCGGACGATGACGTGGCGGATGTGGAACCCGTTAAGGATCAGAATCCGGATCCGATAAAAACAAGTGAAGGTGCGAATAAAACCCTAAATCGGTTAGTTGCAAGTGATTTTCTTGAATCTCTTGGTAAACAGCTCGGTCTTGAGGTCCCAAAAGAGAATAGACCTGGTCCAGCATTTAATGCCAACACCAAAGAAGAAAAAGGAAATTCTTCAATGGTGAAGGACAGAGATGATGATGTGTCTTTGACCAAAGTCGGAGATTCCAAATCTAGTGAGGATAGAGACGATGTATCTTTGACCAAAGTCAAAGATTCCAAATCTGGTAAGGATGATAATGAGTATAGAGATTCTTCTAGAGAGAGAAAGAGAAGCCATTCGAGGCGCGATAAAAGGAGGAGCAGTGATTTTGATTCCGATTCTGATTCTGATTATAGAGAGAAGAGAGAGAAAAGTCGGAGATCTAGAAGTTCAAAGAAGCATCGTAGAAGGAATAGAAGTAGAAGTGTTGATTCTGATTCTAGTGAGAGAAAATATTCCGACAAGAAGGAAAAGAGGAGAAGACATAGGCACAGGAGAGATTCGAGAGATAAGTACTCGGAAAAGAAGAGACGGTCTTAAAATGGATTATTTATGCATATTTTCAATTTGTTTATTAAGAATTATGTTATGAGTTATAATTGTGGTTTTATTTTTGATTGATGGTTAGTTGTAATGTAAAGTTATTTGAGATATTAGAAGGTTTTTGTTGAGAAGATAAGAAGGTTTTAGAATAAATGATTTCTTATTTTCATTATAATAGGTACAAAATGTTTTGGGTTATTTTGGGCCTTTACAGGCCTCAAAATGGTGGCTTCAAATATGAACATGGTTTGTTTGTTTTGATTTGACATGATCAAAATTAAAATTAAAATCCTGAGATAAAGGTGATAAAGTCAAATGGGGTAGATAGAATTTTTGGAGGACATTAATTATTAAGTTGTGTGCTGTCATTACAGATGTAAAGAAAGGGAAAGAAAGTAAATAATAACAATAATAATAATAGATAATACATAAGGAGGTTTAGGTTACCAAAACCACTTTTCTATGATTATATTTATTTTTTCTTAATCAATGGAAAGATTTTAGGATATGAAATATTGGTGGGGGCTTAGGTGTAAAATTGCATTGTTTGTGGATCTTGACCTGCTTTGGTTGGTTGGTGGAGTTGGTCAATGCCCCTGAAAAGTTCTTTCGTTTCTTTTACGATTCATTATTAGTTATTACTCTCTAGATTAGATAGGAGGCAGAAAACAATTTACAATTTTTTTTTATAAAAGATGATTATAAAATCTATTTGTGGTCCATTTTTGTCATTCATGCAAGGGTGATTCTAGTTTTGTCCTCATTTTTCTCTCTCATATTTTTTATGAATTATTTGGATACTAACATGTCAAAATTCTAATGGAACTAATTATATAACATTTGTTCTTATATTATGTTTGTCATTCTATAATGATTGTCATTTTATCATGTATGAGTCAAGTCAAATTTAATTTTTAAGTGAGTATAACATGGATATGGCATATGTTTGTAGTTATAACATCATGGTCCAAAAAGTTGAAATTAAAATTATATATAGTAAATAATATGAAGAGCTTTTAAAAATGTTGGCTCAATCACAAAGGATAGAGATGGTTGTGTGTTTTATTGTTCGTTTTAGTTAAAACTTCTTTATCAACTACCAAACCAACTTTATACTATTTTATACTTTAGTGTTTCTAAATGAATATAATTTGGTATTTCTTTTGAGGAGGTTTAGGAGTTTTTGTCAAAGAATTTGATGAATTATTTCTATAAGGAGTTTGTTGTTCAAGTATAAAAGCAATGAGCTTTCAAAATATTCCATATTCAAACAATGAATTATCCTTTCCTTCTATAATAAAAAGAGCAACTTGTTCTCCTATATGTGTTTGTGTTAGTTGCAAGAATTCAAACTCTTAACATTGTGAAATTTAGGTTATTAATTAATTCAACATGCATTAAAAGAAGATATCCTTTATGCTTTCTATTTAAAGCCAATCTACAGTTCCTAATTCGATTTAGGGATTGGTGATTAAGTAGTAGGGTTATCTTTTATTCTTCTATTTAAAGCCAATCTATAATTCATAATTCGATTTAGGGATTGGTGATTAAGTAGTAGTATTAGATATATTGCACTTAATTTTCAAGAAAAACATGAAAAGATACTTGTAAAGAATGAAGATCCAACTTAAATTTCCAAAAAATAGTCTAACAAATAGGATAAAATATTAGGAGAAACGTGTCACATCATTAAGTTGTTGACGTCTCCTGAAAAATTACGAGTTAGAAGGATTATAAGTGGCATAAGTTAATTCATACATAACTAATTTCGCATTAATAATTTCACACGAAATAGAAGAACCATCCTAGAAAATTACAAAAAAAAAAATATCCACGTTTCTTAATCCCGTTACCGTAATATTCACGGTATGACAATTGGATTTTACTTTGGAATATTTATTTTTGAATCTAGTGACCTGGTCCCAAGTCTTTGGTTCCAATTTGCATCATTTTAATTTAACTTTTGTGAAGAAATAATATGTGGAGCTGAAGATAACTGAGAAATAATATTATAATATTATTAAGTATTTAATGACAGATATTTTTAAAAATAAAGAATTTCCAAAATTATATGATATAACCAATTCTTTTATAAATGCAACTTGCGTGTTGGCAATATTTGCTCTTTATATATAAACATCTATTTTGATTAACTATTTTATTGATTCAGTGAAAAGTAAGCATTATATATGTATAATATTACTTTCGATTGGGGGGGTATTATTTTCTTAAATATTTTACGATTTTTTTTAGTATCTTGTATATATGCTTAATCTTTGCTCTTATATGTAAACATCTACTTTGATTAACTACTTTTCTTCAAGAATAGCTTAATTTTTTTCCTTCAAATCTAGGTACAGTACAAGCAATATATCTAGTATAATATTACTTATTTTGTTTTTGAATGGGTGCTTGAGGTGAGTATTACTTTTGATTAGGGGATATTCTTTTCTTAATGACTGTTTAAATGGGAGATTCTATGGCATAGTTTGGACCCTATCCATTTCTCTTAGGAAGGGACCCCTTTTATACGCCATGGTCAATTTTCATTTGTTGACTAAGAATCAAAAGTTACCAAAACTTGTTTTAGGGTTTATGTAATTCCTTTCTTTACATGTCGTCATATTTCCTTATCCTATTTTACTTTCTTGAATTATTGGTTTGTCTATTTTAATTTTGAGAGATGAAAATGACCATCATATTTAGTTTGGAGTTTTATGCATTCCCCATGTGGTATTTATTGACTATAAGAATCATATTTTATGAGATATTCCTCTTCAAATTCGATATTTCCTCTCCAATTTTTTTTCGAGGGAGCCCTCCAATTTTTTTTTTACTATTTCTCTGATAATTTCATGAAATAAATATCTTATATCATCATAGATGTTATCTTTATTTGATTCGGGTGTGAGTTTAACTCACCCTAACAATCATTCCAAAAAATATCTTATATCATAAAGCATAACTTCATGATTAAACTTACTTTAATAATGAATGGACCTTCATGTAAGACTTTTTTTTTACGAATACGGTTTGACAGTCTATTACGTATTTTTTTTATGTTCAACCTATTGGGTTGAAAGACTTTATTAAATATGTATTATATTGAATTTGTCGGGAGTTGAATGAACTCATGACCTCTTGCTACATATATAAATTTTTAATTAGCTAGACTATAAGTCATTTGCATATTACGTACTTTTTGGTTGAGGATTTATCTTGTTACTGAAGCACGCATCAATTTAATATCCGGAATCCAGATCATATTTTTTTTTGCTCAGAAATGATATATGATATTTATCTTATGTTCTATATTTTGCAGGGTCAAAAATGAAAAAGAAAATGCTTTTTTTACCATGAAAAAATGCTTGAGAATTCACACTTTTTGGTCCCCATCATCCATTATGGTGTCACCTCTCCTTTTATGCATAATCCACGACAAGAAGAGTGTAATCTTTGTAGCTACTTTTTAGATGTACTTCAGCTGTATGGTTTAATAAAATTTGGGACCATGGTTGTAATATTGTAAGATCTCCTATGGCTTCTTATACTGTTAGACCCATTTATTTGAAAAATAGAGGAAGAAATTATTTATCAAATGAACTTAATTTAATCTTTTTCAAGTAATAAAAGATTTTTATCACATAATTTAATCTGTCATTTACTATATGACAATTTTGTTATAGGTATCTCCATTTTTCTGTGTAAATAGAGATTAGTTTGCTGAATTTTTCCAGTTGGATCTTCTGTTATGCTTTCATGTGGCTGAATATATGTGTAAAGAACCCGCTATATAAGTTCAACACATAAAAACAACACAAACAGTCGATTATGTTTAAGTTTAATGACACTTGTCTAATCCCAATTGTTGGATAGTTTTAGTTTTGACAAAACGAACCAGAGTGTCTTGTACACTTGTAGTCCTCCCCCCAACTTGTCAATTTTTATTTTTTCCCATATTTTTTTTACATTATCTGTAAGCTCACACATGTGCATATACACAGTCGTAGATATACTAAATTATGAACATTTTAAATAAAAATACTATAACAGGATTAACTATTTCCTATAAGAATATAGCATTTGAAATTTAAGAGCTTGAGGTATATATTTGATCGAGTCATCAAATTCTTCATCTCCAAGAAGAATATGAGAAAAAGGTCAAATGGAGGCAAGATAATTTCCTTTATCTTAATAAACCAACTTGAATTTTTCAGTTTCATTTGTTCTTATATTGACTACATTAAATTGCTTTGTTCATATATATTTAAGATTTAGTTGATACTTTCAAGATTTATTAGTTGGTAAAGTAACTTGGATTCTTGAGATCTTTAGCTGTATTTCTGCATCAATGTCATGTATATACTTTAGATTATTATTATTATTATTATTATTATTATTATTATTATTATTATTATTATTATTATTATTATTATTATTTGGGTCACCTATCGGCTAGAATTGGAGACATTAATTTATGATTTTCCTTTTTAGGATGCATTTATAGTTTTTTCATGTAAGTTATAAGTTATTTCGCACAAAAAAAGTTATAAGTTACAAAATTAAACCATCAACCAGTTTATTAAAGTCAACACGAGATATGATATAACAAGTATATACACGTGATATATGTGATTTATATATTATTTTATATATGCTTGTTTTGGAATTATATATTATTATATCATATCTATATATTGTTATGCAATATTTATATATCATGTGTATATAATGTTATATCATATATGTATACTTGTTTTTATATGTGAATTATATATTGTTATATATATATATATACCGTTATATCCGAATTATATATTGTTATATCACATTTATATACTTGTTTTTATTAGATTATAATATTGTTTGGATACTGATATATATACTGTTGTGGGAGTGACGAAAGTGATGCACGATGAGCGGAGGAGATTAATTGGAGTCGTCGTGATTAAGGCCGGCCGACGTCAACAAGCGTGAAGCCGCCGTGCTCTAAGCTGGCGTGTTCTATCAGGCCCCTTAATCTTTTTCTTTTACCTCTAACCATTTTCATATTTGAAATAACTACAACATTTTTTTATTGCTTTATTTTTTTTATGTTTGAATTTTTATAACAAGAACAATAATAATAATAATAATAATAATAATAATAATAATAATAATAATAATAATAATAATAATAATAATAATAATAATAATAATTTTTTATTCTTTTTTTCATCTTTGCTTCTAGGTTGGTCAAACATTCCCCTTATTTAGAAATATCATTTCTAACCTCCACAGTTCCACTTGTTTCTTTTTCTGGATAAATACTTTCCAAAACCTTTTCACATATCATCCTGCATGATATGATTTGATTCATGAATGACATATTGCACTATTTCAAATAATCACAAATTATTCTAGAAGCAACATAAAAATCTGTTAAAACGCAGTGTAAACATCTACATACACTCTGAATCTATTAATCCTTCTCCTCTCCATTTCCTCTCAAAAACACATCTCCATTTTCTTCACAAACCACCTCAAAATCCAAAATGAAGATCTCCAGTTGTTCAAAAAAGAGAGGAAAACAACCAGACAACTAAAATTAGCAGATTAAACCCTGTAATTATTTTTATTTACTGAAAAAAAACTCCTCAGAAAAGGAAAAAAAATGAACCAGAAACTCTGAATAATTATTACTGTTTCCTTTCTCTTTTGTTACAGTTCCATTTTATTCAATCCTTGTTCAATTCAATTCAACCTTCCTTCTTCTCGGTTTCTTCTCTCTTCAAAAAAAAAAAAAAAAGAATAAGAAAACAAACGAAATAGAGACATAGAGAAAAGAGAGAAGAGAAGAGAGAGAGAGAGAGAGAGGGAGGGAGGGAGGAGAGCATAGAAGAGAGATTTTGCTATTGTTGAGAGAATAGCGTTGTGTAAAGAGAGAGAGAGAGGGAAGATTGAAGCTTTTGGTGGGCTACATGGGAATAGCGTAGAAGCTGTAGAAAGAATAATCTCTTTGACCTTATAGAAACCTTCTCTTTCTTGGTCTTCTTCATTCTCGATTTGGGTCTCTGAAGAAGCTCAACAAAGGCTTTGGAGTTTCACGTTGCATTGATTTCGAGCTGGTTTTGAGGAGGAGGAGGAGAAGTTCTCAAGAGGTGTCTCTTTCGTTGCCCATCTCTTTCCGAAAGGAGCCGTGAGAAGGGAAGCTTGTTTGCTTTGATTTATCCAATCGAAACGCGAAAGGTGTGGTTTTGGAATCTGGGCGTTTGTTAGAGTCCTAAATTAATCCGTTTTAACTCCTGAATTGGAAGAAAGTCGGGTCTTTCAGCTCGTTTTTATCTCAAACTGTCATCCAATTTCCTTTTTTGGGTCTAGTTCGAAGATTTTACCTTCCAAACTTTGATCTTTAGCTCAGCCAGACCCAAATTCGAGCTAATTACCATCCAAATTTCGGTTTTATTCCAAAACGAGCAGCAATGCCGCCTACTGGAAGGAGGAGAAGGAAAATCGGATTGAACAAACTATACAGCTTTGCGACTTGCGGGAAGAAAGGATTTGGGGAAGAACATGCACGAATCGGCACTCCGGGTTTCTCAAGAGTGGTTTATGTGAACGATCCTAACAATCCTGACGCGATTTCGCTCAATTATCAATTGAATTACATCTCGACGAGTAAATACACGCTCTTCACTTTCATCCCCAAATCTCTGTTTGAGCAATTTAGGAGGGTTGCTAATTTTTACTTTTTACTGTCGGGTTGTTTGGCATTTACGCCTCTTGCGCCTTATACGGCTGTCAGTGCGATTTTACCTTTGCTTGTTGTGATTGGTGCAACAATGGCCAAAGAAGGAATTGAAGATTGGAGAAGAAAGCAACAGGTATTTTTTGTTTTTTTATTATTTGAGAAAAAAAAGGAGGAAATGATGATTCTTTTGTTGTAAAGATCGGTTTTGTTTTATATATTCTTTACTTGTTTAGGATGTGTTTTTTGTTCCTTAGTTTGAGATAGAATGAATTAAGGATGAAATTTGCGTTTTGATTTATTTGTTAAAATTGGTTTTATATATATTCTTTACTTGTTTTAGGATGTGCTTTTGTTCTTTACTTGTTGGTATATAGAACAAATTAAGGGTGAAATTTGTATTTATTTTAATTTTCAAGTTTTTTATTGGTTTCATGAGGAAATAAATTCAATTTCTGGTGAATTTCACATCTGTCATATTTTTATTTCGTGATTATGAATATTTATATATTATTTTGGAGTTCATATTTTCAATGGATATAACTAACTATTTAATAAAATTGTAGCTGGAAAAATTAGCTCTCTTTTTTCCTTTTCATATTAAATAAATGCATCTGAAATATTGGCTTTTAAAAATAATATAAATTATATCTTAATAGAACTTACTATTAGATAAAATAAAAATCTAGCTGCAAAATTAGCTTTTTTTTCAGATGAAATTCACCATATTGACTATTTGACATGTTAACTATATCTTATATTATTTCTTTTTTAATAAATTAAAACAGGATCACGAGGTGAATTATAGAAAAGTGAAGACACACATAGGCAATGGCATTTTTGAAATTACGGAATGGTCCAGTCTAAAAGTGGGCGATATTGTAAAAATCCAAAAAGACGAATTTTTTCCAGCCGACCTAATTCTCCTCTCTTCAAGCTATGAAGATGGTATTAATATTTCCTCATTTTTTAATTGAAAATTTCGAAAAGTTCCTTATATTTTTCGGTACTTTATAACATAACGAACTTTAAACTCTTTCAGAAACCTACTTTTGAAATACTCAAAAAATAAAAGTTAAAGCTGAAGCTTTTTTTGAAAGTTAAAAGTAGTTTTTTTAATATTCCAAAAGTTGGGTTTTTTTTGACAAATTTGAGACAATATAGTGGGTTTTTTTTTCCTTTTTAACATAAATATTTCCTAACTATACTCACAATTTTGAATTTTTCTTAATAATAGCTTTAAATGATAGTTTTTTTTTTTTTTTTTTTGAAAATGGAAGGTTAAAAGTAGTTTTTTTTTAATATTCCAAAAGCTAGCGTTTTTTGAGAAAATATAGGTTTTTTTTTTGATAAATTTGAGAAGATTCCCTTTTGCAATACATATATTTCCTAATTATACTCAAAATTTAAATTCTCACAGGTATATGTTACGTAGAAACAATGAACCTAGAAGGCGAAACGAACCTCAAACTCAAACAAGCCTTAGAATCCACCTCAAATTCACTACTGGACGACTCCAGTTTCACGGATTTCAAAGCGACAGTAAAAATATGAGGATCCAAACCCTAATATGTACTCCATCATCGGCAGCACGGAAATCGATGCGCCATAATTTTACCGTCGCTTTGAAGTCTGTGAAACTGGAGTTGTCCAGTAGGAGATTTGAGCTCGATTCCAAGGCTTGTTTTAGTTCGAGGCTTGTTTCGCGGCTTTTTTCTAATAAATACCATAAAATATACCTTTTTTTTTTTTTAAATTTCCCTTTTGTAATATTTTTAATTTTTTTAACAGGTATATGTTACGTAGAAACAATGAACTTAGACGGCGAAACGAACCTCAAACTCAAACAAGCCTTGGAATCGACCTCAAATTCACTACTGGACGACTCCAGTTTCACGGATTTCAAAGCAACAGTAAAATGCGAGGATCCAAACCCTAATTTGTACTCGTTCGTCGGTAGCACGGAAATCGATGCGCAGACCTACCCTCTCTCTCCTCAGCAGATTTTGCTCAGGGATTCGAAATTGAGGAATACTGAGTTTGTTTACGGCGCGGTGATTTTCACGGGTTTGTGAAATTTGCAGTTTGGCCCTTTTATTCTTCATAATTGATAATTCATTTTACGTTTAGTTATTTGTTTAATTTTTCGTTTGGCCCATATATTCTTCATAATTCCTTTTTTCTTTTATTATTTTTATATTTATTTATTTGTTTATATATTATATTTGTTTATATATTTATATGTTTATATATTTTATTTATTTATTTAATTTTTCACTTTAACCCATATATTCTTCACAATTCCTTTTCTCTTTTATCCATTTATATATTTATTTGTTTATGCATTATTATATTTATTTATTATATGTATTTTTACAGGTCATGATACAAAAGTGATGCAAAATTCTACGGATCCGCCCTCCAAAAGGAGCAAAATCGAAAGAAGAATGGACCGAATCATTTATCTTTTGCTCTGCTCTTTAGTCACAATTGCATTTATCGGCTCTTTTTTCTTCGGATTTTGGACCAAAAGCGATATAAGATCAGACGGTTCTTTAAAAAGATGGTATTTAAAACCTAATCAATCCACGATTTATTTCGACCCAAATCGGTCCGGTTTGGCCGCTTTTTGCCACTTTTTAACAGCCATGATGCTTTATTCGTATTTTATCCCCATTTCTCTCTACATTTCGATAGAAATCGTGAAATTATTACAGGCTCTGTTTATCAATCAAGATATACAAATGTATCATGAGGAATCTGACAAGCCGGCTCGGGCCCGCACTTCTAATCTGAACGAAGAATTAGGGCAAGTTAATACGATTTTGAGCGATAAAACGGGAACTTTGACTTGTAATTCAATGGAGTTCATTAAATGCTCTATAGCTGGTGTAAATTACGGCCATGGAATTACGGAAGTAGAAAGAGCCATGGTCAAAAGAAAAGGAATTAATATTGATTCGAACGGAGATTTTGAACAAGAAGAAGAAAATCAAAGTGAGATAAATAATAAGCCCAAAATTAAGGGGTATAATTTTGAGGATCCGAGAATTACGGACGGGAATTGGATTAAGGAGAAAAACAGGGACGTAATTGAAAAGTTTTTTAGGTTATTGGCGGTTTGTCACACTTGTATTCCTGAAACGGATGAAGAAACGGGTCGGGTTTCTTATGAGGCTGAATCGCCAGATGAAGCGGCTTTTGTTATTGCGGCGCGAGAATTAGGGTTTGAGTTTTTTCAGAGGACTCCTAATAGTGTTTCTTTGAGAGAGAGAGACCCTCAGAAAGGAGATTTCGTCATGAGGTAAAAGGAAAAATTTAATATATTTTTATTTTGTTTGGATGATTTTGTGATAATTTTTTGTTGATTATTTTATGTCAGGACGTATAAGATATTGAATGTGTTGGAGTTTAGTAGCGCGAGAAAAAGAATGTCGGTTATTGTGAAAGATGAAGATGATCGGATTTTTCTCTTCAGTAAAGGCGCTGACAGGTTTGTCAATTTTTCACTTTAACCCTTTTATTCTTCGTAATTATTTTTCCCCTTTATTTATTATTTATTTATTTTTATTTTATCAGTGTGATGTTTGAGAAGCTAGCGAGGGACAAAAAAGACTACGAGGCAATAACAAGAGATCACATAAATGAATATGCAGATGCAGGTTTAAGAACCCTAGTTTTGGCCTACAGAGAATTAGGGTTGAAAGAATACGAAGAATTTAATAAAAAATTCACAAACGCGAAAAATTCAGTAAGTTCGGACCGAGATGAGAAAATCGAAGAAGCGGCCGATTTTATTGAGAGGGATTTGATTTTACTTGGCGCGACAGCTGTCGAAGATAAATTACAAAATGGGGTATTTATTTATTTATTTATTTTAGAAGTATTAAAGTTTATTAATTAGTAAAATATTAAGCTTTTTTAATGTTTAATTAGGTACCGGAATGTATTGATAAATTGGCACAAGCGGGGATTAAGATTTGGGTTTTGACCGGGGACAAAATGGAGACAGCAATTAATATTGGGTATAATTAATTTGTTAAAAAAAATAATTAATGAAATTGAATTTATTTACTTGCATATTTTGATTAATTAATTTTTATTTTGTTATGGTTTATAGGTTTGCGTGTAGTTTATTGAGACAAGGCATGACTCAAATAACCATCACACTAGAATCCCACAACATTCTTTCACTTGAAAAAGAAGGGGACAAAATGGCCATTTATAAGGTGTATATACTTTCCTTCAATTGTCCCAAGATGTTCTTAAATTAATTAATTTATTTATTTGTTTATTGGGAAACATCCGTATCACCCGCTTAACCATCACCTAAATATCACCATATCATATTTTTATACATTTTCAGTATTCAATTATACCTTTTTATAAAAAAAATTTGTAAAAGAATAAGAATAATGTCCATTCAACCTTTTTGTGCATCAATATAAATTTTTGTAATTATGTTATATACCTTTCTGAATTTCGGTGATGCTGGTGACAGATAAGCCGGTCAGGTCTCTTATTTATTTTATATGTATATATTTTTTTTGTGAAGGCGTCAAAGGAGAGTGTGGTGAATCAAATAGAAGAGGGGATGAGACAAATGGAAATATCGGATTTAACGTCGTTTGCATTAATTATCGACGGAAAATCGCTCGCTTTCGCTTTGGAAGAAGATGTGAAGCACGCGTTTTTGAGCCTCGCGATTGGTTGCGGTTCCGTCATTTGTTGCCGTTCTTCGCCTAAGCAAAAAGCTCTCGTAAGAATTTTTGTTTTGTGAATTTTGGTTTGTTTGTTGCGGAAATGTGTGTGTATTGTGAGGAATATGATGAGTATCACAAATAAGTATAAGAAAAATCAAGTTTATATCTATTTTAGAAATGTCATGAATATCACATATGATACTTAACGTTTTATTGAAATTTATGACATTTTGGAGGGTACACATCAAATATTGTCTTATCGAAATTGGATTTATTGTATAAAATTATAGAAATATGATGAAACATTATATGTATATCCCTAAAAATATAGGAAATATTACATATACCTACGGGTCATATATTTTTATTGGTACTTGGAATCTTCGTTTTTGAAAATTTGAAGTTGATTTTTTTTCTTTTTCTAAAATCATTTAGGTAACAAGGCTTGTGAAAGAGGGAACGAAGAAAGTGACATTGGCAATAGGAGACGGAGCGAACGACGTCGGCATGCTTCAAGAAGCTGATATCGGCGTCGGCATTAGCGGCGCCGAAGGCATGCAAGTTAGTATTAAACATTCCATTTTTTATTTACTTTTATTGCTTACTCTTGTTCAATTAATTAATCTTTTTTATTTGTTTGTTTGGCAGGCTGTCATGGCGAGCGATATAGCCATCGCCCAATTCCGTTTCTTAGAACGACTCCTCTTAGTACATGGCCATTGGTGCTACCGTCGAATTTCATCCATGGTACAATCATCTTTTGAAAATCAAAATTATATCATTACTTATTTTATTTCTTTCAATTTGGGTTTTATTTGTTTTGTGGTAGATATGTTATTTCTTCTACAAAAACATCACGTTTGGCGTCACGTTATTCGTTTATGAGGCTCACGCGTCGTTTTCGGGCCAGCCGGCTTATAACGATTGGTTTTTGTCGTTGTATAACGTGCTTTTTACATCGCTGCCCGTTATTGCTCTCGGTGTTTTTGATCAAGATTGTTCCGCTCGCTTCTGCCTAAAGGTGATTCATTATTTAATTAATCAATTCGTGTCTATAGTTTTTACTTGTCCTTTTTCAAACACAAAAGATCTATATTTTTAATAAACTAAATCCTCGATTTAGGATTGTTCATTTACCCAAAACCCAACTTTTTTTCTTCTAAAATATTACAAATCCAAGGAGTATGTATGTATCAACTAATAAATCCATGTTTTATCTCCAAAACATATCAAACAAACACACCCCCTTCCACAAATTCAAAACATCTATCAAGTTTACCCTCTCAGGACCTCAAATCATCAAATTTATTCCCAATATCAATATCCATTTTGAAAGCTCGCTCTCCAACTAAACTAACTAACATTCTCTCTAACTCTTTCCCATGCAGTTCCCGCAGCTGTACCAGGAGGGGGTGAAGAACAAGCTGTTCAGCTGGTTCCGCATCATCGGGTCGATGCTGAACGGTGTGGTCAGCGCTTGCATCATCTTCTTCCTGTGCACAAACATCATGCGCAGCCAGGCCTTCCGCCTCGACGGGCAGCCCCCCTCCCTCGACGTCCTCGGCACCACCATGTACACCTGCGTCGTCTGGGTCGTCAACTGCCAGATGGCCGTCGCCGTCAACTATTTTACGTTGATTCAACATATATTTATCTGGGGCGGAATCGCTCTTTGGTCAGTAGAAAGCCCGTATAGCAAATCTAGATTTTTTTAGAAGGTGTATCATCTGGGGTTAGATCTGCAAAAGAGCCCCTGCATTATCACTAAATTGCAAAAAAGCCCCTACATTGTTGAAAATTGCAAAAAAAAAACAAAAAACAAAAACCAAACTGATAGTCTTTCTACCTATTTTCAACTACAATTTTCAATAATTTAGGGGCACTTTTGCAATTTACTGATAATTTAGGGGCTTGTGAATTTCCCTTTAAAAAATGTGCCCTTGTGTGGTTTGGGCCCAGATGGCGGCGGCTGTTAATTATTTCACTCTGATTCAGCACATCTTCATTGAAAAATTCTTAAAATCACCGAAAAACCAACTTATAATAATTCGTCTCGTGTTTCTTCCGCCAGGTACTTATTCCTATACCTCTACGGATCGGTGCCGCCAAGGATCTACTCCACCACGGTCTACTCCGTCCTCACCGAGCGGCTCGGCCCGGCCCCGCAATACTGGTTCGTGACCTTCTTTGTCACCATCACGACCTTGATTCCGTTCTTCACTTACGCGGCCATCCAGTTCCGGTTCTTCCCCATGGACCACAACAGGATTCAGTGGTTTAGACATAATGGACGCACGGGCGATTTGGAGATGATGAGGCAGAAGAGCGTTAGTATGACGAGCGTTGGTGTCTCGGCGAGACTCGAGGCTAAGGTAAAAAATTAGGGTTTAGCAAGATACTCAATCACCAGGCTATGAGACCATCTTAGTGATATACTGGGTGGGATATATGCACCTTTAGTCCATGTACTTTGATTGGATTGTGATTTACTCCCTGTGCTGCTGATTTTTGAAAATTTTTTGTGAAATATAGGGAATACAAAGTTTAAATCAGTAGTGAAAGGATTAAATTGCAATTCAATTATTCGTGCATTTATCCCTATAAATATTTACTAGTGTAAGATGCTAAGTCATATTTTCTTGTTCTTTTTACTTTATAGTTGAGTGTGCGAAGATCGGTTGATTCGGAAAGATCGCCAATTTGAAGAAGGGAGTTTTGTTGGGACGGATTTCGCTGAGTTGAATCGATGGATAAAGTGAGTTTGTTGGTGGTTTGAATGAGAGAAAAAGAGGAGAGAGAGGAGGAAAGGTGGGGTGTATAGAAGTGTAAATTTTTGATGCCTAGGTATTTGGCATAGTTTTATTTTTTCATTATTTATACCTCTAATATTTAGTGTTCTGTCTATATGGTGCTGATTTATACACGCTTTTTATTTATTAATGTAACATTTTTTGAATATATTTATTTTATCTACCAACTTGTAACAATAACAATATCATGGTTTTGTTCTATCTATCTTATAGTTATTGTGTGTATTTTCCAAATTTTGACCATTATCAGATTTTCTTAGTTCAAAACCATAGAAAAAGAAACTAGTTACAATGATAATATCAGTTCAAATAACAACGAAAATCTGCCAAAAAAAGGGGAAAAAAAAAGATTTCCATGCATAAAATAGCACCAAGTTTCTAGTTGAAACCAGCCTAATTTGTAAATCCAAATCATATAAAAAAAATCAAGAAAAAGAAAAAAAATTCAAACCCTTCAATAATATACAAATAGTTTTGACATAAGGATATTGAATACTGACAAATATAATAATCAAGGTTGTGGCAACGCGAGGTGAGTCTGTTTATTATCAGTCTCAGCTGCAACTGCTGACTTGGCATCTAGAAAAATCCCTCGACGTGGTAAACAACCATTACAACATCTGCATTTTCGCCTGGCAAATCTCGCACAGTCGTACTGAGAATCCGGACCCTCAACCTCTTGACTGCAAACTCTTCCAAAAATACAGGACAGCAGTGTCAGGACCAGTATCACAACGAAAACCGCGAAAAACGGTCCGATTGAATTATTGTTATGATGTTGAGTTGTTTGTGATACTGAGCTATCATATACTGGAACTGGTGTGAGTGTTGGTACGGTATTGGTTGAAGCCATTGGTGTAAGTGTTGGTATGGTATTGGTTGAACTTGAAGCCATTGTTGCATTGAGATGAGGTTTTGAAATGGATTTGCAGTTAAGAGGGTTTGTTGTGTGGAGTTTATGGAGTGAAAAGGAGAGCTTTTGAGGGGTTTTTAGTGGAGAACCAACATGGAAAGAGAGAAAAGGCAAAGTATGATAAAAGGTTAAGGGGTTCACGTTAAGTAATGTGTGTTGCAAAAAGGGTGGATTATGGGTCATAGGATAGCCCACCTTTTATATGAATCTTTATGAATATTCTAATACCTTTGTTTATTTAAGTATGTAGTAGATAATGTAGTTAAGGTCTTATGGACATAATGCATATTTACTCGATGAACATTTCATCATTGAGAAAATGCTGTTTTGTTTAATGTGTATTATAATGCTGATGTCTGTCCAACCATTTTCTTCCAATTCCATGAATGATGCAGAGAATGAGAGAGTGTCTTACCAGTTAAGACATAGTCAGAGGGCCTCTTTAAGACTTACGTGCTAAGAAACCCAATTTCTGTATTCAGTAATTTTACATGAACATAATTCTCCGAATTTATTAATTCAGGATGTAATTCAAGAAACACTGACCCACAGGGCCACAAGTACCCCAACATTATTTAAACATACATTTTCATAATAGTTTGTACCAAATACATATATTCAAATCACAATTCACTAAAAAAGCATACATTAACCCAAAATAATTAACTTGTGTAATTTATAGAATCACTAAAATATTGAGTTGCTTCTGAAACCGACTTATTCAACTTTTAATGAATCAATAAAATTTTGTATTGCTTGCTCGTACTCTTTTTAGGGTGAGTGCGTGGCTTATTTGAGTAGTTCAATCCCCTGACGAAATTGATTAATCTTTTGCTCATATATCTTGGCTTGTTCAGTCTGCAATATAGTACAGCATGTGTTAGGAATCTTAGGATAGTCCTTTATATCACTACATATCTTAAGTATTTTGGTTAAAATGAGCTACCTAATCCTATATGTTATATTATTAATACTACATATAATATTATTATCAGCTTATGAAATAATAGAATTTACCATTTGAGCTAATTTCTCTTCAATATTTTTGCGCATGATAATCTCTTCATTGGCTATCTTTTTGAACCTTTCTACTTCCATTTGGGCCTCTTGAAGAGCGCCAGGACCAAACTCCCTGGAGATTGAAACAAGAATCGGTTACCCATCAACCATGCATGAATATGAATATGCATGGTGCAATATATATAAGCATATATTAGTAACTTAAATGAATTGTAAATAATGCTAATTTACTTACAAGGTCAAATTATTGATGTTACCTTATGGACTCAATGTAGTTACAGAGGGTCTGATTAAACCATATCTTGCATGAATAATTTGGATTCTCGACAAAGAACACTATAACTGAACTGCAATCAAAATTGACTTTTTACGAATACAAATAAGAGAAAATTGTCAATTCTAAGTTTACTATCAGAAACTAATTGCAGACAAAAGTCTAGAATCATTTTTATTTCAAATAGAAGTCTAGCATGACTTTAAGAAAAGAAAAAAAAAAACTTAAAGCATAACACTATTAGTCAAAATTTGGATGGGTACTCTTTATAATAGGTATCCATGACCAATTTTTTCATTCCATGCTGAGTGAGTAGCTCCTGTGTTATTTCTTTCTCCTTGGCTGCTTGAGGTGTTAATATCTCAGCTTCGAACTAAATATCATTCAAGGTAAAAAAGAAAAAGAAAAAAGTTCAATTAATCTATCATCATATATCCTCTTTTTGAACAATTTAACTAGATCTATTTCTCAAGATCGAGTAATATAAAAAAAGCAATATAACATGTCAAACAATAAAAAACTTCTTAATCACGTCTTCTTATAATTACTCTCCTGTTGTGGATTATAAACAAGTACCTTGAATATCTTTTTTAAACCGGTTAAAAAAAAATTATTTAAAGATTCAAAAAAAAGAATATCTTTTTTAAGCAAGAAAATGAGCCAGTTGTTTGTATTCTTTCATTTGTTAATGCCCATCAAGAGTTTATTTGTAGATATAAATTCTTTCAGAAGAAAAGAGATCGCACCTGTTCCGTTTTGCATTTTGGGAGGTACGCGCTCTGAGCTAAATTCATGAACATATGCTTATATGCACCAGCTGTTTCATATGGCAAAATGTGCTTTAATGTAACTATATACAATTATGATCAAGTATTCATTCTGATGCAATTGCAAATAAGATCCAGAAGTTCTAACTACATTATATCTTTTCTAATCTAACTTTACTAGGTGTGTACCCTTTTGTTGCTTCGTGAAGATTCTATCAAACTAGTCAAGGATCGGAGAAAACATGTAAAATAAATAAATGCATACCAGTATGATGGCAGGTCAGGATGAGCTTAGTTTTATCTTTTTCGAAGTTCTTAAATACCCATTCAAGAGTAGACATATCGGGTGCATTATCCCAGTATCTCAATGAAACAAACACTGTCTCCTTCATTGTCGTCATAAGCAACCAATCTTCAATCTAAGCACCAGTCTTTTTAATATAACCCTTTCTTTGCTTATTGAGATCTTGTAACAAATGAGGAGAATATATAAAGGATTGTGGAGTGTTACGAATCTTGACTCTTAAAAACCCACATAAGAAATAGATAAAAGGAAAGACACTTCCAAATGAAGTTTTTTTATAACAAAACAAAAATAATATTTTAGTGATTCGTTAATATCAAATTCCAAAGGGAAGTTTATTTATTGATTTTTTTTTGTTTTGTTTTGAAAAATTCATAGATCTTGTTGACTCTGCAATTAGTTTCAGTTCTTTTTTACAATCATTTAATGGCTTGTTGACTATAAATGCTTGTTAATTTGCAATCATGTTGACTTCATTTGACCAATTAAGCTAGAATTATGTTAATGTGAGTTGTCCAGCAAGTTCTACTCCGCAAATGTAGGATCTGCATGTGTATAATAGAAATCTGTTCAGCAAGTTCGACGCCACAAATGTAGGATCTACATGTGTATAATAGGATTCTTTCTGTCAAGTAAATGACTAACATAGCTCGTGCAGTGTTCTGGGTTAATATATCGATTTATCATTTTCTGTCCATCTTCTATATATTTTCTGCCCCAGTCTTTTTTTATGTTTTCAATTTGGATTCTTTTTGGTAGGGCTTTAATGTAGATCAAGTATTTTATTGCAACTTTTTGTTTTATTGTAATTCTCAGGTTTGGGTTATTCAAATATCACATTTAGCTAATCTCATTTACTAAAAAAAACACTTAGGTAATCTTATACTTAGATTATTGAATTTCAAGTTTATGGTATTTAGGTTATTCAAATAAAGATTTAGATTATTGAAATTCTGGTTGTTCAATGCAATCTCAAATTTTTGGGAGTTTATGTTTGATTGTTCATGATTTCATAACTTCTAGAGCATAAAAAAATTCGCTTGCAGAATAATCCAATATCATATAACATTTCACAAACTAACTTCTTAAAAAGTAGATGCTTACTTTTTCAAGGGCAACACAAATAATTAAAGGATGATGATAATTTAAATATTAAAGTTTGTTCAATTCTAAAAAATAATGTGAAATATGCAAATACACCAATCATATAAAAATGCACAATTTAAAATCACATTCTCATACATGATTTTGTATCAAATACAGAAGTTCCTTCTCTCTGTTTATGCATTTCAATATGTTGGAAGAACATGATGATTACTCTTCACAGTCCTCAAATTCATCCCATGTCACCGAAATCTGAAAAATAAAAAGTTAATGAATTTTTTTATCAACCAAATTAGACAGTGAAAGTTTAGAAACTAATCAGATAAAAATCTGACCAGTTAGATCTTTTCAGAGGCCTTATATAAATCTACTCTCTAGCAAGTTCGATTAAAATATAAAGATGCATTTGTATGTTATGAAGGCAGTCAACAAATTAGAAAAGATATTTCTTGAAAATAAGATTTCTTGACAAGTAAGTTTGGTATTACCATGAATTAAATTTCTTGACAAGGAGGTTTAGTATTTCCATGTATAGGTGTTAATTGGGGCAAAAATTCTTTAGATTTTTTTCTTATATTAGATATGACTATCCTATAAATGGAGGGGTACAGGTAGAGTTTTATTCATTCCAACAACAACAATATTTTATATCTCTTTCTTTCTCTTGTAATAAGAAATTTATCTTATTTTTCAAGTTCCATTGTTCAATCATTTCTTCTTCTATTATTGTTCTTTCTTGGGCTAGTGTGAGCATATTGCTGCACTATTATTTCCGCTGCTGATAATCACAAGGTCACTGCTGGTTTAGTGCTGTCGTGTTACCGTGCAGTCACTATTGTTCTATTTCTCTGTTAACGACGTTCTCGTCCCTTGGTGAAGAAGAAGATTGTTTATTACGGCATCCATGGAATTTGGAGGTCGGGTTAGTGGACTTGGTATTGAGGCTCTAAATCTTTCGAATTATTCTATGTGGAAGAGTTGTATGGAGTCTTGCATTAGAAGTGAGGGTTATGGGAGATCGTTGTTGGTACGGAGGTTGCACCGACGCCTGTCACTGGTACGAATGGTACGGTGACAAATGCAGACGCAATAAAGGAGTGGTCGAAAGTGAATGCTAAGGCGGAGTTCTTGTTGAAGAGGTTGATATCATGCGATTTATTCGAGCATATTAAGGGGTGCAAATCGGCGGCTGAGATTTGGAGAACTTTTGACGAGTTGCTCAATAAGAAGAACACGGCACGATTATAATTTCTGGAGAATGAGTTGGCGAGTTGCACACAAGATGAATTATCTATCTCTCAATATTTCTTGAGAGTAAAGGGTTTATGCTCTGAAATTTCTATCTTGGAACCGGATGAGGCTATTTCGGAGGCGAAGTTGAAGTGGTATATTATTCGCGGACTTCGAAGAGAGTATGTCCCGTTCATTACCTCAGTACAAGGATGGGCGCAACAACCACCCTTAACGGAGTTTGAAAATTTGCTCGTTTCTCAAGAATCGTTGGCTCGACAAATGGCGGGTGTTTCGGTTTCCGAAGGCGAAGGTCATGCTCTTGTGTCTAACAAAGTAAAAACTCGGTATGACTAAGAAGAACGGAAGAAGGAGGTTACGAAAAAGGGGGAGTCTTCTTCAAATAGTGGTTCTCGGTCAACTATCAAGTGTTACCGATGTGGAAAACTCGGTCACATAAGAAAGAATTGTCGTGTTAAGTTGAGGGAAGAAAATGCCGCGGGTAAGGAGGATATTATAAAGAGTGAAATTTGGGATACAGGTTTCGTAGCAGAAGGGATTTCGTTAGACATGTGTGCTTCTGTTAACTACGAGGACAACTGGATCATTGATTCTGGTTGTGGTGATCATCTGACTGGTGACGATTCCAAGTTTTCTTCACTTCGCAGGTATAAAGGCAATACCGCCGACAACAGTATTCACCACGTGGTGAATGAGGGCGCGGTTGTTGTTTCTGATAAAGAAAATAGGTCGATAACTCTCGATAGTATTTATCACGTGCCTGGAAGGATCTTCTGTCGGTGGCGAATGCGGTTGATGTTAGTCACTATGTGTTGTTTGGCCCGAAAGATGTGAAGTTCCTCCGGAATGTGGAGGAGGTGAAGGGTGATGTTACTCACGTCGGTAAGAGGGTAAAAGAATTGTATGTTCTTTCGGCTTCTTCCTCGTATGTTGACAAGATGAGCAACAATGATGGCGTGTCGGTTTGGCATGCTAAACTCGGCCATGTGGGTATTGACAAGTTGAAGCCAATGGTTTCGAGGAATCTTGTCAACAGGCTTCCATCTCTTTCTTTTACAAGTGGTGTTGAGGTGTATGAGGGTTGCCAGTATGGTAAATCTCATCGACTACCTTTCGAAAAGTCTCAGTTAAGGTGTAAAGGTGCGTTAGAACTTATTCATAGTAATTTGATGGGTCCTACGCAAAATGCGTCATACGGGAGTGCTCGGTATATGTTAATACTCGTCGACGATTTTACACGGTACACTTGGGTTTATTTTCTGAAGGAGAAACGGGAGACATTTTCTAAATTTCGAGAATTTAGAACAATGGTTGAGGGAAGGCTCGGTAAAAAGATTAAGAAGTTTCGAACCGACAATGGAGGCGAGTTTACATCCAAGGAGTTTCTCTTATTTTGCGAGAGGCATGGCATCAAGAAGGAGTTAACTTGTGCTTATACACCGCAACAAAATGGTGTGGCAGAACGAAAAATTCGGCATCTAGTGAAGGTATGCAGGAGTTGGGTGTATGCGAAGAATTTACCGAAAGTCTTACGGGCAGAAGGTATGGCATGTGCTACCTACGTAGTTACTGGCTTCCCTACAGTCCGCTTAACATGAAGTCACCTCACGAGTTGATATTCGATGAGAAGCCAAGTGTGAAGCATTTGAAGGTGTTCGGTTGTACGTGCTTTGTTCACATACCGGATGAGAAGAGGACGAAGTTAGACTCTAAGGCTCGGAAGTGTGTTTTCATTGGTTATGATCAAAGAAAGAAGAGATGGAAATGCATGGATCCGACAACTCATAAATTCATTGTCTCTCGAGACGTGGTATTTGATGAAGTGTCATCTCTATATGGTGATGGTGGTTCCTAAGCGGTAGTTTTGAATCTACCGGCGCCACCTGTTGTTCATGTGGTAAACTTGGGTGTTGATGACATGGGTAACCCGAGTGAAGATCCGATGTTCTCGTCACCTACATCGACTGTCACGAGTTCAAGTGAGATGGATCAAGGTGACAGGGGGAGCAACGAAGTGCAATCGCAAGAAGAGAGAAATGCACAAGATCTAAGGAGGTCGACAAGGACGGTAACTCGACCGGCTAGATATAGAGATGAAAACTTCGTGTCGACGTATTCGTGTTTCTTTTCAGTATCGACGGATGGTGAACCTTCATGCTTTGAGGAGGCGAAAGGTAACAAGTAGTGTGAAGATGATATGGACGAGGAGATGCAAGCTCTTCGGAAAAATAAAACTTGGGATCTTGTCCAAGAGAGTGGATCCGGTTACTTGCAAATGGGTCTACAAGTTAAAACGCAAAGCGGATGGGAGTGTTGAGCGCTATAAAGCTAGGCTAGTAGCCAGAGATTTTTCTCAATGTTATGACGAGGATTATGAAGAGACATTTAATCCTGTCGTCAAGATGACATCCGTGCGAGTTGTGATTTCAATGGCTACTTCGCTAGGTTGGAAGCTGTGGCAGCTGGATGTGAAGAATGTTTTCCGGTATGGTGAACTCGACAAGGAGATTTATATGGAGCAACCGGTTGGATATATTTCCAAGGTGCGTCCTGACTATGTGTGCAAGTTGAAGAAGACGCTGTATGGTTTGAAGCAGGCACGTCGAGCTTGGTATGGGAAGATTGCATAATATTTGCAATTTTGTGGTTATTCTTCTTCAAGTTCAGATCATAATTTATTTGTGAAAAGGAAGGCAGGTCTACACGTGATCGTCATTTTATACGGGGATGACATGATAATCACCGGCAATGATGAAGGCGAAGTTGTAAGACTTCGGGGCGAGCTCTCGATTCGATTCGAGATGAAGAATCTTGGAGAGCTTAGTCACTTCCTGGGATTGGAAGTGGAAGGTTTGAAAGACAGCTATTTTGTCTCTTAAACGGGTTATGCTGGGAAGCTCATTGAGAAATTTGGCGTAAAAGAAGATAAGCATTGTTCGACGCCGCTGGATGCAAATTTCAAATTGAGACGTGATGATGGAAAGGTACTTCCGGATCCTCGGAAGTTTCGTGCTCTTGTTGGAAGCCTGATTTATCTCACGATTACTAGACCGGATATTGCCTTCGCGGTCGGCCTGG
The DNA here is from genome assembly GCA_024447665.1 of Juncus inflexus. Taxonomy (NCBI): domain Eukaryota; kingdom Viridiplantae; phylum Streptophyta; class Magnoliopsida; order Poales; family Juncaceae; genus Juncus; species Juncus inflexus. The sequence goes on along the minus strand of JAJHPC010000007.1, from coordinate 12,556,001 downwards.
TGAGTCGGTTTATGCAAGATATGACAAAGTCGCATCTGGATACAGCGAAAAGAATTCTCAAGTATGTGAGTTCGACTCTTGATCTCGGGTTCTTTTATAAGAAGGGTTCCGAGTTCGTTTTACATGGATATACCGATGCTGACATGGCGGTGATTTGGATGATCGGAGATCGACATCCGATTATATTTTTTCTTGTGGTTCTGCAAGTGTTTCTTGGTGTAGTAAGAAGTAAGATTCGGTCTCTCTTTCTAGTACCGAGGCGGAGTACAAGACGTCATCACTTGCTGCACAAGAATATGTTTAATTGCGGAGGTTGGTCGAGAATGTTTACAATGTGGTTACTAGTCCTACGATTATTCGAGGCAACAATCAGAGTGCGTTGAAGTTGGCGACCAATCCTGTTTGTCATGCGAGAACCAAGCACATCGAGATCGAGCATCACTTCATTCATGAAAAGGTGCTTGATGAAATTATTGGAGTTGAGGATGTGAGAAGCGTTGACAACGTGGCTGATATATTCACCAAGTCTCTCTCCAAGGGATCATTCGAGTTATTACGAGCCAAGTTGAGGCTCGTGACCAAATGCACTTTAAGGGGGAGTGTTAAAATATAAAGATACATTTGTATGTTATGAAGACAGTCAACAAATTAGGAAAGATGTTTCTTGGAAATAAGATTTCTTGACAAAGAAGTTTGGTATTACCATGAATTAGATTTCTTGACAAGGAGGTTTAGTATTTCCATATATAGGTGTTAATTGGGGCAGTAATTCTTTGGGTTATTTTCTTATATTAGATATGACTATCCTATAAATAGAGGGGTAGGGGTAGAGTTTTATTCATTCCAACAACAACAATATTTTGTATCTCTTTCTTTCTCTTGTAATAAGAAATTTATTTTATTTTTCAAGTTCCATTGTTCAATCCTTTCTTCTTCTATTATTGTTCTTTCTTGGGCTAGTGTGAGCGTATTGCTGCACTATTATTTCCGCTGCTGGTAATCGAAAGGTCGCTGCTGGTTTAGTGCGTCGTGTTACTGTGCAGTCACTATTGTTCTGTTTCTCTTGTTAACGACGCGGTTATCTGGTTCTTCAGTTCTTGTGTGATTGTCTGGTTTCTTTACAAGTTCTTCATCAATAAATGTACTTTCTTTGTATATTTTTTTCTTTTTATGCCGAGTTACATTACACATTACCTTCTTAGCAGTTGGCACATCATTCTTGCCGAGACCTCCGTAGATCTGAGTCAGAAGTTCCGCAAACGCATTCTTAACATTCAGTCCCTCCAAGGCAGATGTCTCCATGAAAAGCAAGTTTTCCTTCTTAGCAAATGCCTGATGATAAGAAATTAATATTAATGATGTGTATTTTGTATAAATATAGACCAGTTCTTAAGTAATTCAAGCATAGACCACTTGATAATTTCGAGTAATCGGAACTCGGAAGCATAATTTTGACATTTGTAACGGAAAATTTGATATTTTGAGCTTTTGAAAACTAAATTAATGTATACTCTAAAAGATCACCTGAGCATCTTTAGTGGCTACAGCACGTGATTCACGCAAATCGACCTTGTTGCCTACAAGCATGATGACAATATTGGCATCTGCATGGCGTCTGATCTCCTTCAGCCACCATGCGACATCATGGAAGGTGTCGTGGCGAGTGACATCATACACCACTAGTGCCCCCACTGCTTCACGATAGTACTTATTACTTGTGATCGAACAGTATTTGCAGTGAAATATGATAACAATTTATCAGTATTCAGGAAGGTAATTATCGTGAATTTATAACAAATCACATATCGTTTCGTAGATCCAACTCGTTGGCCACAAGAACAATTTTAGCAACAAAATTTTAGTAACAACAATCGAACAGAGAAATTTTAGTAGCAAAATTTAATGAAATAAATCTTTCCATGATGGTAATGTCCCAGATTTCGGCCTTGGCGAACTTGTCATCGACACGAATCTCATGAGTCGCGGATTCAGCATTGATAGACTGACTCCTCAGTCCAAATTCGTCCCTTGTGAACTGAGAGAATAAACTCGACTTCCCAACGCAGGATTTTCCTACCAGCACCAACTTGTAAAGATCGTCATTCGCGATATGACTCATTTCTAATTAATTTTTCCTTTTCTTTCTTCAGAAATATCTATGTTTCTTATGGTTATTTTCTTTTTCGCTTTGTATAGAGAAAATAATTTCTCTCGGGGTTCCAGAGAATGGGGTTCAGTTCAATTCCTGGGAATGAAAACTAAGAAGACTATTAATGATTGGTCAACTCCAATTTTGAATTAATGAATCTGTTTAATTAATGAGTCCAATTTTTAATTGTCAACCTCAATTTACTCAAAAGTACCAAGTTGCCATGCGATGGCAACTATTTAATATTTATTGTTTAATAAATTAATTACATGTGTAACAGTTTAAGAATTCATTGAATAAAAGTCTTCCGGTTTTACTAGATTAATTATATGGGGATCCAAATCTAGATATAATATAAAGTAATAACAAAAGAAGGACTTCAAATTAATTTTTAATGTTAAATAAATTAAGTATTATGAACTAATGGACCTTCACTAGTGTCCTCTAAAAATCCTTCACCTATTCCGCACTACGGGTTACACAATTCATTTTGTCATATGTTTCGTTTTTAGTACTTTAATAATAAATGCAAATAACAAATTAGGGTATGTTTTAAGGGGGAAATTATTTTTTCTCTTGAAGTATATAGATGTGACAAAAGTTTAACATACGAAAAATGTATTGGTGGCCATAGGATTTCTTAGTTTAATGAGTATACCCAAACTGCATTAGAACTTGTCTATATCCATCCCCGACCCGTACTCAGCCTAAACGGCGCGTAAAATCCAATTATCATACCTATGGGTACAGATATGAGGATGGAAAATATCTGGGGTTGAATTACGGGTACGGTTATGGAGATGAAAAGATAATACCGATAATATCCATAACTGTAAGTATCCGACGGACAACTCGTGTGAAATGAGAAACTTTTATATTATTCATAATTAAATTTTAAATTTTTAATGACTTTTCATATTTTTATTTGGAGGTGTTTTGATTATAATTTCCGGGTATACTTTTTTTATCAGCGGGTAGACAAATACCCGGCGGATCAGGTATGGAGATGAAAAAATAACCGCGGTTATGTTGCGGTTATGTTGAATGCGGATAAGAATAATAACGGATTTTAGTATGGGTAGCTTATGGTAAGAGAATAATCATACCCGACCCGCCCCATTGACATCCCTAGATGTAAATACGAATTCAACTCAAATAAGCATCAAACAAAAGAACGGTGATCAAACACTATTCTATTCAATAAGAAATAGTTTGAATAGGAAGCACAGTTTTAACGAGGAGAGCCCGTGTCACACGAGGTACGAAGATCCAAAAACTAAATTAGAGAAGTGGGTACTCGTTACTTTCCTTTCCTGAAATTACAAGGATCCAAATGCCCATGGGCCATCCAGAGAAAACAGTGGAATGGAAATCTCGAATTCATTCAGAACACGGGCTTAGTCAGTTTCCTAACCATTCGAGGTTTGTAATCTCATATTCTAACCGAATCATGGGCTATCTCAAGACGGATCAGATCCAATCGTCCTCTATCAATGGCGAATCGGCAGCACCGCTTTCATCTCTTGATCTCTGAGGTAAAATTGTGATCTTGGATCAACCGTTGTTGTTTAGATTGATGGTTTACCTGATTTACTGGCTTGCCAGCTTGATCTTGGTTTATGTGGATATTTGTCACCGAGATTGGCTAGTGTAGATTATTCAAGATAAGCCTTTGAGTGTTAGGAATTATCTCCTTTAATATATGTGACTGGATTTTCAGAGTTTTGTATTTCAAAATGCGACGAATCTTTGACCGGTGTTTAGCTTATTATGGATTTTTCTCACAATAAACCATCACCTGATTACTTAATAATCATTTTATGTATAACTATATAGGATTTTGTACACATAATTTTACTTCTTTGCGCCAAAATAAGTTGTAATTTGACAAACAATGTGATATGGTAGATTGAAACAAGTTAAAATAATGGGAACTATTTGTTTGCTATATCAGGTGGCAATTATGCAGTACAGTAATCATAAATTAGTAATAATAACTCTATAAAACCTCATAATATAGTTTATATACAATGATAGTTATTCTTCTTTTCTCGCTCATTCTATTATTTGACAAAAACTGAAGTAGCAGTTGGTAGGTTTCAGTTCGGGCTTATGGAAGAAATAGAAGAGTCCATGCAGAATATTTCAGTGTCGTCACCTCTAATTGAACGACCAAACTTTTCACAAATCACAAGCTAACTTCTAAACATAGATGTTTATAAAAAGTATATTCAGAAACAAATGAAACGATGGGTGAGCTACATTTTTGCTTCAAGTTCTGTAATCAACTCTCCGAATTTATAATTCACAAATTTATTCATCTGAAAACAACTTAAATTTCACAAATTTCATAGGTGATGACTGAATAAAAGAAATTGTAGGAACATTTTGACAAATAACAAAAAAAACTTTTTGTTCACTTCTAAGTTCTAACAGTAGTCACCACATCAGGCAAACAAAGCAACAAACATAGCATTACAAAATCCAAAAGAAAATATAACTGAAAACAAATGGATTGGCTGATTGATTAAAGAGGAAATAAATAATCTTGTGACCTATAAGCAACGAGCTCCATATATTTGAGCTCAACCAATATTTCTTTATTTTTTGATGAATAGCTCAACCAATATTTCATTTGCTAGAGGCCGGTTCTTCCTCCCCTCTTCGCTGCACCTAAGACGCAACTTTGCCAGCTTCTTCACCACTTCCGGTGGCCACTTTGCCGAAGCATCCCACACCTCGTCCACCAGCTTAGCCATATTGTCAGATGTTTCAGCTTCTATCATTTCTCTCTCCACCCAAGTTCTTAATTTTTGTGCTCGATCTTTTCAGGTGACTAATTGTAGCAATACAATGCCAAATGCATAAACGTCAGATTGGGGGATCAAGACAAGCGTAACCATGTACTCTGGATCTATGTAACCAAGAGTGTCACATATACCATCCATCTCTTCCTTGTAAGGAGTCATGTCGGTTTTGGTCAGATCCAGTTCACGACAATAGCCAAAGCCGCTGAGCTTACATCTGTAGTTTGAGTCAAGGAGAATGGTGGTAGGTTTTATGTTAGTATGAACTATGCTGTGGGGTTTGGTAGTGTGAAGGAAGATGAGAGCCAAGCAAATGTTCAAGGCTATATGAAGCCTTGTTTTCCAATAAAGTGACATTCTACGATCATCTCCGAGGTGATCATGAAGATTGCCGTTTGGTACAAATTCATAAACAAGTTTCTTAGTCTTCAAGCAAGCTCCTATGAGTGTGATGATATTGGGATGCTTAATCCTTCTTAGAATCTCCACCTACAAAATATGCAGACGTTATCTTTCGTCTTTTAACAACGTTCATATGATTAAATTCTGATCTTACATAAAATGAAAGTGAGATAACAAGGCTACACCAAACAAATAACTGTATGAATCAGTAAGTAAAAAATTAAAATAATCCAATGTCCCTCAAATGAGTTGATTGACTATCATAAACGATATATGAAACCTTGAGAATTGTTAGGTAGTTATGTACCTCCTGATTGAATACTTGATCTCCCTGACTGGAGTAGACTCTCATAAACTTTATAGCAACCACTTTGTCATGCAGTTCCGCTTTATAAACCGAACCAAATCCACCTTCCCTAATCTTATAATCCGCATCAAAGTTATTAGTTACTTTCTTAAGTTGCTTATCAGCTATAATTGTTCACAGCTACGTCCTCTACCCACGTACGATACTTCTGAAAATCTTCTAATATAATACTTGGCATTTTTTCAAGCTTTTCAATTTCATTTCTCGCTTCTGCAAGCTGCATGAAATTAATATTGTTGTTTTAATTTAGAAACATGTTATAAAGATATATATTTTTTGATACATGACGAAAGCAGTTTTTTTCACAAAGACACTCGTAACTATATTGTAATATGTGAATGTGAACGGTTCCATTTTTATTAAATTATCTTAGTTGGCGGTCGCCTATTGCTCACAAAAGAAAAGAAAAAATAAAGTATAAGGTATAAGTTAATGAGTATATCATTTTTGTACATCTTTTTTTTTATAGTATATATTCACATATTTTAGCAAGAAAAAAATTGAAACCATAACAATATGGAACTCAAAATAAAGAGAAAATTCTAAACAAATTTATATTTGTCGATTTTAACATTATAAATAAAATATTTCATTAGGAATTATAATTTTTTAAAGAAGAAAAAAAATTATTTATAATTTAATGAGTGAATTCTTCATTAACTATTAGTATTAATAATTAAACATAACTTTGCATTATGATTCATTGAAACCATCTGATTAATATCTGATAGTCACAAACAAACTCACAACGGTTCTCACTAAATCGGGTATGGAACACAAAACACTAATTCATCCAATCATACGCTTATGTTGAATAACCACATAAATATTGCCATAAAATATTAATAAATTTGAGAAAATGAATGGCTAAGATTTGAATAAAAAAATTGATCTAACTGTCGAGATAAAAGTGATGATGTGGTATTTTCAGGAGGCTTAGAAGTAGATGAAAAATAAGGGGTTGGGGTTAATTACAAAAAATTAAAGTTCTATTTGTGGAATGTAAGGGGCCTAAATGATAGCGATAAACGGAAAGAAGTGAGAGCAAATATTACCAGCACCAGACCTGACTTAGTTTGTCTACAAGAATCTAAACTCAAGGAGTATTCAGTAAACATTAGTAAGGAATTGTTTGGTAGTAGATTAAATGGTTGTATTGCTTTAGATTCTATTGGAGCTTCAGGTGGAATAATAATTGCATGGTCAGAAGATCTTTTTTCTTTGGTACATCATACCACACTTAAATACTCTATCACGACAAAATTACAATGTAAATGGAATGGTACTATTCTCAATACTACAGGGGTCTATGGCCCACAACACAAGCAAGAGAAGAGAGATTTCATTTCAGAACTAGAGAGTTTAGAGGAAAAAACAATACCTTGGATGCTCCTTGGAGATTTCAACCTTGTTGCGTCAGTCAATGAGAAAACAATTGGTACAAAAAACAGTTGGACTGAATCCAAAATACTCTGGTCTTTTATTTCTAAGATTAATCTCATTAATCCCCATTTGCATGGAAGAAATTATACTTGGTCCAACTCACAAACCAAATTAAGAATTGATAGGTTTCTATTCAATATAGTCTGGTCTCGTAAATTTCCAATTTATAACCAATCAACACTTACAACCATATGTTCTGATCATTGCCCAATCTTATTAACAACCAATTCCAATTTCCTTATTTATAAGGGTTTCCGGTTTGAGAATACCTGGCTTCACAACCCTGAGGCTGATCAGCTCATAATTGAGCATTTAAATTCAAACCCTAGTCAATATTTGACTGAATTTTCCAAGAAGTTGCAACTCTTAGGAAAGAAATTAATAGATTGGGATAAAAAGAGGAAAAAAGATATAAGAAAAATCAGGGACAACATTATAAAAATACTAAAGTGGATGGAGGTGAAAGAAGAAAAGGAAAGTTAACAGAATTGGAGAGTTGGTTAAAACAAATAATTAAGGAAAGAAATGTAGAATTAATAAGAGAGGAGGAAAAATACTGTAAGCAAAGAGCCAAGTTACAATGAATTAAAGAGGGAAGTAATAATACGAATTTTTTTCATAATTATGCCACTATTAAAAAAAAATAGGTTATTAATTCCAACTTTAAAAAATTCACTTTCAAATATTGAGGCCTCTTCTCATAAAGACAAAGCAACCTTACAATTTGAGTTTTTTAAAAACTTGATTGGAACAAAAATAACACCTGATGTCCTATCAGCCACTTTTAATGTAGCACAAATCTTTCAAGAAGAGATAGCGGATGTTTCAAGCTTGAGTGAAGAGTTTCAGATTGAAGAATTAGATGTAGTTATTAAAAAATGGAAACATAATAAATCCCTAGGACCAGATGGTTTTAATGGGGAATTTTCTAAAAAGTATTAGAATTTATTGAGAGAAGAAATATTTTCCTTATTAAAAAATAATAACATTAATTCAGGTTTGGGTGACTATTCAATCTCTCATATAGCATTGATTCCCAAAAAATAAGGAGCCATTCTATACAAGGATTTCCGACCCATTAGTTTAATTTTGAGTATTCAAAAAACGGTTTCCAAAATCTTGGCTAATCGATTGAAAAAAATAATTAATAGACTCATTTTACCAAATTAGCTAGGTTTTATTGAAGGAAGAAATATAGCTGAATGCTATATTTATGCTAGGGAGGTTGCTCATAAAGCAAATCATTTCAATAAGCCTCTTCTATGCTTTAAAGCTGACATAGAGAAAGCTTTTGACACCGTTTCTTGTGATTATATTATAAGTGTTTTAGAGGGGAGAGGGTTTAGTGAGAGATGGCTTGAATGGATTAAAGCTTATGTTCTAAAGGGGTCAGCAAAAATCATTCTCAATGGTTTACCAGGAAAATCAGTACATTTGAGAAGAGGGGTGATACAAGGGGATCCATTGCCCCCTCATTTCTTTATTTTAGCCATGGATACATTAGCTAGAGTGACAGAACATCTTGCTAGAATCCATTTCCTGGAAAAGTCTATACCACAAACCCAACTTTCCCTTTTTTACGTGGATGATTCAGTGTTTTTGCTTAAACCAAAGTTGCAGCAAGTAAAAAGATTGAAAGTACTTTTACAAAGCTTTGAAAATAGTTATGGTTTGAAAATTAATTTTGAAAAATCAGAGTTTTGTATTATACCAAAAAACTATCATGCAACACAAGATATTGCATTGGAATTGGGCTGTCCTCAAGCAACAATGCCTCTTAGATACTTGGGCTACCCACTTCACTTTAAAAAACAAAGGAAAAGTGACTACATGGATTTAATTGAAAAGTTCGATAAGAAATTACAAGGCTGGAAAGGTTCATTATTGAGTATTGGAGGGAGGTTAATACTAATTAACTCAGTCTTATCCTCCCTTTCAGTCTATTACCTATCTGTGTATAAGTTTCCCAAGTGGGTAATTAAGGAAATGGATAAAATAAGAAGGAATTTCCTTTGGAAAGGAAATAAGGAAAAGGATTACAATTTAATTGGTTGGAAAAAGTATGCAGGCCTAAATCAGGAGGGGGTTTGGGTATTTTAAACTTAGAAAATTTTAATAATGCAATGCTTCCAAAATGGGTGTGGAAATTCTTTAATGAAAAACAAGGGTTGAGTTGGCAAAATTTAGTAAGCAATCTGAGTTTAGAAGTTGGAGAAAATTTACAAAACACCTCAGACTCATATTTCTGATATGAAATTTAAAAACTCATGCCATTTTTCCTAGTAAGCACATAATTTGTGCTTGGTAATGGTAAAGTAGCCAGTTTTTGGCATAGTACTTGGGGTTCAGGAATACTCAGTCACAAAATGGCCTCACTTTAGTCACATGTTGATATTACACGATGATCAGTACAACAGTTCAGCAACCTCCACTCAATAGAGGAGGCTTTCAAAGAAATTTTAGCTGAATTACCTCAACAAGAGCTTGATACTCTACAGCAAATCTTAGCTGCGACTGAGCTTTCCCAACAGAGTGATGTGGTCCGATGGAGATGGTCTGAAAATGGCATCTTTACAACCAAGAGTGCTTATACTGCTCTAACCCTTGGAATCCATTCCTCAAATACATTAAAAAGCATCTGGTCAGTAAAAATCCCCTTAAGAATGAAGATATTCATTTGGTTATTTATACAGAACCGAGTACTTACTCAAGATAATCTGCGGAGAGGGATGATGATAGTTAATAGATGTTCTCTTTGTAGAGAGCTTGAGTCAACTCAGCATCTAGCAGGCGAATGCATCTTTGTTCAACACCACTGGAGCAAGCTGAGATTGAAGTTTACTGAGATCAGATCGACTGATCCTTTCACCCAAGTTTTCACATACACTTCTGAGGGTCATGGAGGTGAGCAGTTAAGGCAGATAGCTTTTATGGCTTTGTAATGTAATTTACATTATAGTAATATAATTAATTAGATGGGGAATCTTAAGCCCTCGCTAATTTTCTCAACAAAAAAAAACTATTCAATTAAAAGTAGTTTCAAACCCTTTTTATTTTATTTTCGTTCGAGAAAGAATTTCAATATATTTGAATTCTTCCATGTCTAGCATGATCAATTAGCTCACTATTGGACCAGATTCGGGCTTTAGATTGGTTTTGTTCAGATTTATTCTGATCCAGGTCAGCTGCTTTTAATTACAATTGAAGCAATTATTTGAATTAACTTAGGTGACTTAAAAGGTTGATTATGTAAGTTTTGTTATCTTTCATTTCATATTAGTAGAAACTTGTATTTTTATTTTAAGCCTACAATTAATCATTCTAATAAGAGAAAAGTCCATTTTCAGCCCCTTACCTTTTGTTCAATGTTCATTCAAGTCCCTAATGTTTCAATTTGTTCAATCAACCCTTAATATCTTTAATTTTGTTCAATCAAGCCCATTCATCCATTAAATGGTGATGCGGCCGTTAAATGCCAACATGGCTCTGCAATACATATTTTTTTTTTTTTAAATTTGAAAAAAAGTATTTCTCACAAAAATTATTTTTGAAAAAATTATTTCTCACAAAAGTATTTTGAAAATAACTTTCCTAGATTTTTTTTTGAAATTTTTTATGAAAACTATTTTTCGAGAAAAAAATCAGAAATTTTGTTTTGATTTTTTTTTAAATGATTTCTGAAAAATATTTATTGAACAAAAAATTTCTGAAAACTATTTTTCCTGAAAAATATTTTTCGAAAACTACTTTCCGAAAATTATTTTTCGAAAACTATTTTCTAAAAATCATTTTTCCCATGTTGTCATTTAACGGCTACACCATCATTGAATGGATAGAGGGCTTGATTGAACAAAATCAAAGAGATAAGGGTTGATTGAACAAATTAAAACGTAGGGACTTGATTGAAAGGGGCCAAAGTGTACTTTATCTCTTCTAGTAATAAACAAGGGATGAAATACAATTCAATTCAAATTTCAATACTTAATAGTACCTCATAGCAATACCTCAAACTGAAACCAAAAGCAAGCAACTTCTCTCCTAGCTTGACTTGATTCGGTTGCCTTCCAAAGAACTTAGTTAATTTGTTATTAATTTCTCGAATGTGAGAGGCAAATCCAATATTCTCCACTAAATGAATATCCTCAACACCTAAGCCGGCCTCCTCCAATGCCATTTCTAAAGTGCGCTCGACCCGCTCTAGTAACGGGGAACACATTCTCTCAAACTTCTTCCTCTCCATAGACCCAATCAAATTCTTATCGCCCCAACAAATTTCAAAGGATGCATGCTCACTTGAACTAAGTTCATCTCACAAGCATGGTATAGTTGCCAGTAAGATCAGCATCCCTGGTCACATCGATACCATGTTCTTCGCTAAACTTAATCGAAAAGTGATTTACCAACACTTCATCAAAGACTCTCCCCCCATTGAATAATCAAACAAATGAGATAAAATACATATCTCATCTTCCACGTACTCCGCAATGCAAAATTGCATGCTAGTAATGCCCATATCAACAAAAAATACATTCAATTTTTCAGATTCATCTTCAAGAAATTCAAATCTTTTAACTTACTCGATATGCTATAGCCGAAGCAGTCGGTTCATGGACAAGTATCGGAATGGGGAACCCTGCTTCCTTAGCAGCATCGTGCACAATCCTTCTCTGCAGACTGTGAAATATATGGGAATTTCAATAAAACAATGACGCTTTTTAACCCTTCATGAGTGTACATTACCCCATAAATATGAAAAACACTTAGAAAGCAGTTGTGATATTGTTACTTGCAGGTTATTCCTGCCTTGAAAGACAGGGAATCCGTCAGGGCCTTCAGCTACCTGAGTACCGATCAAGTAACTAGGTGAATGTAACTTCAAGTTGGAAAATTTGCGGTGAAGAAGGGGTTTGATGAAGAGCGGTTGTTGTACCGGGAAATCCCGATAACATTTGGAGAAGAGCTCTGAAGTAGGTATTTTTTAATCTTGTTGTTTTTCATCGTTGAAGAAAACACAGGTTGTGGTACCCAGTTCAAATGCAGGGAGGGCCATGAAATGTTGGTATTATTGTGTAGGTCTTTTAAAATTTCTTCTTTTTTCTCTATTTGAAAAAAATGAAGCAATTGATTCTCTCTTTTGGGATGTAAAAAATGGAGCTAAAGTTGTTTTTTCGAACGATGACCCATTTTGAGAGAGTTCCTAAATTCGATAATGTATCTTAGAATTTTGAGAGAGTTCCTAAATTTTCGGGTTTCAGGTCGTTCGAGTTTTGGATCATTTCGGATTCGGGTCGTTCGGATTTCGGGTCACTCGGATTCGGGTCGGGTCAGATTTTGCCAGCTCTACTCAACGAATACAAACTTGTATGATACATATTTAGCAATGCCATCAACCCACAAATTGTGAGTTCAACCTCTTTAAAAAAATCTTCATCATATACATAAAAATGAATCATAATAAAATAATGGTCATGTGAATTCGTCCAATATCACTGGGATATGTGGCGAAATGGAATAAATCGTGAGAGAACCCTCCCCCAGTCAGTTGAACCCCGAATACATAAACTGTACTAGGTGGGAGGTGATCTGAAAGTGAAGCAGCTCAATACTGTCTTTGTGTTTGTTGTGTGGAGAGAGAGGTGCCGGCGAGTCTTCACAGAGGGAGAAAAGAGTAGAACGGTTCTGCTAGAAGAGATAGAGGATGAGGTGGAGCTTGTTAAGAGCTTGGGTAAGAAAAAGAAGAGAAGAGAAGAGGAGGAAAGAGATCTTGGGTAAGAAAAAGAAGAGGAGCAGAGGAGGAAAGAGGGGAAATCCATGGTGAGAATGGAGAGAAGGCGACAGAGAGAGTGAGAAGGAACTGTATGCTGGCTTTGGAGAGGGTGACACACATGGCAAGCGTAGATCTCCTCTTAGCCCCCCTTGATCTGTTAGGCCGGGTTTTAATTTGGATAGATTTTTATTTTGGGCCTTTTATTTTATTTTTTTCGGGCTAAGTGTTTCAGCCTAGGGTTTTAAAAAAATTCTCTATTTTGTACTTTATAAATAGACATAAAATTTAATGAAAAAGAAAAGATTTTGCATTTGGTAGGGAGATATTTAAAGCTCCTTCCAAGTTTTCTCAAAATAAAATAAAATAATGGTCATTTTGTCCATTTGGTACAATCCATACAGGATTAATCTAGTAGATGGTACCAGATGAACCTCATTGAGATTGGTAATTGTAAAGTATGGTTTGGGGGGCATAAATTCAAATGCATTAGATAAAATAGGCCACAAGATTTTTCTTTTTTTTATTTTTTTGAAGGAATAGTTGCAAGATGCAACTATTCAGAATTTCATTAAAATTAGGTAAAGAGAAATAAAACTGCAAGATGCAACTATTCAGAATTTCATTAAAATTAGGTAAAGAGAAATAAAACAATTTTAGGAGAGAATCCCCCAGTCAAGTAAACAGGAAGAAAACACAACTACTAGCATTGTACTTAATCCTAGATTTTCAACCCTGCTCCAACCATAGTTTTACGTCTTCAATGACTCTTTTTGCGATAACTAGGGTGGGCTCCTTTTGTAATTAAAAATATGATTGTTTCGTTCTTTCTAAATGTGCCAAGTCATCGCTGCCCAAAGAGCTTCCCATTTTTTCCTTAGTTCTTTAGATAGAAGTTTCCTTCTTGTCAGCCATCTGTGAAGTTTGCTTCTGACGTGGTCACTACGTCCATTGACGTGTACCGTTGAGCAAGTGTACGTGTGGCATTAGCATAGGAGCATTCCATGAAAAGATGACCTCTAGTCTCCATCGTTGCGTTGCAGAGACTACATTTTTCATTATGTGGCCATTCTTTCCTTCATAGGATATCAGCCGTATTCGTTTTGTTGTGACAGCATAACCATAAAAAGAACTTAATCTTTGGTGGTACTTTTATTCTCCAAAGTTCTCTTTGCCATTCACATTTTTTTTTTGGGATTAACGAGGAAGTTATATGCTAACTTTGATGAGAAGTTACCCCTATTATCCCACCTCCAGCTAACCTGCCCCGTCGGCCTTTAGAGTGTGCTTGTGCTGTACGCCGGCAGTAGGTCCTATAGCTCATTCATAAAGAAGGAAGTTCTTTTCTGATTTAGGTCACGTAATTGAGCTACATTGTTCACTTCATAGAGAAGACGGATGAAGTTGCTCCAGAGGCTTTCTTCGTCATTATCTATGTTCCAGAGGCACTTAAGCAACAATGCATCATTTTGTGCTTGAATGTTCTTAATCCCTAGCCCATCGTTGGCCTTCGGGAGAGCTAACTTCCTCCAGCTAATTTGGCAGCTACCCGGTTTGCACTTTTCTTGCCCTTTCCAGAGGAAAGCCCGCAATAGTCTTTCTATTTGTTGGATTACCCATTTAGGTAATTTCATTTCCTGCATAGTGAATGTCGGTAAGGCGTTTAGTGTTGTGTTGATTAGCGTTAGTCTTCCTGCTTTAGATAGGAATCTGCCCTTCCACAAGGCAATACGTCCTTTGACCTTGCTGATTAACGGGAGATAAGTTATGTTCTTAGGTTTTTTTCAGCAATAACGGAAAGCCTAAGTAGGTTATTGGCAGAGTCATTTTATTACAACGCAATAAACTAGCAACCGTTGGATGTAAGTGTTGAGGGATTGCAATAGGGAAGAAAGCACTTTTATCCCAATTAATAGATAAACCTGTGATCTCACATATAAGATCTAACGTGTAGGAAACGAGCTTAAGATTCTCTAGATGGGGTTCTACAAAGATGACCGTATCATCAGCATATTGCACCACTTGAGGACCTAGTGTAGAAACCGATACAAATAAGTGGCTAATCTTCCTAAAGATTAATTGGATAATGTTGATTGCCAAATTAAAGAGTAATGGGGAGAGCGGATCCCCTTGCCTTACTCCTCTTTGATGGAAAAAGAACGGCGAAGTCATCCCGTTGGTCCTTTCTTGGGATGAAGAGGAGAGAAAGAGCATATGAATCCACATAATCCACTTTTTAGGAAATCCCAATTCTCTTAGAAGGGAGAGAAGGAAATGGCACGAAATGTTGTCAAAAGCCTTAGCAATATCAAGCTTGATCATAACCGACGAGATTCCCCTAGTCTTATGAAAATGGAGAAGCTCTTTTGTGACTACGAAAGTGTCTGTTATGGATCTTTGTTTTATGAAAACTGACTGATTAGCATGGACCAGGCTCTTCATTAGCGGTTGCAATCTGTTCGCTAGAAGTTTAGAAATAATTTTGATCAGTGCTGAAATGATACTGATTGGTCGGTAGTCCTTCACTATTGTCGAATTTTCCACCTTTGGGATTAAAGTTATGGTAGCACGATTGAGTCTCCACAGATCAAGGTTATGACCATAGAAGGCTTTTACTAAGTTTATAACACCGTTCTTAAAAAGAGGCCGATGTAGTTGAATATATTCAATCGGCAATCCATCCAGGCCCGATGTTTTGCCCTTGGCCAGTTCTTTCACCGTCTTATGAATTTCCTCTTCAGTAAAGGGCTCTGCCAGTGAGGATAGGTCAATAGAAGGTCTCTCAATGAGAGTATGCCAACTAGCTTCTAGCACCTCGATATTACCTTTTCCCATAGTATTTTGAAAATGCTCAAAGAACACTTTGTTGACCAATTCCAGGTCAGAGATTAACTTTGAGTATTTTGTAATAGAAGGAATCAAATTTTTGTTACGTCTAGCCGACGCAAAAGCGTGAAAATTGGCCGTATTCTGGTCACCGAACTTAAACCAAGTGCACGGTGATCTCTGTTGTCACTTGGATTCAATTTTATTAGCCATATGATGGATTGATTCCTTAAGATCAATGCGAAGTCTCCGCTGTCATCATCAGATAGAGTCCTTTTTTCTTCTATCTGGTCAATTATTTGAACGAAATATTTTTATTTTGTAATAAAAGTAGCATCGTTCTTAGTTCTGTTGGCAGCCCAATTATGCAAGTCAAAACGGAGCTGCTTAAGCTTAGTTAGCAAAATATTTGCTGGATTTTTTGTCAAAGGAACCATATTCCAGGTTTGAGAAATAATATTTCTAGCCTCTTCACATTGAAGGTCATGATCATTCGAGATTCCATGTCTGTTTTTTCCTTGGAGCCTCATACCTTAAGGTAAACTTCAGAGGAGCATGGTCAGACGTGCTCTGAGGTAGATCTGTTACGTAGAGAATGTCATTGAGAGGAATGAAATGGTGAGAGTAAAACACTCTGTCTAGCTTGGACAACATAGGCAGTGGTCTCGTATTAGACCAAGTAAACCTTCTCCCATAGAGAGTGGCCTCTTGAAGTGTCAGGTTGTTTAACATATGATTTTTTTTAGACGCAATGGTTTTTTTTCATTAAAATTAAAATAGAAGTGTTACAAAGGGGAAACAATTTTCCTGAACTACTCAACTTAACCACTATTCTAACAGTGTTCTAACCATAATGTTGCCTCTTCATTAGCTTTCCTAGCAATAATATATGGTGTACTACTCTTATCATTGAACAATCGATTGTCCCGTTCCTTCCACACATTCCAGGTTACGGCCGCCCATGATGCTTCCCATCTTGCTCGGTTTGTCTTTGATAATCCTTTCCATGTTTTCATCCAGAAGTCTACAAAGTTGGAGTCGAAAGGCGGTCTCATGTTTGTGTATTGTGATCTTTGGGCAATCCTTCTTGTAGTTCTTATGAAAGGGCAATTAACGAACAAATGATCCCTTGTCTCTAAGGTCATTTTGCAAAACACACATACGTCGTCATGTGGCCATCCTTTCTTCTGAAGGTTATCTGCCATGTTTATTCGGTTGTGGCATGTAAGCCATAGAAAGTAGCGGACTTTGGGTGGAGCTTTGACTTTCCAAACAGCATTTTGCCATGCACAATTGATACCCTGGTTAACTAACCAATCGTATGCTGATTTTGATGAGAAGGTGCCCTCCTTCTCCCATCGCCAGGAAGGTGGATCATTAGGGCGATCTCTGGTCGCTCCAATCTCATAAGGAGGAATAAGTTCTCTAATGTCTTTGAGAAAAAAAGAAAGATTGTTTGGGTTAATTTCTTTTAATTGTGTGATATTAGTAAGACCGTAAAGAAGATGCAATAAATGGGGCCAGATGCCTCCTTCGGCACGATCAAGCCTCCAAAGCCATTTCATTAATAATGCATCATTTTGAGTGTCAATATTGGAAATACTTAAGCCATCATGCTTCTTAGGTAAGGTCACCCTATCCCACCGAATGAGACAATTTCCGGGATTACATTTATCATTTCCTTTCCAAAGAAATGCATGCATGGTTCTTTCTATTTCTTGTATTACCCCTTTTGGGAGCTTAATCGTTTGCATGAGGTATACCGGCAAAGCACTCAGAGTCGCTTTGATGAGAGTTAGGCGACCTCCGGCCGATAGTAATTTACCTTTCCAACAGGCAATTCTATTTTGAATCTTCCGAATAAGGGGGAGAAAAGTCACTTTCTTCGGACTATTGATGGAGAGCGGAATACCTAAATACAACATTGGGAGCGTCATCTTATCACATCGTAAGATTCTAGCAACCGTGGCATGTAGGTGTTGGGAAATAGCGATTGGGAAGAAAGCACTCTTGTCCCAATTTATATGTAGACCCGTTATTTCCGAAAATAAGTCAAGCATATAAGAAAGGATTTTGAGATTGTTAGGATGTGCTTCTATAAAAATGACGGTATCATCCGCATATTGGATGATTTGAGGTCCTAGTTCAGTGACCGAGATAAAGAGTTCCTTAACTTTAATAAACATGGATTGGATGAGATCGATTCCCAAGTTAGAGAGAAGTGGAGAAAGTGGGTCGCATTGACGCACTCCCCTATGGTGGAAGAACTTTTCCGAGGAGATTCCATTCGTTCTTATTTGGGATGAAGAAGAAGTAAGAAGATTGTGAACCCAATCAACCCACATGCTAGGGAATCCTTTCGCACGAAGGAATGGGAGAAGAAATCTCCAAGAAATATTATCGAAACCTTAGCTATGTCAATTTTAAGCATTATCGAAGGAATTTTTCTCTTATGAAGGAAATGTAGCAACTCTCTTGTGACTAAGAAAGATTCGGTGATTGCCCTTTTCTTGATAAAAGCGGTTTGGTTAATATGGATCAACACCGGAAGAAGTGGTTGTAGCCTTGTAGCTAGGATTTTAGAGATGATTTTAATAGGGGTTGAGACAATACTAATCGGCCGAAAGTCCTTAATCACGGTCGGAATTTCTTTTGTTGAAATGAGAGTAATTGTCGCTTGATTAATCTTCCAAAGTTCTAATCTATTCTTAAAAAAGGCTTTCACGATGGCAATTATTTCGTCTTTGAAAATATGCTAATGTTGTTGAAAGTATTCGATTGGAACTCCATCGGGTCCCGAGGTTTTACCTCTTTGGATATGAAGAACTATCATAAAGATCTCTGTATCTGTAATAGGAGCAATTAGTGGGGAGAAGTCCACTGTTGCGGGTCAGATAATATTAAGGAAATCCGTGGCCGTAGCATTCATGTTGCGGGTGCCCATGGTGCTCTTAAAGAAATCATAGAATGCTAAATTAATAAGCTTAGGACCTGAAATGGAGATGGCGTTAAGATGGAGAGTATGGATCATGTTCATGTTACGTCTTGCCATTGCAGCGGCATGAAAGTATGACGTATTTTTGTCCCCCATCTTAAGCCATGTACAAGCAGATCTCTGCTGCCATTTTGCTTCTTGGCGATTAGCTATTAGATAGGTGGACTCTCTTAAATCAATATGAAGTATTCTTTCATTATCAGTGAGTGGGCGTTTTTCCTCAATTCGGTCTAAGAGCTGGATAAAGAATTTAGCTCGAGCTAGATCTGAATCATCATTTTGAACTGGGTTTCGGCCCATGCGTGTAAGGTCCTCTTTAACCTGTAAAATTTAATTAGGAATCTCGTTGCCGGGTTGGAAGAAAGCACTTGTTCTTGCCAATTCTCTTGCATGATAACTTTTAAGAGCGGGTGTTGGAGCCAAAACCTCTCGAGTTTCCACGTACGTTGAACTCGTGGATGTAATGAAGAGAGAGAGAATTTAAGGGGGGCATGGTCGGACGTGGTAAGTGGGAGGTCTACTAAGGAAGGTGAGACGTTGAGCGATAAGAAATGATGAGAGAAGAATACACGATCTAATCTAGAAAAAGTGGGAGACGGACGTTTGCTTGTCCAAGTGAAGAGTCTAGAGTAAAGAGGCGCCTCTTGAAGGCTAAGAATATTGATCGTATGGTTGAAATTGAGTATGGAGGAAAGAGTGTGGTTATTGTCCGTTGATTCTTGCGTGTCTCTAATGAGATTAAAATCGCCCATGATGATCCACGGAAGGTCAAGGGTGTTTAAATGAGCTAGCTCTTCCAAAAAGTATTTTTTAAGGTCTTCATCCGTGGGACTATAAACATTGGAAAGCAAGAATTTGAAACCCGGAGGTAGCGTGAGAGTGCTATTAAGCGAGAAATCAAGTGCAGTAGAAGATTCTAAAGAGAACTCATTTGACCAAGCCGTGATAAGACCACCCTTGGATCCATCCGCGGCTTTGAAACAAAAATTATTAAACTTAGATGGACATGCTTGTTTTATGTCAAAATAATTCGGAGAGGCCCATTTAGTTTCTTGCATACAAATCAAATTGCATTTAGAATCTCTAATAGATTCTTTCACTACCTTGCATTTGCGATCATTGCCAAGGCCTCTAACGTTCCACGATACAAAAGAGAGATAATTAAAGAGTTTAAGACACATCAAAAGGATAAAAATAAGTTTCACAAAACATAAAGCAAATCAGGACCACATGTCCTCAAATGAGACAATTCTCGTCTCGATAGTCAACTTCATCCTCAAAGTCAAATTTTCCACTGAATTCGTCATCATTTTCATTCATTGTGGAAATGAAACCACAAATATTAGAGTTCTCACAAATTGGATCATTTTCATCAAGTTGATTAATACGGAGGGAGCATGACCCAATGATTTTTCTTGGTTGGTTTCTTTCTTTCTTTGGACCCCTGTTGGAGGGACCTATTCTTTTTTTTCTTCTTCTTGAGATTTAGTAAAATAAGGTTCTTTAACTGGCCCAATATTCTGGCTTATTACTTTCCTATTTTCATTAGGATTTTTAGAAGATGAGTGAATAACTAATTGCTGGCCCGCATCAGAAATTCCAGGCCCACATGTTTTGAGTCCAAATAATGAACGGATTGTATTACATTTGTCTAAATTTAGTTCATTTGGGTAATTGGATTCAAGTTCTAGGTCCGTTAAGATACCTGAATCCTTAATGGCTTTAGAGATTTTTGTACCACTTGACAATTTAGACTTAATATTATTATTAGATCTTATTTTCTTTAATGGGGCTGGGTGGGTACCGTCAAAAAATTTGACATTCTTAGTCTTTCTTTTTGATATACGTGTCCCTAATGAGGCATATTTTAATATTGGGGGAATACCCAAAAATGGAGCATTTTTTGTTCTTTTGAACAAAGAAGAAGAAGAAGAGGAGAGAGAGAGATTGTTTTTACCTTTTTTCTTATTCATTTTGTCTCGTGGTTCAGACGATGACGTCTGACGCTGAGCACTGATCCATTTTTATTTTTCCTTCTTCGTGAACCTTCTTTTTGGCAGAGCGTCTGAGTCCCCCTCTCTGCTCCTTCCATTTCGAGCATTCTCTTGCTCTGTTCCACGCGAGTCCTCTGAGCCGTCTTTCTGAGACCTCGCTGCACCCCCGTTAGGCAGGGGAGAGCCTCTAGAAAGGATGACGGGGCCAGTCTCGCGTCCCTCGAAAGCAGAGTTCACCGTACCTTCTGATACAGGAGTGATTTCGAGATTCGTGCGTGACTGCGTGTGTGGTCCAGATTTGTTATGACCCCCTGAGTTTGAATTCGATTTGACTAAAGAGTTGACTCTATTTTCCGGCGAAGTTGCCGCTGTCTCCATTGTTACCGGCACAAAATTCTTGAAACCCAAAGAGGAGAACACCAATGGAGCTAAAAGATCCTTGGTGTGAGATATCTAAGGGAACTGGGAACAATGTCAGTTCATTGTTTACTCCCAGAACCTTCACCAAGATTGAGGACTCAAGTCCATCAAGAAAGAGATGGAAGTCCTCCGACGGAATGGCCCGAAGCATGTTAGTTGCCACCACAACTCTTAGAGATTACATTGATCTCAATTGCAAGAGTGGACCATGGTCCGTTACCACCCCGATCGAGGAGAAAATTGATGCGAGGTCATTCTCACACCAACTTATGATAGGAAGATTAGTCAAATCAAACCAAACTTTATGATTGAATGAAACTACGTTTGCATCGATGGCCGAAGACCACGCATAGCAAATGAATTCTGCTCTTTCCAGCGGTCTTATGTGATTTTGCAGAAATTCAGCTCTGTCATATCCCGACGGTAGTGTAAGGAGGTAACGGTCGCGACCCCAGTAAACAAGTTCACAGGGTTTGGACTGTCAAGGAGGTTGTGAACTAGAATCTTTAGGGTGTTTAATTTGTGATGATCGACGAAGTGAGCATCAAGCACTCTTGCTCTTTCGAGTTCCTCTAAAGCCTTGTCATGGTGTGTGCCCTTACTAAGGCAGACATTGACCGTCTTTGGCCTATTTGGGGGTAGAGCTGCTGTCCCAAGTGTTCCCCTCGGTGCCAGTGGACTGTTGGGAGCCGGAGGGTTAGGACAAGCACGAAAGACGTGTCCTGGGAGGAAACAGTTTACGCAAACGCGTTGTTGTCTACAGCTCTCCGTCGGGTGGTCGTACGCCGCACATCTTGTGCACCGTCCATGCCATGAAGGATGGCTTGGGTCAGGGGGGGAAGCTTACAGGGTTGTTGGGTGCATGCAGAAGTGGTTGTGACGTTGAAGGCGAGAGAGGGCGTTTTCGGTTCACCGGACGACTGGAGGACGGGCGTGGCTGGTTGTTGTGTGGACGCAATTGGGGTTGAGTATTGATGGGCCGCTGTTGATGGAGAGGTTGTGGTCGACAGCTAGTTGGATGCGGTTGGTAGTGTTGTTGTTGTGGAATCGGAGGGGGAGGGTTGTTCCGACGAGCTACCGGTCGGTTTTTGGGCATTTGTCTCCTAAGTTGGCCATTAAAGTTTGAGCCTTGTTGAGGAAACATTTTGTTATGTGGAGGTTTACTGTAGCTTGAGTGATGGAAAGTGAAGTGGGGTTTGTGGAAGAAAGATTTCTTATAGGGAGTGAAAGGGAGAGGTTGATGAGGACATGGTGGTGTAGAGTGAGGCTTGACCATGTGTAGCCATCCTTTCTCTCCAGTCGGAGTCGCCTTCAGTCTCACCATCCCCTCTCCCCTTCCAATGGTTTGTTTAACATATGATTAAAATTGAGAATGGAGAAGAAGGAGTGTCCACTTCCTGTTGATTCCGTTGTGCACCTAATGTGGTTGAAGTCCGCAACGAGGATCCATGGTAAGTCAAGGGCTGAGTTGATGTGTGCTAATTCATTTAGCAAATCTGACTTTAGATCCTCGTCTGTTGGACCGTATATATTTGAGAGCAAGAACTTGAACCCCATTTCTGAGGAAGAGGCACACATCAACTCATGAATCACTCAAATTGATAGATACCCAATTGATAGATACTTACTTACTAACAAATCCGGACTTTATTAAAGAAAAAACATACATTAACCCAAAATAAATAACTTGTGTAATTCACAGAATCACTGAACTATTGAGTTGCTTCTCCAACCGGCTTCTTCAATTTTTAATGAATCACTCAAATTTTGAATTGCTTGCTCGTACTCTTTGGCATGTGATATGGGTTCTTACTTCTTAGTACGTGATTTGTTTGAGTCGCTCAATCTCCTGACTAAGTTGATCAATCTTTTGCTCATTTATCAGCTTGACTTGTTCAGTCTGCAATATTGTCCAACATATATATGAATACTCACCTTCTATCACTTCTTAGGTACATAAGTTTTATTATTAAAAATATGCGATATTTTATAAGCAAGCATGCCATACTCTATATTAATTCAGCAATATATAATATTTTATCAATGTATGGTGAGTGTATTGCATACAAATAATAAATGTCATTCTCATAGAAAGCAATACGTCGAGAGGTGCTAATGGTCCTAATGGATGTTTGGTGGCCAAGTTTATTATTGCCAAGATATCTACTTTCACCTAGAGGCTAGAATAGATCCGATAATAGGTGGTAATCCACAAGGGTGGTATATGAAAACCACTTGACTGAGATTAGGTGGTAATCCAATTGGACAAAATTTATGAACTTTGAAGTGAAATTACCAGTTGTGAGGTAAGCGTGACGCATATGCAATTTTGTTGTAGCAATTGTGGGGCAATAGATAATTTTCCATATAATATTGTTACCAAATTAAATGAAATAATAGAATTACCATTTTAGCCAATTTCTCCTCAATATTTTTACGCATGATTATCTCTTCATTGGCAATCTTCTTGAATCGTTTAACTTCCATGTCGGACTCTTGAAAAGGGCCAGGACCAAACTCCCTGTAGAATGAAACAAGAATTAGTTAGGCCTTTACCAGTTAGGTCTTAAAAAATCAGTACGGCATCATGGAAATGAGTGATTTCATGATTTTCTTATCTACGTTTGAATTTGTTCTGGATGGCCTCTATAATGTATCTAAGTACCGTAAAATCAACCATGCATGTGGCATATATATTGCGAAGATATTAAACCTTATTGAACTTCAACAGGAAAAAAATATATTAAGCCTTGGTGGGGGTGATTGAAAGTCTCTGTAAAAACCTGCAAGTTAAACATTGCAATATGTGTGGCATTGGCCAATGGGTCGAAGTAATCAAATATATAGGATATATATAGCAATTAGCAATAAATAAAAAATTGAACGGGCGGGCCGACTAAAGCTATCCAGACCCGACCCATGAAAGCGAGCCTAGCCATCCGAGTCACCTTGCCGCTTGGCTTACAAGCTCACGCTACTGAGCTCGGCAATTAGCAATAATAAATAAGCTCAATGCTAATTTACTTGTAATTGAAAGGTTAAATTGTTGATGTTACCATATTGACTCTAATTGCCCATTGGTCCTTTGAATAAGCCATATCTTGCATGAAAAATATGGATTCTCAACAAATGATGCTGGAATGTCACTGCAATTAAAATCGGCTTTTTTAGAATACAAGTCAGGAATAATGTCAAATTTATATATCAATCTTAAGCTTACAATGATAACAGAAGGATCACATAATTAAAAAAACTAATTAAGACTAGACATGATACAAAGAGAAGAAAGTATGCAAGTGTAAATAACTTTGTTAATACTTAATTGATGTCTCTTATAATAATCAATGGATCCTTTATCTAGAGGATGCTTGAATAATTGAGGAAAAAAATATTTTTCTACATTTTAAAATTTACCATATAATAGATTCTTAAAATAAAATATCAAAATAGAAAATAGACTAAGATGCATAACAATAAAAGATTTCAAAATATTTCTTAATTTGTGAATGCTTAATGGTTAATTACGAAAGCTGAACAGCATCACACAATGAGAATTAAATTGCCGGCAGAAGCTAAACAATTATTCAGAAAAAAGTTATTATTGGTTAGATTCTGAGTTGGTACCTCTTGTAACCTGTATCTATAACCAATTTTTTCATTCCATGCCTGGTGAGAAGCTCCAAAATTGTTTCTTTAGGTTTGTATGCATCAGGTGTTAGTATCTCAGCTTGAAACTGAAGACAATCCAAAGCAACGAAAGAAAAGTTTCAATTAATCAATCGCCACATTCTCTTTTGGAAATCTTTATACTTTCACTCAAGTTGTATCACATGGTCATTGTGACACAATTTGACTAGATCTATTTCTTAAGGTTCAATAATATAACGAGTACAGCAATTAAAATTTAATAATCAGATTTTCTTATAATCGTTATTTGTGTTTTGGATTAGATGTAACTCATCAAATACCTTTTTTATCAAGAAAATGGGGTCACTAATTTTTTGTACTCATTTTTGTTAGGACACGATACTGCACGACAAGGATTTTCCGTCTTGCGGTACGACATGAAAAAACAGTATACAGAGGTGATAAACAATATATAAAATTAAAAGAATAGTATATAAGATTTATTTTTTTGGAAACAACATATAGAGATAATAAACAGTATATACGCAAAACAATTAAAATACTATATAAAAAATAGTATACTGAAATATGGAAAAAATAGTATATATAAACTTCGGTCGCTTTATGGGCGTGCTAAACCACTTTACGCACTGATTTCTCTTTTTATTAACGTCCATCAAGAGTTTATTTGAAAACAGAAATACTTCTTAAAGAACAAACCATACCTGTTCAGTTTGGCATATCTCGAGGTACTTTTCAGACCTTTCAATGAACATACTCTTGTAAGATTCGTTATCTGTTTCATATGGAAAAATATACTTCAAATCTAACTTTATAATAAGATTGATCAAGTATTTATCTTGCTACAAACTACTTGGTTAAAGAAAAGAGACCGACTATTAACCTCCTGTAAATTGGGGTTTCCTGACTATCTATCAATGAGATCGTGTCACGTGTCGTAAAAATGGGAGTCGTTTACAAATTACTGGACTCCCGATTAAATGAACTCCGGAGCTTCTATATTTGTTGAAAGGATTAGAAGCTCTCAAAATAACTCCCATGAACTAAACATATGATTGTTATTTTTTATAATTCCATATGGCTGCTCATTGAATTTCTCATATATAGTATATTATTGGAAATATAAAGTATAATATTTAGAATGTAAGATATATTATTGTGATATAAAGGTATGTTGTATCTTTTTGACGGTGAGATTTCTTTGATTAGTCTAATTTTCTAGGTCTGGATTGACATCTTATCACAGGAAAAAACTCATGATATGAGATAAAATGTATATTATTATGAATATAAAGGTATAACGTTTAGAATATAAGATATATTACTACAATATAAAGGTATAACGTTTAGAATCGAAGTTTATATTGATATGAATATAAAAGTCTAATAGAAACTAACAAAACTATGAAACTTTCGGCTGAAAGATATGGAAGCCCGAGAGCTAACAATATGGGCCGGATGAAATTTTGGGCTGAAATATATTGGAGCCATTAGAAGTTAATAAAAAAATATTCAAGTGTATAGGGCGACTCCTAGTTTTGGATTCTATTGGGAGTCAATATGAATTAAATAAAATGGGAGGTCTAAATCTCTTTCCTAAACGAAATTATGAGGTCAATAATTCAATGATTGAAACTAAAATTAGACTTGCATATATTTTTCAAATATTTGAAGAAATAATTTTGGTTAGATATTTGTTGGAAATTATTACATAAGAAATGGTATTCTTTAATATTTATGACTATCTAAAAGTATATCATTTAGTATAATAGTTTCATATTACAGAAAAATGGTCACACTGAGGAACATAATTAAGGCACTTGAGAGATCCAAATTAATGCTACCACAAACATTTGTAAATTATATTGTTACGTGTGCTATTGTTCCCTATATTACTTTACTAGGGAGTGTACTGCTGGTGGTAAAGATGCTATATATCAGAGAGAAAGAAACATAACTGAATACTCATACCTAAATAATGGGTGGTCAGGATGATCTTAGTTTTATCTTTTTGGTAGTTTTTGAATACCCATTGAAGAGTAGACATATCAGGCGGATTAGACCAATAATGCAATGCCACAAAGACTGTATCCATTATTGTATGCTTATGCAATCTCGTATGACGTGGGTTGTTTCTGTAGCCAAACAATAACGATATAACTCCAGCTTGTTGAGATCTTATGCAAATGAGGATATATATAGGGGCCTTTAAAGTCCCACGCCCACAAAAACAAAACGTTGTTTGCATGACTTTGCAATCACGGGATGATCTGCTCTCAAAAACGCCAATTAATTTACAATATTCTGTTGACTTGACTTGAGAAAATTAAGGAATAAATATAATCATGTCGATGTGAACTGCCCAGCAAGTTCCCTGCCACAAGTGTTAATTTAATTACATAACACATATTTAGCTAACACAAATTTATATAAAAATGTTTAGCAAAATTTCTCAACCCATTAAATATGTGTTGAATCTCAAAAAAAGAATTACATAGCAAGTCCTTTTTTCTATTTTGAGCCCCAATATTTTATTTTATTTTTGGTATGGGACCGTAATGTAGATCAAGAATTTTATTTCTAATGTGGGTTTTACTGTAAATCTCAAATTCAGGTTAATCAAATCTCACATTTAGGTAAATCTCATACTTAGGTTATTGAAATTCAAGTACATGGTATTTAGGTTATTCAAATTTAGATTATTCAAATTCTGGTTATTCAATGTAATTTCAGATTTTTGGAAGTTTATTTTGGTTGTTCATGTATAACTTGTATTAATAATCAATAAAACTTAATCATCATTTAACTAACGTACTAATTCACATTCATAATTTGCGTAAACAAGTATGTGTATCGTCGCCTAAACCAACTTCTGGAACATATTGAATAAAGAATTGCTTGCAGAATAATCCAATATCACAACCTAACTTCTTAGAAAAGTAGATGTTTTCTGTTTTTATTAACGGCAACACAAATATTAAAAGACGGAATATGCAAATACATAACTCATAAAAAATGCATAAGATATAGCATACATATTATAATACATGATTTTGAATCAAATGAAAGGGAAGTTCTCTCAATTCTCAAAAAAAAAAAAAAAGGGGTGGGGGGGAGTTCTCTCTATTTATGCATTTTAATATGTTGCAAGCGCATTTCATTCAAAAAAAAATATGTTGGAAGCGCATGATCACTACTCTTCATCTTCACAGTCCTCAAATTCATCCCATGTCACCGAAATCTGAAAAATAAAAGACTAATGAATTTTTTTATCGAACGAATTCGGTATGAAAGTTAAAGTAATCAAATAAAAATTTGAACAATTAGAGAGATCTTTTTAGAGGCCTTACGTAAATCAACTCTTCTAGCAAGTTCTTTATTAATAAATGTACTGTAGTAAGTTGTTTTTTCCTTTTTATGCCGAGTTACAACTGACCTTCTTAACACCTGGTACATCATTCTTGCCGAGCCCTCGGTAGATCTGAGTCAGAAGTTCCGCAAACGCATTCTTAACATTCAGTGCCTCCAGGGCGGATGTCTCCATGAAAAGCAAGTTTTCCTTCTTAGC
Source organism: Juncus inflexus (assembly GCA_024447665.1). Lineage (NCBI taxonomy): Eukaryota > Viridiplantae > Streptophyta > Magnoliopsida > Poales > Juncaceae > Juncus > Juncus inflexus. Next base: position 12,527,618 of record JAJHPC010000007.1, on the reverse strand, counting down.
AAATGCCTGATGATAAAAAATTAATATTAATGATGTGTATTTTGTATTAATATAGACCAGTTCCTAAGTAATTCAAGCATAGACCACTTGATAATTTCGAGTGGTCGGATCTCGGAAGCATAATTTTGACATTTGCAGCGGAAAACCTGATATTTTAAGCTTTTGAAAACTAAAGTTAATGTATCCTCTAAAAGATCACCTGAGCATCTTTAGTGGATACAGTGCGTGATTCACGCAAATCGACCTTGTTGCCTACAAGCATGATGACAATATTGGCATCTGCATGGCGTCTGATCTCCTTCAGCCACCATGCGACATCATCGAAGGTGTCGTGGCGAGTGACATCATACACCACCAGTGCCCCCACTGCTTCACGATAGTACTCACTTGTGATCGAACAGTATTTGTAGTGAAATATGAAAACAATTTATCAGTATTCAGGAAGGTAATTATCGTGAATTTATAACAAATCACATATCGTTTCGTAGATCCAACCCATTGACCACAAGAACAATTTTAGCAACAAAATTTTAGTAACAACAATCGAACAGAGAAATTTTAGTAGCAAAATTTAATGAAATAAACCTTTCCATGATGGTAATGTCCCAGATTTCGGCCTTGGCGAACTTGTCATCGACACGAATCTCGCGAGTCGCGGATTCAGCATCGATAGACTGACTCCTCAGTCCAAATTCGTCCCTTATGAACCGAGAGAATAAACTCGACTTCCCCACGCAGGATTTTCCTACCACCACCAACTTGTAAAGATCGTCATTCGCGATATGACTCATTTCTAATTAATTTTTCCTTTTCTTTCTTCTGAAATACCTATGTTTCTTATGGTTATTTTCTTTTTAGCTTTGTATAGTGAAAATAGTTTCTCTCGGGGTTCCAGGGAATGGGGTTCAGTTCAATTCCTGGGAATGAAAACTAAGAAGACTATTCCAATTTTGAATTAATGAATCTGTTTAATTAATGAGTCCAATTTTTAATTGTCAACCTCAATTTACTCAAAAGTGCCAAGTTGCCATACTATTTAATATTTATTGTTTAATAAATTAATTACATGTATAACAGTGTAAGAATTCATTGAATAAATTATTAGATTATATGGGAATCCAGGTCTAGATATAATATAAAGTAATAACAAAAGAAGGACTTCAAATTAATTTTTAATATTAAATAAATTAAATACATGTTTAACTCGTAAGGAATCAATTAATACAAATCTTCTCGTTTTGCTAGATTTAAATCAGATGGGATCCAATCCATATGAACTAATGGACCTTTACTAGTGTCCTCTAAAAATCCTTCACTTATTCCGCACTACGGGTTACACAATTCATTTTGTCATATGTTTCGTTTTTAGTACTTTAATAATAAATGCAAATAACAAATTAGGGTATTTTTAAGGGGAATTTTTTTTTTCTTGAAGTATATAGATGTGACAAAAGCTTAACATAAGAAAAAAAAAATGTATTAGTCGCCATAGGATTTCTTAGTTTATGAGTATACCCAAACTGCATTAGAACTAGTCTACATCCATCACCGACCCGTACTCGGCCTAAACAAGGCGGGTAAAATCCGATTATCATACCTGTGGGTACGGATATGAGGATGGAAAATATCTGGGGTTGAATACGGGTATGGTTACGGAGATGAAAAGACAATGCCGATAATATCCATAACTATACGTATCCAACGGACAACTCGTGTGAAATGAGAAACTTTTATATATACTAGAAATAAAATTAACACATTTAATGTCCAATTTTTCTTTTTTTTTGGGTTATTTTTATTTATTTATATGAGTTCAAGGATGTATATTACTTCTTTTCTTAGGTTTACCTTTCTCTCTCTCTCCAATTAGGAGGAAACCTTCATATCACAAAGAATCGAGTTTGTGATTTTTATTTTCGATAAAGCATTTTAGTAGCGAATATTATTGAGATTTTTTTTGTTTTTATTAATTGATGTAAATATAATAATAATAGACATCTTACGATTTATTATTTTCAATAGGAAATGGCCTAATTTCCTCAAAAAAAAAAAAAAAAAAATAGGAAATGGCCTAATAGCATATCTTATTACAAAATTTCTAACCGTTAAATTTGGTGAAGATTATTTTTCTATATATAGTAGGCAATTGCTTAATAGAAAATTTCACTAAATGAATGAAAAAGGGTAATATATTGGTCATAATATATTCAGCATCATTATTTGGATTTTTTTTATATACCATTTTTTTCAAAAATAAACTAATATTTACCACTGTTTTGAAAATAATGAGGTAACTACCATTTCCGCCACTACTAATGGCGGAACAGATATTATCTGTTCCGCCACTAGTAGTGGCGGAACATGTGGATTTTATAATTTTTCAAAAACGGGATTAATTAGTGAAAAAACGTGTTCCACCACTGCCACTAGCGGAACAGGGGAAAAATTTACCTGTTCCGCCACTTCCACTGGCGGAACAGAAAAAAAAATTAATTTTTTCTCAAAAAAAAAAAAAAAAATCCTTTTCCGCTACCGGTAGTGGCGGAATACTGTTCATTTGCACTAATTAATCATATTTAGTCAGTCAAATGAGAAATTTTTGAAAAAACGAAAAATTCATATATTCCGCCACTAGTAGTGGCGGAACACATCTGTTCCGCCACTGATAGTGACGGAAATAATAGATACTATATTATTTCGAAAATGATGGCATTTAGTGGTTTATTTATTTTGGACGAAAATGATATAAAGAAAAACAAATCCATTATTTGCGCAACTACAACTGAAAGAGCCCACCCTAGTACATGTTCCTCACATTAAATTCGCCACTAGTCCTAGTAAATAGTATTCATAGATTCTTGTACCAAATTTTCTGTACTTCAATTTAATTAAAGATTGGCAGTTTGGTACACTGAGCACATGAATTGCAGGTCTTGATTTTGACCCAATCAGTTTTCCAACAATGCATTTATTACGCAAGATAATAACACTTTCATCTTCATTTCTTACCTAGAGATTTGTTCATTTTCTTTTCTAATCTCCTTTTTTCTACATTTCTTTCTAATTTACTAGAGAAGGCTCCGTTATTTCTTTTAAATCTTGAGCAGGCAATTGGCTACTGAGTTACTTCATTGATCAAATAAAATGAGTACAAAGTTACCACAACATGTAAATTATTATTATGGTTTGTTGTGTTTTAATTGCACTGAAGCATTAAGCTATGAGTCTATTGATGTTTCTACATCTTCCTTGTCAAAGAGAAATAATTATGTTGAATTAAAAACCAAAAGCAGATATTATATTGAATTAAAAACCAAAAGAAGATAATATATTGAAGTGTGATCTTATTAATTTTCGGCATCTTGTGTAATTGGAAGTATGTGGCTTTGTTTCCTGAAGGTCTTTCATAATTTTATCACTACAAAGATAATTAACAAAAAAGTAAAAAATAATTAAAAAAACATACAACGCGATGACATTTTTCTATATAGATATTTAAGAATTGGCTCTTATACACGATGTTTTTAGGAGTATACAACAGATGAAATAACAAACTTTCTATTTGACTCATGAGTTATGTAAAATTATAATTATTTTTATTTATTTGCTCAAAGTATCAATTAATAATACGAACAGTATCACTAACATACATGTTTAATAGTAGTATCATACTTGATGGAATAATACAATGTATCAACAATTCAACATCCTTAAAAAATAGACCAAACTTTTACATATAGTTTGGCCTCGGCTTCGGCGTGCACTGTAAATTTGCTTTTGAACACTATCTTTCTTCATTATTATATAGAAGAAGAATGATAATATCGTTTATGAAAGAATCTCTTTTAAAAACAGGACACAAAAAAATAAGTGAAAAAGTGCCCAAGTCCTTCAACTTAATCCACCACATCCACCATCCGACCAACAAATATTCCGTGATTTAGTGTATCACAATATGTTATTAAATTATTCAAATAGGACATTGGGCCCATAAAAGAAAAAGAAAAAAAACACTCTCCCTAAGATTCGAACCTAGGAGAAGGGGAAACGCCAACTACCCGTCCAAATCTGAGCCCTGTGTATCGTAATATGTTAATAAATTATTCAAATATGACATTGGGCCTATAAAAGAAAAAGAAAAAAACACTCTCCGTGAGATTGGAACCGAGGAGCCTTCAACTTGAAGGGGAAACGCCAACCACCTGATTAATAAATATTGATATAACGTACCACATATGTTAATAAATTATTCAAATAGGACATTGGGCCTATAAAAAAGAAAGAAAAACACACTCTCCCAGGGATTCAAACCGAGGATCCTTCAATTGAGGGGGAAACGCCCAACTATCCATCCAAATCCCATTTGTGTTATAATATATCAAAATACATTAATATACTCGGTTGAATAGCATACTGGGCCCCTAAAAGAAATGAAAAGCGCTCTCTCCGTGATCTGAACCGAACCAATGACCCTTCAGTTGAAGGCGAAACGCCAAAATCACCCGACCAATTTAGTTTTTGTGATTTATCATATCAAAATATACTAATATACTCATTCATTCAGGACACGTGTCAGCATAAGCTAAAACTTGAATTTCCTTGTAATAATGATTAATTAATAATTAACTAGTATCTACCCTCATTTCGCTTCGGCTCGAGCAAAATTGAAAATTTTACTATTTTGTCTTGAAGAAAGTTCTTATTGAATAATGCTCCATAATAATATGAAATTGCCTTCGATCTTACATATTCTCTGTTTTAAAAGCCTTATGTGAATATACATGTGACTCTCATTTTCGCTAAGCTATAATCTATATAATATTATGACAAATTACGGTTTTCTTAGGGACAACAACAAATGCTTTAAAGGGACATGTTTATTGGAAGTCATTATACTCTAATTTCAATTTATTAAATGACATTTTGAAATATTATGGGAGTGTGTATTTTGGGATGAAAGTATACTTCATAGAATATATTTACTATTTGCATATTAGTACATCTAATGAAAAGAAAAAGATAATTTCATATTGGCTCCTAATTATTTAGGAGGATTAGATATGTTGTATATTATTTATTATATAAATAATACAAGTAATTTTTAAAACTTATTGTTGTATTTTATTGATATTTTTAATGGCCATTAAATGAGGAGTTAGAAATGATATTAATATATTGTACCAAGTCTTCTCTCCTTCCTCATTATAAAAGAAGTTTTACTCCTTTCTAAACATAACAACAATTCAACAGATACAACACAACACGTCTTCTTCTTCTTCTTCCTCCTCCTACTAAAAAATAACTTCTTCTAATTACACAACATAAACTTGGTTTGAGATATCATAGTGCACGGCTTCATTTCTTTTTGAAATGAAGGCCTGCTCTGCGACTGTGCTACCGGAGCGGATACGGGACTTCCTCGTGGTGTAGAACCTTAGAGGCGGATAGACGGCAAATCCTGCACTAGAGGACATCAATTTATCTTTAGGGCAGTCACAACTCAATCGCACAGCTACATCCAGGCTTGTCTCATTTTTATCACTATTTTATAATTTGTTTGATTATTTATTTGGTTAATTTTAGAATTATAACCAACAAGATATAAAATCAACGCAATTATATACTTATTATCAAGATATAATGTAACAATCCATGTGGTGGTCTCCATAAATAATATTGTGGTTTGGTACTGAGTCAATGCATGAACTGTTGGGTTTCGGACGTGCATAACGCAGCGGAAAACAAAATTTCATCCAAAACCAATCCGAGGATCCGTGCGTATCGGTTAAATTAAAAAAATAAATCTTAAAGATACCTTTCGGATTACGCTTAATCCGTGACGCTCAAACTATGCGTATTGTCCATGCGCATCTAAACCGATTACCGTCTTAATCGATTTTTCGTCGGTCTAGGCCGTCTAGGTCGGATTGTGCGGAAGTCATCTACCGCACACACAATCGATCTCCACCAAAACTCTCAACAACCCGTTCTCATCTTCTTAGGCCGAATAGATCACAAGCGCCGAAAGAACAAACGCCTCTACCGGTATCCACACGAACAAACTTCTTAAAATGGCAAGAAGAATAATATATATACTAGTAACTTATTCTCCTCTTGCACAAGAAAACTCTTTTTCTTAATCTTATTTTATCTCACAAAAGATGTATATAAATCCTCTCATATAATCACACTCTTTCGTTTTTGTCATTCAAAAAGAAAGCACCCTTTTTTAATTTTGTCATGCAAATTAGAAAGTATATTTTCTCTCTTTTGTCTCACAAAAGAGAATGTGAAATAATTAGAGAGAGAATGATGTGTTGTGTTGTGAATTTGGAGCCCTCTATGTCCTTATATAGAAATGAAGAGTCATGTCTCTTCACACTAAAAGATATGTATGACATCACTCATCATTATCCATATATCATTATCTAGACTCTTCTAGATTACATGATCTTTTGTACTCATAGTCTTTATATACATATATATCACATCTTATCACATAAGATGACAATATATTTTGTGACATTCTTATGCAACTCATCATATAAGTCGCTAGGATTTTCTGCGCCTGTTCTTTGTGTGTGACCCTATAGGTTCACTTAATGTTGGCAATAGACTTAACAATCTATAAATCATGAGCGGACTCTAGCAATCCATTATGACTATCTAATTTAAGTGAATATCGATAATCCGATTTACCTAATCAACAATCACGTATTTAGTCCCTTTGTTACACGATATCTATATCGATCATAAGGCATGTAATATGCCATCCTTATATTAATCGATTAATATTTCTTGATTCCAAATTATACTGAAAAAGAACAAATGACATTAATAACTCTTATTTATTCATTTGAGTATGACCATATATTTCTTCAGTTCAATTCATCAAGAGGCCTAAAGATATCTCTCTCATTTATGAGAGGAACAAATCCCGCTTTATTGCACTCATCCCTCTACATGATTTATTATATACCTAAGCATAACCGTTATGACTACCCGGTTAAAGGTAGTGTTAGATTATATTAAAGTATAACATTGCTCATGTTAGGAACCGAGACAATCTCGGGTCAAAGGACTATAAATACTTTATATTACAAGAATCACTAATGACGTAAAACATGTAGCATTCTTATGGCGAGTCAATCCAGTATATGATCTCTAACATATACCTATGTTAATGACTTGATAACTATTTATCCATGATCGGTAAAACATGATCATCAGTCAACTAATATATTGGTGTTCATTTATAGCTTATATATAAATATATATATTTATTTATATCCGCAAGTATAGTTGTCTCTATAAATATCATATAAATGACCAAGGACGATTTAGAATAACATTCATAATACTTTATAGTTTTACTATCAAAGTCACGCACTTTGATGACATAAAGTTAAATTGCATATTCATGGTCTATTTTTAATTATATTAAAATAACCTATAAGCATATATTATATGAAATATCTTAGAATAAATATTATGTTTGTTATTACAATCTATCATCTAGGTTGTAAACACTTTGATCTATGGCATAACACCATCATGAACTATATACACAAATTCCCACAAATCAACTCAAAATATTAGCCCTTTTGGTCCAACCGTGTGAAAAAAGAGAATTAGAAATGTTATTTTTTTCATGTTATTTGGATGGTATGTTCTCTCCATTAGATCATGATCCTAAGGCCAAAAATTATCATCAAACCTGATGTTGACATGTGGTAAAAATCATGGCTAGCTTTTATTTTAGTAGTATAATTCATAATTAATTTTAAACTTTTAATGACTTTTAATATTTTTATTTGGATTTTACTAATTTTGAGTGTCTTAATATTTCAATTTTGAATTATGTTGTGTAAGCTTATATTTTATTTTTTTTTATTTTCGTAATTTTTTTGGTGTTTTGATTGTAATTTCCGAGTATACATTTTTTACCGCGGGTAGACAGACACCCGGCGGATAAGGTATGGAGATGAAAAAATAGCCGTGGTTATGTTGAATATGGATAAGAATAATAACGGATTTTAGTATGGGTAGCTTATGGTAAGAGAATAATCATACCCGACCCGCCCCATTGACATCCCTAGATGTAAATACGAATTCAACTCAAATAAGCATCAAACAAAAGAACGGTGATCAAACACTTTTCTATTCAATGAAAAATAAGTGTGGTTAGTTTGAACTTGGAATAGGAAGCAAAGTTTTAACGAGAGCCCATGTCACACGAGGTACGAAGATCCAAAAACTAAATTAAAGAAGTGGGTACTCATTACTTGCCTTGCCTGAAATTACAAGGATCCAAAAGCCCATAGGCCAGCCAGAGAAAATACTGGAATGGAAATCTCGAATTCATTCAGAACACGGGCTCAGTCAGTTTGCTAATAATGCTAGATTTCAAACCTCATATTCTAACCGAATCATATCATGGGCTATCTCAAGACGAATGGATCCAATCTTCCTCTACCAATGGTGAATCGGCCGCACTGCTTTCATCCCTTGATCTCTGAGGTAAATTTGAGATTTTGGATCAACTGTTGTTGTTTAGATTGATGGTTTACCTGATTTACTGGCTTGTCAGCTTGATTCTTGGTTTATGTGGATATTTGTCACTGAGATTGGGTACTGTAAATTATTCAAGATAAGCCTTTGAGTGTTAGGAATTATCTCCTTTAGTGTGCGACAGGATTTTCAGAGTTTAGTATTTCATTGACCAGTGTTTAGCTTATTATGGATTTTTCTCACAATAAACCATCACCTGATCACTGAATAATCATTATTTGTATAACTATATACGATTTCGTACCCATTTTACATCTTCTTTGAGCCAAAACAAGTTGTAATTTGACAAACAATGTGATATAGTTGATTGAAACAAGTTAAAATAATGGGAACTATTTGTTTGCTATATGAGGTGGCAATTGTAAATGCAGTACAGTAATCATAAATTAGTAATAATAACTCTACAAAACCTCACAATATAGTTTATATACAATGCTAGTTATTCTTCTTTTCTCGCTCATTCTATTAATTGACAAAAATCGTGGTAGTAGTTAGTAGGGTTCAGTTCGGGCTTATGGAAGAAATAGAAGGGTCCGTGCAGAATATTTCAATGTCACCTCTAATTGAAACACCAAACATTTCACAAATCACAAGCTAACTTCTATAAATAGATGCGTATAAAAAGTACAATCAGAAACACAAACATTTCAGTGATTTCACAGGTCACAAGCTAACTTCTGAAATAGATGCTTATAATTTGACTGCAGTTTTTTAGTATGTTAGAGTGTGTAGTTGTTAGAAGGGGCGGTATTCCTATGTGGTGTAAAGTGGTAGGTCTGTTAAGACAATCTCTTGTAAATGTTGTTTCTGATTAATGAATTTGATATAGGGGGTCATTAAACACCCCTTGTTTCCTTAAACAAAAAAGTATAATCAGAAAAATGAAACGAAGGACGAGCTACATTTTTGCTTGAAGTTTTCTAATAAACTTTCTGAATTTATATTTCAGAAATTTATTCATCTGAAAACAACTTAGATTTCACAAATTTCATAGGTCATTTCTGAATAAAAAAAAATTGTAGGAACACTTTGAAAACTAACAACAAAAACTTTTGTTCACTTCTAACACGAGTCACCAAAACAGGCAAACCAAGCAACAAACATAGCATTACAAGATACAAAAGAAAACATAACTGAAAAAATGGATTGGCCGATTGATTGAATAGGAAATACCTAATCTTGTGACCTATAAGCAACGAGCTCCAAATCTTTGAGCTCAACCAAGACTTCATTTGCTAAATCAGGCCATTTCTTCCTATCCTCTTCTCTGCACCTTAGACCCAACTTTGCCAACTTCTTCGCCACTTCCGGTGGCCACTTTGCCGAACAGCTTGGCCATATCGGCAGATGTTTCAGCTTCTATCATTTCTCTTGCCAGTTGCCACCCACGTTCTTAATTCCCTTGAAACCACTCTTCTGGTGATTAGTTGTAGTAATACAATACCGAATGCATAAACATCATATTGGGGGGTCAATATATTTGTGCAAATGTAGTCTGGATGTATGTAACCATCATTTTCTTTGTAGTAAAGATTCATGTCGGTTTTGGTGAGATGTATTTCACGACAGTCACCAAAGCTGCTAAGCTTACATCCGTAGTTTGAGTCGAGGAGAATGGTGTCAGGTTTTAGACTAGCATGAATTACACCGTGGGGTTTGGAAGTGTGAAGGAAGATGAGGGCCAAGCAAATCTCCGAGGCTATATGAATCCTTGTTTTCAAAGAGAATGATTTTTTATAATCATCTTTGAGGTGATCACCAAGACTGTCGTTTGGTACCGATTCATAAACAATTGCCTTAATCTTCGAGCATGCTCCTATAAGTGTGATGATGTTGGGATGCCTAACCCTTCTAAGAATGTGCACCTAAAAAATATACCAACGTTATCTTTGTCTTTTAATAATAACATTTTCATGATTAAACTCTAACCTTACATAAATTGAAAGTGACATAACAAGACTATAAACAAAAAATAGATAAAATATACAAATCAGTAAATAAAAATATTAAAATAATACAGAGTCATAATGAGCTGATTGAGTGTCATAGATTGTATACAAGAATAATGAAGCTAAAACTTCATTTGCATTACCTCCTGATTGAATACATGCTCTCTCAGACCGGAGTCGTTTAGAATCTTTATAGCAACCATTTTGCCATGTAGGTCCGCTTTATACACAGAACCAAATCCGCCTTCTCCAATCTTATAGTTCATATCAAAGTTATTAGTTGCCTTCTTAAGCTCCTTATCAGTGAATTCAATCAAGCCCAAATAATTGCACATATCCTCTACCCACGTACGATACTTCAAAAAAAATTCTGAGAGTTTCTTGATTTCATTTCTTGATTCTGCAAGCTGCATGGTAAATCTAAGGCTTTCTGTCATTTCTTGATCTCTGAAGAAATAGCATGAGTTTTCCAAAATATTTCTAATTCTCAATCTAAGTAGGTAACATGTTCCTTCTAATACAATGACTTTTAAAAGTCAGATTTATTATGTTTATCTTATAGAACATTTGATTAGTCGTTCAGCAAAAACATACTTCAGTAGAAGTGTTCATTAATTGTGTTACTCGTCTTTCATTGTGATGATACTATTTGGGAAATTTGCAAAACATCCCCTACATTATGCCTAAATTGCAAAAAAGCCCATGTATTATTGGAAATTGCAAAAAAGTCCATGTATTATTGGAAATTGTAAAAAAAAACTACCGTTAGATTGAAGCTAACACCGTTAGTTTTAGTAATTTAATCACATCAAAATTAATTTTTAAATACTAATTAACGTTTTTCAGAAAATTATTATTTTTATAATCTATTATTAAGAAAAATATTTTTTTTTAAAAAATCATTGTTGAAAACATTTTTTGTGTTCGGAAAAACTTTTGTTTCTGACATTTTTTTTTAACAAATTGTTTTACTGAAATAATATTTATTTTTAATTTTTTTAAAACAATAATTTTTCATAAAAAATACTTTTTATAAAAAATATTCTCTAAAAAATATTCTTTCTAGAAAAATGTTCTTTTAAAATATAAATTTAATAAAAAAAATTCCCTGAATAAAATATTTTTCATAAAAAATTTCTGAATATAAAATATGAAAAAAAATTCTTAAAAAAAGTAAAATATTTTTCAAATAATATTTTTATGAAAAATATTTTTCTAAAACAAAAATGTTAATTAATATTTAAAAATAATTTTCAAATGATTAAACTACTAAAATTAACGGCATTAGCTTAAATCTAACGGAAGGGACATTTTTGCAATTTCAGAAATAATGCAGGGGCTTTTTGCAATTTCTAATCATGCAGGGGCTTTTATGCAATTTAGGCATAATGTTGCAAATTTCTCGATACTATTCTCTTTCTCAGCAGCAAGCAGATTTTTGATTGCTTCGAGCTGCATGATAGAATTAGCCATTTTTTGTAAAATACAATATAAATGACTTAACAATGGTGGCTTTTGCTAGTGGAAGATGTTACAAGTTTGAATCTCACAGTTATTATTTAGCTAGTTTCTCAATTCACTAATTGTAGGTTTGAGCCTAAAAAAACAATGGTGGCTTTACCTGTGTCCGTTAGTTTAATGGATTGTTTTGATTGAGAAATAAGATGTTGAGTGTTTAAATTCACTTGTATCAATTAAAAAGTTGAGTAATTATATTTATTTCTTATAAATATGTTATCACAATTGCAAGCCTAAAAATAACTATGAAATTTATTAAAAAGAAATGAAAGCTTTGTTTTAATGAGAACTATATAAGATTTAATTTTCTCCTCATTTCGGGAAAAAAACATACTTGATGTGACTCTTCATAATGTAATTTTTGAAGTCCTTTGAGCTCCTCTCCTTTCTTCTCTATTTCAAGCTCTAATCCTTTTCTTGTATCTTTTTCCACAAGTAGCAAGTGTTCTGCGGCTTCAAGCTGCATAAAAAATGGATTAACACAAAATTTGGAAGTGATATAATTGAACCTAAAGCCATGATGGCCTCATTTTTTCTTCAAAAAAAATAATAGGAAAAAAGCATATGAGGATCACACCTGTAATTCGCTTTTGCATTCGACATCATATAATGATACCTGCAAAGCCAAAGTTCCAAGATTAAATGCTGAAACTTTTCGCTCTACATTTTTTCTTTTAAAAGTATGTAATCCAGTCTTTAGTTATTTTGACTTACTAAAGATGGTCCGATTTTAAGAATTCCACTTTCATTGATTGAAGCCTCTAACTTGCATTGAACCTTATCAGATTCGATTGATCTTATATTTTCTGATCTGAATTTATGGTAAATGTTTAGTTATGGTATGGTTTAGATCAAAACTATACAGCACAAATATTTGTTTTAAGCTTAATATAGGAGATTGCCTACTGAGATTTAAATTAAAATAATTATAGAATTCGATACAAATATATTAAATGAAACAAATATTTTAAACATGTACCTTGAATCTGTCAATCCCAGCAGGGATCCTCGAATCACCGATATTATCATAGATGAAATTGAGATAAAAAGAAGCTGGTCCATAAAATGAAACTTCCTTCACAATACCCAGGGGACTCCCTTGGGGAAAAATTACCGCTGGACCTTCTATTGTCACCTCCTTTTTATCCCAGGACATGACAATTGAATAAGGAAATATATCTACGACCTGTAGCAAATGACTAAATATTAAATTAAGCATGGGAGATGAAATATATTTAGAGCATGCACAATGAAAAAGTAGATCACCCAAACCATGAGATGTTTTGTTCCTCTTCCCTAATATCAACCCGTTTTCCAATATAAATGCTAACTATTCAGTCAAAGTAGTTTCAAACCCCTTTTTATTTTATTTATGTTTGAGAAAAAAAATTCAATAGATTTGAATTGTTCCATGTCTAACATGATCAATTAGCACAGTATTGGGTCAGATTCGTGCTTTAGACTGGTTTTGTTCAAATTTAGCCAGATCCAGGTCAGTTGCTTTTAATTACAATTGAGGCTATTATTTTAATTAATTTAGGTGACTTGGAGACAATACTGGTAGGGATTAGGAATTTTTTCTTCCTCCTCTGTTTTTTCGATATGATTGTAAATATTTTTGCTTCCTTTTATTTCTCTTTTTTCTTGTACAAAACTTTTTTAATTTTCAATGAAATCTGCAGCTTCAAAAAAAAAATTTAGGTGACTTAAAAGGCTGATTATGTAATTAAGTTTTGTAATCTTTTATTTCATATTAGTAGAAACTTGTATTTTTAAGCCTACAATTAATAACTCTAAATTCTAATAAACAAAAGGGATGAAATGCAATTTAATTCAATACTTAGCACCTCATAGCAATACCGCAAACTGCTACCAAAAGCAAGCAACTTCTCTCCTAGCTTGACTTGATTCGGTTGCCTTCCAAAGAACTCAGTTAATTTGCTAACAATTGCTGGAATTTGAGAGGCAAATCCAACATTCTCTACTAGATGAATATCCTCAACACCTAAGCCGGCCTCCTCCAATGCCATTTCTAAAGTGCGCTCAACCTGCTCGAGTAACGGGGAACACATTCTTTCAAACTCCTTCCTCCTTATAGACCCAATCAAATTCGTAATGCCCCAACGAATTTTAAAGGATGCCTCCTCACTTGAACTTAGTTCAATTTTCATTTTTTCACAAGCATTGTATAGTTGCCAGTATAGATCAGCGTCCTTGGTTGCGTCAATACCGTATTTTTTCCTAAACTCAACCATAAAGTGATTAAGCAACACCTCATTGAAAGCTCTTCCTCCCAGCGAACAATCAAAAGAATGAGCAAAAACACATATCATGTTTTCCACATGCTCGACAACACAAACTTGCATACTAATCACACCCATATCAACAAAAGTCACATACATTTTTTTAGGTTTATCATCAGGGAACTTGAATCTGTTGTTTTGTCGATATGCTATAGCTGAAGCGTCGTTTCATGGACGAGTATGGGAATTGTAAACCCCACTTGCGTTGCAGCATTATACACAATCCTTCTTTGCAGATCTGTGAAATATATAGGAATTCCAATAAAACATTTCGACATGTTAACCTCACTCTTATACCGTGATTGGAAATTTTCCCATAAATATGAAAGGGACTTGGAAAGTAGCTGTGGGATGGTTGCTTGCAGGTTATTCCTGTTGAAGAATACGGGAAATCCGTCATGGTCTTCCGATACCTTAGCACCGACCAAATAATTGGATGAAAAAAATTTCTGACCAAGGAAGGATTTAATGAGGAGAGGTAGTTGTACCGGAAAATCTGGATAACATTTAGATAATAGCTATGAAGTAGGTTCGTCATATTGCTTTCTATCTTGTTCGAGACATCCAACTAGAACACTGATATTGGTGCCTAGGTCAAAGCCAGGGAGGGACATAATACTCGCCGTTGTCATTAATTAATTCTTTTCGGTGATCCAAATGCAGTAAATAACTTAAATTTCTTGTGATTTCTTCTTTTTTCTCTCTTCGAAAATGAAAGCAATTTCTATGTTGGAGATCTCGAAAATGAGGCACAGTACGTTGAGAATAAAATGAAGGGGCGGTTGAATTGGTGAGAGGAATACAAATCCACAGTTGAGAATAAAATGAGGAGATTGAATTGGTGGGAGGAATACAAGTCTATGTTGGAAGAAAGCAATGATGGGTTTCCAATTGCCAAGTTACATTATAATTTAGGACCGTGACTCCTTGGCTCCCGTCTAAGAAGAAGTCGCCACGTGTCTATAAATTGGGAGTCATTTGAAATCTTTCGAAACTTCTAATTCTATGTACTCCTGAACTCCCATATCTTGCTGAAAAAATTATGAGCCCTAAAATAACTCTCACAAAATTCAATCTCTCTATGACTCACGGTAAATTTCTCATGTAAGATATATTATTAGGAATATAAAGGTATATTGTTGTTGTTTAAAGGTATATTGTCTCTTTTTTGCGGAGATATCTCTTCATTAGTCACATTTTCTAGATCTGTATGATAAGACTTGTACATTCAACTATTTTAGTCTTCTCATTCTCTTATTTAGAATATAAAGTATATTGTAGTGAATATAAAAACATAATATTTAGAATGCAAGTTATATTGTGGTGAATATAAAATATATAATGTTTAGAATGTAAGGTATTTTATTGTAAATATAAAGATATAAATAGAAACGAAAATAAAATTATGAAACTTTGGACTGAAAGATATAAGAGTCTGGGAGCCAACAATATGGCCAATTAAAATTGTGGACTAAAATATATTGGAGCTACTAGGAGCTAATAAAAAATATTCAAATGTATAATCCAGTTTCAAATTTGAACTCTCATTTAATTGGAAGTCAATAGGAACTAAATAAGATGGAATCTTCAAATCTTTTTCCTGTCTTCCTTGATCAAATGAACAAGGACTTAATTCGTTGCCACAGCCCCCTTACTTTTGCTCCAAAGTGAGGAAAACAAAGAAAATATTATCTAAGTGACTTTTTATTACCTTTGTAAAACTTTCTTTTTATTTAGTTTAATAATTTCTGCAGGCCTTTTACCTGCCGACACTAAAAAAATTGAGGAACATTCCAACTAAAACAAAAGGAGCTAATGCAGATTTTATAAAAAAAAAATGGACAAAAATTACCTAAACTTCAAATGATTTTGTATAAAAAAAATAATAGGTTTTTCCTTTTCAAAAATTAAATCAATTTAGCCATGTTTTTCACCTTTTTTAAAGAGTCAAGTACATTTAGTCATGTTTTTACCTACTAAAAAACTAAGTTCCGCCTTAGAACACAGGATCATATAAATTTGGTCTTATTCACATACCAAGCCATAACTAAAATTGTACACTGACAACATCGTCCACAGAAAAACTAAATACCAAAACAGTTTATGATATAAATTATGTTTGATTGTATAAGGTTGTTAAACTAATAATGTGAATACTACCATAATAGCGATGACATCATTGATCTTATTCAGGATGGTACTTTCTGTTGCAATAACACTCTGCACTTGAAACTTATCTTCGCAATTCATGTCAAAAGGGGCTTCTGTCAGTGCATACATTGTAACTATATATATAAAGCAAACACATTCTTGTTAGCCATAGAAAAAAATTTGCATATAAAATAGGCTATAAAGAAGAAGTTACATAATTAAGGATGATGAAAAAGTTATATAATTCAGCATTCATGTGTGCTTGAGAAAGATATCAATCTAATTTAAGTACATCAGAAATCTACTAGAAATGAGCGGCAATTATTCAGTATATCTCTGTTGATTTATTCAAACTTTATTACTAATTGGACAAGCAAAACACCCACCCTTATACTGGTACTACATTACTATTTTGATCATCTATGTAGTACATTACAAAATGGAATACATAAAGTAAATGCAAAGAAAAACAAAGCATGTGTAATCACATAACTATACGTCATGATTGTTTATTTACATGGGTTTCATAATTAATTTATTTTGAATAACTTGCCAACAACATTAAAATCAGAACTTGGTTGCATGAGTCCATGGTTGGGACTAACTAGATATTTCTTTGGGCTTGTTGATTTGACCTGCAAAAAAAAATATACTATTCACATTCATAATTACCAAAATTTTTTTTCCAACAAAAATATGGAGAGTATTTATCTGATTCATATCATATGTTCAAAGATTTACTATTATGGTGAACAAAATGAAGGACAAATAGTGACAAAAAATAAAGGTACCTTGAATGCAACATACTCATTTGTTTTATTTAAGACGCGAAAAGAGCACTTGATCTCCTCATGCAATTCAACTTTTGGAACAAAAGAAAGTAAAAGAAGAAAGAAATTAGAACAGAATCATAACATCATAAGCAAATACAAAGAAAATTAAATTGACTAAAATATGTTTACTTTTTTTAGTAATTTGGTAAAACCTCAAATTCCTACTTTCATTTTTGTGCTAATTAAATTTTAACTAGGACCTCTCAATATAATTTGCAAATTAGGATAGCAGACATTGGCATATGGTGTGCATGTCTCTAGAAGTTGGTCAACTATCATAGATCAGACATAGAAAAATTTAGAGGTTTAAATTTCTGGCTAATGGATGCTAGAATTGGACTATTGGAGTCTTTTTATTCAATCAAAAGCAAAACAATGACACTATTCTATTACATGGATCATAAATAGGCTTATCTTATATTCTAATGGTAAAAGTAAAAATAGAACAGAGTTAGAAAACAAAAGACATACAAGGGAATCTGAGCTTCAGAGGCTTGATTTCTACCAATTCCTGGTTTGGGCTCAAAGTCATCTGACTCATCTCTTGTAAGTTTAAAGAAAAAAAGGGGCATATGGAAAGGAAAAATAGGCTTAATGCAAGCTTTTTGTTCCCTTTCTATTTAAAATAATGGGAAGAAGGAGAAGAGAAGAGGAAGCGTTTGAAGGGCAGATTAGTTTAATTATTTTGTTTTGCAAGTTGAAAAGGGTTGTTTAAGTATTAAGGAGAATATCCTTCTAAGAACTCAAAATATCATGAATTCACAGTACAAATAAAACCCAAAAGAACAAAAAAAAAAATTAAATAAATAACAACAATAATAATTATTATTATTATTTTACTCAAGGAAAAATATTATTATTATTATTATTATTATTATTATTATTATTATTATTATTATTATTATAAAACAAAATAAAAATAAAGATACATGACTACCACTAAGATAACCTAATTGTAA
Organism: Juncus inflexus; assembly: GCA_024447665.1. NCBI lineage: Eukaryota > Viridiplantae > Streptophyta > Magnoliopsida > Poales > Juncaceae > Juncus > Juncus inflexus. Next base: position 12,509,334 of record JAJHPC010000007.1, on the reverse strand, counting down.
GATACTAATTTTATCATTATATAGATGAGGAATTCGAATTGTGCGTTTAGCAGGATTAATGTTCTTATATTTCAATAGAAAAAAAAATGCCTGTAGTTCTCCCTAAGAAAAAGAGAGAGAAAATTTCAAGAGGTGTAAAAGCCCAAAAGACCAATTTATATGGTCCTAAATCAGAAAGATTCAAAAGCCCAGACAATAATATATGGTCCTAAATCAGAAAGATTGAAATACCCAAAAGCTCATAATATATGATCCTAAATCCGAGAGGTTCAAAAGCCCAAAATGCATAATATATGGTCCTAAATCAGAAAGATTCAAATACCGAAAAGCTCATAATATATGATCCTAAATCAGAAAGGTTCAAAATCTCAAAATCCATAACATATGGTCCAAAATCAGAAAGATTCAAATACCCAAAAGCCCATTACACACAGTCCCAAATCCAAATTAAAAACATTCAAAATCCCATAATATACAATCCTAAATTCAGAAATATTCAAAAACCAACAGCCCATAATATATGGTCCCAAATCCAAATTAAAAACATTCAAAAGCCCATAATACACAATCCCAAATTCAGAAATATTCAAAAGCCACAAATCCAAATTAAAAACATTCAAAAGCCCAAAACACAGTACCAAATCAGAAAGCTTCAGAATCCTTGTTCTGAATAAAATTCAAGAAACAAAGTCTCAGTTCCTCTTTATCAACATCAACACTGAACAACAAGAAGCACGATCGAATCTAGGGTTTGAGATTTCATTCCTCCAACAATGGCGATGTCAAGGCGGGTCGGATCCAGTCTCCCTCTGCTGCGCCAGCTCGTTAATGGCGAGTCCGTCGCGGTGTCTGAGGTAGAATTTGTGAGTTCGTGTCAAATCTATCAGATGTGTTTGGTTTGTTGAATTAAGTGTTGGTTAAGATGGATGTTTGACCGGTGTTAGGGATTGTTTTGTTTTGATATAAGATTGGGTTTTATGAAATTGATTGATTATTTGTTGATCTGATGCTTGATTCTGTTTGTTTCCCTAATTACTTTGCTTTCTTTTGATTATTCTTAAATCTGATTGCTTCCTTTTGATCTATTCTTCAATTTCTGACATAATTTTTTTCCATTTTAACAGAAAACAAGGAGCTTCGCTTCTCAAGCCAAGCAACCCAGTCCAAAAACCAAGGTACAGAAACAAAAAACCTCATTTTTCTCTCACTATTTACCAAATATTAAAAACAATTTTCATATAATCAAACATTTATTTTCCAACAGTTACCAATGGCGCTTTATGGCGGGTCAGGAAATTACGCTTCTGCCCTTTTCCTAGCTGCCGCAAAAGCAAACTCACTTGAAAAGGTCGAATCAGAAATACTCGACATTGTTCAAGCTTCAAAGAAAAGCCCTAAATTCTCTCAGTTCATTAGAGACCTTTCTGTAACGAGAGAAACTAGGGTTAAGGCCATTAATGACGTTTTTGGTGAAGCCAAGTTTACTGACGTCACCAAGAATTTCTTGTGTATGAAATTTCTCTCTTTTTTTATTTTCTAATATGGGTATTTATAGAAAAAACTAATTTTTCTGACTATTTTGAGAAAGACACTTTTTAAATTCCGTCAAAATCCTGAATGGCGTTAAATTTTGTTTCTTGACCAAAGTTCCTCTCCTATATAAAAACCGCACAAACATTGGAAATAATAATTAACATATGTGTTATGTCAGCTATATATTAAATTGTTTTAATTATATAGTATTTTGTTGTCTCAGTTATATGCTAATTGCATATTAATTATGTTCTAATTTATTGTTCTAGTTATACACTGGTTAGGGTTTTTTTTAATATTCAGAAAAGTTAGTAGTTCTTTTTTTCTTTAATTTACCAAAAAATAATTTCAGATTTTTATTTTAATTTTAATTATTTATTTAATTGAATGAAGCTGTGCTGGCTGAAAATGGGAGGCTGAAGAATATAGAGAGGATTGCAACTCGATTTGTTGACTTGACTATGGCTCATAAGGGCGAAGTTAAAGTTACTGTCACCTCTGTTATTGTATGTTTTTTATTTTATATATATATTTTTTTAATTATTTAATTTTGGTAATAATGTGAGTTTACGTATCGTATCTACCCCTCTTTTTTTTCAAATACCCAATTTCCATCAATAAAGTAAAAAATAGGATTTGAAATTATGTTTCAGGTTTATTCAGTTTAGGGCTTAAATCAGGTTACATTTTGAGTATTTTGCAAAATTAAGGGGGGTTGGTATGTAAATTTGCCTTGTTAATATGTATTTTGAGCTCATTTTTATTTTTTATTTTTTATATTTTTTGGGTGTTTGATAGCCTCTTCCAGCTGAAGAGGAAAAGGAGCTGAAGCAAACTCTTCAGGACTTACTTGGCAAGGGCAAAACCGTCAAACTTGAACAAAAGGTAATTTTCTCTCTTTTCAGTTAAAACACACTCTGCTCTTTGGAAAATTAATTTTAAACTGAATTAATTTGTTTGATATATAGTGGATCCAAGCATATTAGTTAAAAGATGCTCTGATTTATTTATTTCTCTCCTTTCCAGATAAAATATGCTATTTTAATTCATTAAAAAATTGTTTCTAAGTTTAATCAATTTATTTTTAAAATAGGTGGATCCAAGCATTTTGGGAGGATTGGTGGTGGAATTCAGTCAGAAAGTACTCGACATGTCAATTAAGACCAGGGCTAAGCAAATGGAGAACTTCTTGCGCGAGCCTCTCCATTTTTAAATTTCATTTTTCTAAATTTAACTTAAGCATCATTTAAGGGTGATATGTTGTGATGCTTTTAGAGTGCGACTTTTGCTTTGTGCATGGAGAAAAAAATAAGTTTTTCAAAGAGGTACTTTGGTTTTTGCTTTTTTTGTTATTTGGCCCGCGAAAGGGTTGGTTGTGCGACAAGATGAATAATTTCTTTGAGATTGTGAGTTTATTTTTGCATTTTGGTATATTTTTCCGTTTTGGTGCTTGATTAATTAGTATTTGTTTTACCCAAATTAAGATCAGCGCTAAACAAATGGAGAAGTTTTTGCGGGAACTTCTCCATTTCTGAATTTCAAGATCTTCTCCTTTTTTTTATAATTTGAATTAAGTGTCGATTAATGGTGATGTGTTTGTGATGCATGGAGAAAAAAATAAGTTCGAAGAGGTACCTTTTTTTTTTGCTTTTTTGTTTCTTATTTGGTTATGAGACCAGATGCATAATTTCCTTTTGAAATTGTTGGTTTTATTTTTGGGTTTGTGTAGCTTTCTTCGGTTTGGTCCTTGGTTTTGTTAAAATTTGTTTTATTTCACAGATTGAGTGTTGCTTCAAGATTTCAACATCATTAAGATATCGGAATTGGATTGCCTGGTTGGCAACTGTCAGGCAATAAGTTTTCAAGTCTGAAAGACAAGAAAGTTTGGCTTGACAACCAAACAACGCAAAAAAAGAAACTTAAATACATAAAAATGAACAGACAAGGCAAAGTCCTGATAGATATTGCACTCTCTCTTAACTCTCTCAAGTCACCTATTCAAAGAAGCTTCCTTTCTCTTAAGCAATGCCAACCAATTTCCCCTTTTCTCTATTTGATTCCCTCTCTTCAATTCCCTATTCTCTCTCTCTCTCTCTCTGTCTCTCTCTCTCTCTCTCTCACACACACACACACACACAGAGGCAATGTCTCAAATTGCTAAAGAAACCGGCTTAGTAGCAGTAGATTGTGTTGTAATATCATGTTGTTGCCCTTGTTTGATTCTCCAAATCACAATCTTTCTCTTTATTCGATTGCCCCATAAACTAGCAATCAAAACCAAGAGAATCATACTAAGAAAGCTCCACAAGCGATCAAAAAAGAGGAAATCACGAAAAATTCATAGTGATGGTGGTATTGAAGAGGAAAGTACGCATGAGAGAAATGAGTCTTTGCAACATGAGTTATCAGAATTTCATTCAATTTGTGACCATAGAAGGGTTTTATTTGTCGGTTCGAGTGAAGATTGGATTGAAAATGATTCATGGATAAATCAAGATATGGAATTTGTTAATGGTGATAGGAGTAAATGGTTTGAAGAGGAGAAGAATGTTTGGAGGGAATTGATAGAGAAAGAAGGGCTCTTTTGGTTTGGGAACTTTTGGGCCAATGGTGATTTTACTTAAAAAGTGATTATTGATTGATACTTTTTCCTTTCTTTTAACATATAGAGATTGATTTAGCCAATGATTTGTATAGATTGTATATACCGGATTCGCAATACAAGTTGCATTTTCGAATTTAAATAGCATCAAGTAATAAAAATATGTAAATTTGCGCTCTATATCTATTCATCATAGCAGAAATTATATGAACTAAGAAACACATACAAATCTTTCAAAAAAGAATGTTGTAATTTTGTTACTATACATTTATCAAGCATTTGATCATCTTACACACTTCAAAAAGAGTTCATGTGGAATAAAAAAAAAACATTGCACTGTTGTCTCCTCTTTCGTAAATAAATAACCAAAAAAAATACTCCAATTTTGTACAAGAATAGAATAATTACTAAACAAAAGATTGAAATACATTGTACAAAACCAAATTCAACACTCGTACAGAACGAAAAATGTAAAAGAACTTGTTTTTCTCCCATTATGCCTCCGTCTTTATAGCCAAAGTATAACTTTCAACCAGTATAATATTATTATATCACTTTATTATGCAAGTATTATTTGCACATAAGTATGAACAGTATATCAATTGTGAGACCGAAAATGGGAGATCCATTTGAATTAAAAAATTAAAAGTTGCGACTAGATTCACTCTGTGTGTGGGAATAATCAGAACTAAATTCCTGACTTCCAAAAGCCATTTTTTGAAAGAGTCGAATATCAGCTGTATTTGCCACATTAAACATCTGACTTTTGCCTGGCTGAACCCCGTTACTTATATCCACCTCATCAGTCAAGCTGTCTAGAACCCTCACAACCTAAAAGTAAAAATAAGTAAAATTAAAATAATAATTTAACATTATTTTGTGTACAACATGTAAAATGTTTGTCATGCTCTCTCTCTCTATTTGACATAAGGTTGGTAGAATTTGGAGTTATATATTGGTGTGAAGTAAAATGCTAGAAAAATGCATAGAAACAATGTAGGGTTCAGAAGTAGTGTCCTTTTGCACTTTTAGCCCTTTTATTTATTCAAATTTAATGTTAAAAAGAAAATACTTGACTCATTTTGAGGGTACAATGCAAATAAGAAATGCCAATTACTGGCACAGAGGAAACTAAAAGAACTCGACTAACAGAAATGAGGGGTAAAACCCCAAGTAAAGTAAAAGGGCTTCAAAATATTATCATTTTTTCATTTTAACCCTTGTAAAATGTACAATACTCTCAAAATTAATTTTTAAAAAAGAAATACTTGGCTCATTTTGGGTCGGCGAGAGGCGGAGTGGCGAATGCAAGCGGCAGCAGTTTCAATCATTCGAAACATTTCAACTTCTTTATAATTTGTTCCGAGTTTCGGATCCACCAATTCCTTGAAATCTCGGTCTCCCGATTCCAATGCTTGGCCCAAAAGTGGTCTCGCCTAAAAAAACAAAAAAATAATAACATAAAGAATGATCAAACAAAATAATCATTTCACACCACTGTGAGTTGGTTTCATATTTCACCACCACTTAGCACCGGAAGACTACAGCTGTTTGTTTATGCTCGTGCAATAATAGAAAAATGATAAAGAAAAATTAGATATGATAGAAGAACAATATAAAAAAGGTATAAAATGATAAATATTAACAAAAAAATGGTAACAAATAATAAAAATAATAATAAAAAGTAAAGGTTAAGTATGCTTGTGTTATAATAGAAGAATGATTAAGAAATAGAAAACGAACAATAAAAATGTAGATAATGAAAAGAGTAACAAAAAATGATACATAATGATAAAAATAATTAAAATGATGAGAGGTTAAGTACCCATTCAACAAGGCTCTCTTCACCAACAGGCCTATTTCCATCGACAGGTTTACGACCCGTAATTAGCTCCAAAAGCACAACTCCAAATGAAAATACATCTGATTTATCTGTCAATTTTCCAGTCGATGCATATTCTGGCGCCAAATACCTACAATTCATCACAATATTAATATTTATCATGAAAATATTTGAGAAAAGTAATTATTTGAAATGATAAACATATTATCGAAATGTCCCCATAACACAAATTATCGAGTAATATATATCATTAAATTTGAGGGGTTCAATTGAAAAATGTAATGGCATCCAAATGTACCCATAACACAAAATCATCAAGTGATATATCGTGAAATTTGAGGGGTTAATTTGAAAGATGAAACTATATGAAATGATAAATGTACGTACCCAAATGTACCCATGACACGTGTAGATACGTGAGTCGCATTAGTATCTGTTAGTCTTGCGAGACCAAAGTCTGCAACCTGGTTAAAATTAATTAATTGATAATTTAGTTTTTAAAATTATGTGTGATATTAATGGATTTGTATTTTGAGAAATGTAAATAAATAGTTACTTGGGCCTCAAAATGGTCATCTATAAGGATATTGGCTGATTTAATATCTCTATGAATAATCTTTGGATGACCTAAAGAAAAAAGAAGATAAATCCAATTCAGATGATCAATTATACGAAAAAAATATCAAAATTTCAGTTTATTCTTTCTAATCGGGAGAGAGAAAGAGAGAGATATTACAATCCTCATGTAGATAAGCTAATCCACGAGCGGAACCAGCCGCCACCTTAACCCTAGTTGACCATTCCATACACGGTCTCCCTTTTCCTACAAAGAAAAAAGAACTTTTAATTAAAAAGAAGAAGAAACTGAAATCTCATATACAAAACCTTAGAAACATTTCCACAATCTCATAATTCCTAAGCTAAAACTAAATGTCCAAAAATTAATAAAAAATAGTAAACAAATAAAATCATACCATGTATATGATAATGCAACGTGCCATTTGAAACGAAATCGTAAACAAGCAAGCGATGATCCTCCGAAATACAAAACCCGACAAGCGACACCAAGTGCCTATGATGCACCCTACTTATAATCTCCACCTACAACAAAATATTAAAAAGAATCAAATACCAAAACTAAAAATAAATAATCGAATAATCTCTTACTCAACAAAACAAACTAAAATAAAATAAAACACAAAAATGCATATATATATTTTTTTTTTGCTGTTAAAGCAAAAATGCATATTGCCAATAAAGCATGATAGCAGCATGATAGAGTCTATAGTGTTTTTTTAATTACTTATAACTTGGTTGTAAGTTTGTAATATTTGCATTATAAACTCAGTCATGCTGCCATCACATTCTAATCGTATGCATATGTAATATTTTTGAATAAAATAATCTTTACCTCGGCCTGAAACTCTCTTTCACCCTGTCCACCGCCGTCTTTCAACTCCTTAACGGCGACCTCCTTCCCATCCGCCAACTTCCCCTTGTAAACACACCCAAACCCTCCTTCTCCCAAAATATTCTCAACCGCAAACCCTCCCGTTATATCATACAAATCCTCATATTGAAAAGAAGATTGATTGGACCCCACGTTAAGATCCGTCATCGAGTGTTTCATCTTGCCTCCTTGACTGTAGTTCTTGGAGTTGTTTGAATTGTTTGAGAACCCATTAGAGTTGTAGTTTGGCCCGCCGCCTGAATGATATGGTGAAGAGTTGTAGTTCCGGGAGTTGGGCGGGAGGCCGCTGCTGTAATGTGCTGATGTCGCTCGGCTCGGCGATGACATCAGAGGGGCCTCGCCTGAGTTAGGATATCCTTGTTGAGGGAATTGAGCGGAATTTGGCATGCCGAATCCGTTAGGGTAGCCTTGTTGGTAACCTTCCATGTGTGGGCGTCTCTTCTTTCTTGTGTAACAGATGCATATGCCGACAACTGCAAGTACGAATGCTGCTACGACGACCCCAACAGCTGCTGCCGCTCCGGTGCTCAGCCCTCCACCGTCGGAAGGAGGAGAAGGAGTCGAACTGACAGGTGGCGGTGCTGAGTAGTTTGTAGAACTGCCACCTGGCGAGGAAGGCGTGGTTGTGCTGGGCGTAGTTGGAGTACTAGGAGTAGTGGAATTGGTTGAGGAGGCTGGGGGAGGAGGAGAGGAGGGGAGAGAGGAAGGGGGAGGAGCGGAATGGAGAGCTCCTGGCGGAGGAGGTGTGAGAACCGCAGGAGGAGGTGAGGCAGTAGTGGCAGATGGTGGCGGAGCTGCGCTATTAGACGGCGTAGAAGGCGTGGATGAAGCTGGAGGAGGCGAAACAGTAGTCGAAGTGGGAGGCGGTGATGCAACAGTTGAAGAAGGAGGAGGAGAGGCAGCGGTTTGTGGGGCTGGCGGAGTTACTGCTGCTGTAGGAGGAGGGGAAGCGACGACTGGAGGGGCCAATTCGGGCAGAGGAGGGGTTGTTACCGCCGGAGGAGGGGAGGATACAGTAGCGGCTGGTGGAGGAGCAGAGGAAGAAGCGTCTGGCGGAGGAGGGGTGACTGTTGTATCCGCAGGCGGAGGAGTGGTTGTTGTGTCTGCCGGCGGAGGAGCAGAGGCGGTGGCGTCGGGCGGAGGAGGAGTCTCTGTTGTATCAGGCGGTGGTGCTGAGTCCGCCATGGAATACAACAACAATGGCTTGGTGGGTAGAAGCAAAAACTCAAGCAGGTGAGATTCAAACTCGCTTCTACGCAATGCCGAGATGAATTCAGCAAAACCCAAATATCCAAAAGGTCCAGCAGTTGAGATTCAAGCTCGTTTCTAAGCAATGGGTATATGAATTCAGCAAAAACAAGAAGACCCAAATGCTCAAATCAAGTACCTGAAGAGAGAAGAAGCATAATGTGGATGGAATAATCAGCCATTGTTGAAAGAATGGAAATGGGTTGGCAGAAATGAGAAGTTAGAGAAGGTGGAGATGAAAATGGAGGCCTCGAATGACAACGTGCTGGCAACTCAACTCGCTCTACTTGATACAGAGTCAGCGAAGGAGGGAGAGAAGGCGTAGCACAGAGATTGGTTGAACGAAGACTTGTACGTTTTTGTATATGAAAGTATTTTCGGTGTTCTGACAGAGAAATGAAAACCAGAGGAATTACACGCGGGAGAGGAAGACAGAGATCTCGTTGATCTAGAATAATGTTAGTAGAATTGATTGCTATCATAGATTCATAGGTTAATTCATTAGGAATTGTGGTGAAAGTGAAATTTTGATTTTTTTTTTTTTTTAAATAGTTATGGAAAAAAACTATTTCAAAAAATAGCTTCGATTGATTTTAGAATAGATATATGTATGTCTTTGACAAATTTTTCACAATTCACTATTTATTTATTGCTAATGAACGGAGGCTCATATGTACTTTATATTTTTTATATAAAAAAAAGTGGCAAATGACTGAATGAGACATGTTTGTGAGTGATAAAGGAGACTTGACGTATGTCCGTTTCACAAATCCGTCATAATCCACTATTTATCGCTAATAAACGGAAGCTCACATGTGTTTTATATTTTTTAAATAAAAAAATGGTAAATGAGACATGTTTGTCAGCGATAAAGGAACTTGAAAGATTGATTGTTAAAGAACAAATAATTTTTCTTCTTAATTTTATTTGCAGAAATAATATTTTGCCTAGTCACTTGACGAAACTTAATATATTCACCTATTTACTTGATGAAACTGAAAAAATTTCGTCCAAGTACATATTCTTTTTTTTTATTATGTTCAACTGTTACCGCGTCAAATATTTCTTAATTAAGATTAAATGTCAGTTTCGCCCAGTGACTGAGGAAATAATTATTTTTTATGATTACATGCTTAGAGGAAAAAGATTAACAAAATATTTTTTTTCTAGTTTTGCTCAGTCATTGGGCGAAACTGAATTTTTAAGAATGATTATCACAAAATTAAGTTGTTTACTACTCTAATTTAATTCCTCAATAATTTCATCCAGTGACTAGACGAAATAACTAGTTTTGTTCAATGTTAAATTATTTATATGTCCGAAGAATAATTATGTTGTATTATATTTAAAATTTGATATGTTGATCAATCATTGTTTTGAAAAAAGAAAAAAAAAATCCCATCCTCAGTTAATTTATTAGGAATTGTGGTGAAATTTTAAAGGATTATAGAGGAGATGGATCAAGGGAAATAGTCGTCGAAGACTCACACCGTCAGCTCGTTGTCGAAACAAATTGTTTAAAAGTGGAGGTTTACATTCAGCCCATAAACATTGATTATTTACACTAATTATTTAGTAAGTGTAATCAGATGAAATGAAACTAATTACATTTTCAAAATCATGATGTTTAGAAATTAGAGAACAGCTAATAAGATGGTCAAAATATTAATTCCTTTTGTGAGGGAAATATGCGAATGTGTTTCTCCAAGATAAAATAATACAATATAAAGACTGTATCTCAATGAGAATAAAGGGAGAGGTGATCTGAGAAGTTTTTTTTTTTTTTTTAACTCCGAGTGGACATTATTTTGTATGAAATAAAAAAAAATTATTTAATTGATGAATATGAAGTTTAGACTTACAACGTTCAAGTAAACTACTCTACCACCATGTTATATAACCATTTGCAACTGTTATGATATGAATATGATAGCTTATAAAGATGAAAAGTGTTTACAATGATAATTAATTAGGATGTTGACCGTCATATATTTACCGGAATAATATGTTTTATTTATGGTTTGTGTATTTATTTGTCAATATAGTTTTTAATGTGCATTAATTGTTTTCTAAACGTTTAAAATAATTATTTTAATGTTAATATAAATATATTTTTAATATGAAATAAACATTTTAATATCAAAGGTACCTTTCATCATGTTTAATATATCTTTTCTTATTTAGCATATTCTTTTATCATGTACATTATATATTTTATTATGTTCATTATATTATATATGGTTTTACTTCATAACAGAATTATTTTTAAGGGAAATTCTTCAAAAACCCCCCCAACTTTTCTAAAAATTATGAAAACAACTCACTTTTTAGATTCCTGTAGAACCCCCCTATAAAATAAATTGAATTATTTTTAGCCCCTATGCCAACTTTTCCATCCAATACCAAGTTTATTAGTGTTAAAGTTTTTATTATGATTTATGACCATTTTACCCACATAATAATAATATGAAAATCAATGTGATTGTTTTGAACCAAATTTATAAGTGAATGAAATATTTTATTGTATAAAAATATTTTAGCAATTTATTTTTCAATTAATTTTCACTAAAATATATTTGTATACATAATAATATATTTTTATTTTTATTTCTAAGAGAATTTTTTTTGCTAAATAACTTGCTAAAAATGTTCCATAAAATATTATGTACTTCCGTTAAAAAATATTTATGAACCTAATATAAATATAACCTTATGATTTTATTTTATATGGAGGGTAAATTGGCCATTTTAAAAAACTTAACATCATCTTCCTTTACATTGGATGGAAAAGTTGGCATATGGAGCTAAAAAATAATTCAACCTACTTTATAGGATTTTTTGAAGGAATCTAAAAAGTTAGGCTTTTTTGATACTATCCGAAAAAGTTAGGGGGGTTTTGAAGAATTTTTCCTATTTTTAATATCAATAAATAGTTTTAATCTCAACAAAAAAAAATTATGTTTTGATCAGATTAACACTTAGCTTAAAAACTTTTGATAGCCATAGCTTAAAAACTATTATGTTTTGATCATATACAGTGGTACCTAATATATTATTATTTAGCAGCTCGTATACATACTTAAAGTATATATACTGTTTTATTTTCAAAATCAAATATACCTTTTATATATATATATATAGGATGACTAAATAACTTGTACAAGCAAAATTCAGATTTTGCTTGTGACCAAAATACTACATATATCATCAAAAATTCAAATTTCAACCGTACGGATGAAATATATATTTTTTGAATATGATGTAGATTAATTTTCACAATAATCGGAATATTATATCATTGCCATCATGTTTCATCAAAATTCATCAAAATATATATAATACATATTATATATATTTTGATGAATTTTGATGAAACATGATGGCAATGATATAATATTCCGATTATTGTGAAAATTAATCTACATCATATTCAAAATATATATATTTCATCCGTACGGTTGAAATTTGAATTTTTAATGAATTTTGGTCACAAGCAAAATCCGGACTTTACATATTATCAAAATTCATCAAAATATATATAATACATATTGTATATATTTTGATGAATTTTGATGAAACATGATGGCAATGATATAATATTCTGATTATTATAAAAATTAATCTACATCATATTTAAAACATATATATTCCATCGGTAGAAATTTGAATTTTTGATGAATTTTGGTCAGAAGCAAAATCACAAGCAAAATCCGGACTTTACTTATACAAGTTGTTTAGTCATCATATATATATATATATATATATATATATATATAACCTTAAAGTTTATACTATTTATTAGTCTTTCAAAAGAAAAGAAAATATCTCATAAATCCCATTAAAGTAATAAAAATTAATATTAATATAAAATAATAAAAATGGAGTGCATAATTCACACAGGGAGTCAGCATGCCAGGTGCATGATTCTCCTTCCCTTATTTTGTCTTTCCTTCTCCAAAATTAAAACCGTTACAAATAGTCAAATACAATTAATACATAAGAAAAATAATACATATCCTAATTTGTCTCTTTATTTCATTCAAAATTAAATCTATCCTTTTCTTTTCCTTTATTTTTTTTACCCCATTTTTTTTTTTTTTCCTTCCTCTAATTTGTCTTTCTTTCTCCAAAATTAAAACATTACAAATACAATTAATACACAAGGAAATAATAAATATACTAATTTGTCTTTTTATTTCACTCAAAATTCCCCTTTTTTTCCTTTTCCTTTTTTCACCCCAATTTTTTTCTTTTCCTTCTCCAGAATTAAAATTTAAAACCGTTACAAATACAATTAATAACATAAAAACAAAACAAATACAAATTGCAAATACAATTAATACACAAGAAAAATAATAAATTTCCCTAATTTATCTCTTCATTTCATTCAAAAAACAAAAGAGAAAATATTCGGAGTGCCCAGAAGCGTCCACCATACAGTTTTAGTTGTACATATATATATTTATACTTAGATATACCTTTTGTGTTTATAAATATATTTTTTTGTAATTTCATTATACCTTTTGTATTTACAAAAATATCTTTTTACAATTTCATCATAACTTTGTAATCGGACTTTGATGGGCGCTTCAAAATGTTGGCACTCCATATCTGAACCCCAAAACAAAATTCCTCCTTTTTTTCATTTTCACCCCAATTTTTTTTAAAACCGTTACAAATACAATAAATACAACATAAAAAAAACAAATACAATTAATACATAAGAAGAAAATAATAAATATCCTAATTTGTCTTTTTATTTCACTCAAATTTCTCTTTTTTTTATCCCAAAAATTTCCAGTCAAACTCTGCCACTGTATATACACATATATTCGAATAAACTTAAAGTAAAAATATACACTATTTACTAGTCTTTAAAAATGAACATAAAATTTCTCATAAATCCACAAAATATCATAAAACCAGAAAAACGAAATGCATCATAATTCACATGCCAGGTGAGGTGCATGCTTCTCCTTCCCCCAAAATTAAAACCGTTACAAATAAATACATCCTATTTCATCTTTTTCATTTCACTCAAAATCCCTCTTATTATTATTCTTCCTCCATTTCCATTTCCATTTCCATTTCCATTTCCTTGTTTCAATCTCTTTACTTGAACGAACGAGTGAAGTAATAATGGAGGCGCCGGGCGAAGTAGTCACATCTCTATCGGAATACGAATTGCAGGAGAAAATCGGGCGATTGAAGAGTATGCTGTCGAAACCCATAACCGGTTCTCTTCCTGACAAAGGAGACAAGCTCCGTTTGCAGCTCCGGCAGTGCCAGGAGGAGCTCGATCGCCGCCGCCGGCTGCCGGAGAAGGTGTGGATTTGTTAGGGTTTTAGTTGTTATCATCACTTTGTGTTTGTAATTATGTGACATTTTTGGGTTTTGGTTTGTAGGATGGTGAGAATTGTGACAGGCTGAACCAATCGAAGTGCGCGGAATCGTCAGGTGAAGTTAGTGAGTGAATTTGATGTTGAATTTTGCGAGAGTGGTTGAATTTATTTAAGGGTGTTTTAGTGAAATGAATGGATTAATTTGATTTGAGTTAGGGTTTTTAATTGATGTTTTATTGCAATGTAGGTTCAGTTGAAGATCAATCGGCGAAAGATTCTCCATCTTCGTTTGCAAAATTATTCAGCAAACAATTTGAGCCAAAGGTTATTTTCTTACATATTTTTATTAATTTTTTTTTAGTTTTAATAATGTATTTATTTTGTCTTTTACATTTTGATCAGCTAGGTGTTTCTAGTGTTCTGAAAAACAAATCAAAATTAGCTGATAAAAAGGATAATGATGTTTCGAATGAGAAAAAAGATAAAAATGTTTCCGTTTCAAATGTGAAAAAAGATAAAGATGTTTTACTTTTAAATGAGAAAAATGAAAAAGAGAAAGAAAAAAGCGTACCGCCCAAAAATGGTACCAATATTTCTTTGAAGAATAGTCAAACTTCTCTTTCAGCCCAAAAGAGGTTAGATTTTATTTTATTTTATTGATTTAATCGTTCAATTATTACTTCCAATTTGGTTTATGTATTTTCTTTACTAAAATTTTTTATTTTATTATGATTAGGAAAAGATTATCTGAAATTGGGGATTCAACCAGATCTAGGTCAAGTAAGGTAATAAATGAGTCAAACAATGTAATTGATTACCAATCTCTTTATTTAATAAGAAATTTATATTAAATTATTCACATTTAATTGAAAGTTATTTATTTTTATTTTTATTTTTTTGCAGGATAAAGAGGTAGTTCTTTTGGATGAAGAAATTACACCTGCACAATCTAAAAAAAATGAAACTGAATGGTAAATAAATAAATAAATAAAATACCTCTATACTTTCTTCATTTCCATTTATTTATATTTATATTTATATTTTTAACTAATTTAATTCTTTAGGGTGGAAGCAAGGGCCTGTTATCCTTCTAGGTAAATTCCTTTATCAATATTTTTTATTCTTATATATTCATATATCAAACGTTCTTTTAATTAATTAATTAATTTACTAATTAATTAATTTACTAATTAATTAATTAATTTATTAATTTATTAATTTATTTACTAATTAATTTATTAGTAATTGATTAATGTAGTGAGGATCCAGAAATGGTGGAATTATCTTGCAGTGATTTGAAATGCCTTGAGCCAGAAGAATATCTTTCTTCTCCTGTTATGAATTTCTTCATAATGTAATATTTTCTTAAAAATATATTTTTCAATTATTTCGTTATATTTCTGAATATATGATTTTTTTCAATTTTTTTTATCAGGTATCTCCAAAGACATTTATCGCCAGCTGGCACGCAAAGAAGTAACTGTTACTTTTTCAATACTTACTTCTATAATAAACTTGAAGAAGCTTTTTCAGCTAAGGTACTTAAATATAAAATATTTTTTTATTTTTTTATAAATAAACTTGAAAAATCAAATTATGGAAAAATAGTAATAATAATATATTATTTTTTTTATTTGTTCTAGAGCCGCAAATAATGTTGGCGTGTTTCCAAAATAATTTTTTTTTTCTCACTAAAAACTCCTTTTCAACATTTAATTTATTAAATTATGTAGGGAAAGAAGAAGGATATAATTTTGTTATTGATTCTAGAACCGCAATTAATGTTGGCGTTTCCAACTTTCTAAAAAAAAAAAAATTCTCTCACTCAATACTCTTTTTCAACATTTAATTTCTTTAAGTATATATATATATATAAAATTATGTAGGGAAAGAAAAACGAATCGTTTTTAAAGCTAAGGAGATGGTGGAAAGGCGTGAATATTTTCCAAAAAGAATATATTTTCATGCCTGTTTATGGAGAGTAAGCATTAAAAATAAAACAAGATATCTAAAATTAAATTTAGGAAAGGAAAATTTGCAAAAAAAGTCCCTGTATTAAGGGAAATTGCAGAAAAGCCACTGTAGTCTTCAAAATTTCAAAAAAATAGTAAAATATTGCGGATTCCAATAGTTTTTTTTTTGCGATTTAGGCAAAATACAGGGGCGTTTTTGCAAATTTCCTTCAATAAAAAGAAAAGAAACGTATTTATTTAAATATTTATATATTTCAGTATGCATTGGAGTTTGGTGATAATATGTATACCGCCAGATGATGATAATTCAGGCCCAATTGTGCTTCATTTGGATTCTTTAGTTTATCATAATAGCATTACAATTTTTGATGTGATTAATAAGTAAGTCTTCAATTTTATTATTCACCTAATTTAGAAACATTATAATATGTTAAATTTGTGATTTAATATTTAATATTTAGTTTTTATTTCATTTTTTTGTAGGTTTTTGAAAGAAGAATGGATGTGTATGGACCATAATACCCCTAATAAAAGACGGAAGAATCTGCCTAGAAAAATCGAGAACAAAATTGTCAAGGTAAAAATTGTATTTTCTAATTTATTTATTTTTTAAATAATTTTATTTTTACTAAAATGCCCTTTTGTTTTTATTAGGTGCCTCAGCAAGAGAATGATTATGATTGCGGCCTGTTTGTATTATATTTTATGGAGAGATTTTACGAAAAAGCCCCTGAAAGATTAAGAAAGAAAGATCTCTCAAAGGTAATACGAAATAAAACCCATTATATGATTATTATTATTATTAGTTATTTACACTATTAATTTCATTATTTTTTGTTTTTTCAGTTTGGAATAAAATGGTTTGAGAAATGTAATGCTTCAGGCTTGAGAAAGAGAATTAAAAGCCTGCTTTTGGAAGTATTTGAGAATTCTAAATTGGAAATTTCTACAAGTAAATCTAAATCCACATCCAATTCAGAAAATGAAGAAGATGAGAATTAATTAGGGTTAGTTTATTTAATTAAATTTGGAATTATTTTTTATTTCCTATTATATGACTTTTTTTTTAATATTTTATACATTTTTTTTAAATGTTCAAATTGTGTTTGTAGGTAACAAAGGGGATGGATATTGGAGGTTGATAATTTTTTGTAATTCTAATTAGTTCTTTTTTTCTTATGGTTCTTAAGAATTATGTCTTGTGCATTAATATTCTCACCTGTTGTAAAAAAAACTTGGAGAGAGAGAGAGAAAAGAGAGAGGTTAATATCTTGTTTTTTTTTAAATAATTAGACATTACTATATGCTTGGCTTCAGTTTTGTACTTCGTTGTATTAATTTTCAATTTTAAGTTCCTTGGTAGTTAATAACTTAATATAAATGGCATTAAATGAACTATTGAAATTTTCAAAGGCTTGATCGCTTGTATAAAATGAACAGTACTTGTACAAAAGTCAAGCCAATAAGCTTTCTATTTAAATTGATATTTTGATTATTTAATTATTTTACTTACATGGCTTATCCAAACCCTTTAAAAACTAATGCACATATTTTGCATGGATAGCTAAACACCAATTAATTATTGTATAATTAATATACATAATATCTTTTTGTGGAATATATTGATAAACTTAAAATCATACAAAATAAGCAAATATATTTATCTTATTTTAATGTGGATATACCACTAAATTAATGATCAAACTGTTGTCTTCAAAATAATTGCCCATTATGAAATGGGTGGCTTCTGATTTGTATTTTTGTATTAACTTTCAAATTTAAGTTCCTTTGTAGTTAATACAAATAGTCTTAAATGAACTTGAATTTTTCAAATGGTTGATGGATTATATAAAATGAGTTCCAACTTGTACAAAGTCAAGTCAATAAGCCTTCTATTTAAATTAATTATTTTTCTTACTTAGGTATCCTAAGTTCTAACCCTTTAAAAGAATGAGAGATATTTTCCAAGGATAGTTAAACACCAATTAGTTATAGAATGACATGCCAATATCTATTGATAAGCAAAATGATATATTAGTAAACTCAAAATCATACAGAATAGACAAAATAATTTCCATACTTACATTTTGATACACAAAACTAAATTCCACTAAAAACACTACAAAATAAACAAAAGTAGTAA
This sequence comes from Juncus inflexus, assembly GCA_024447665.1. NCBI lineage: Eukaryota > Viridiplantae > Streptophyta > Magnoliopsida > Poales > Juncaceae > Juncus > Juncus inflexus. The sequence goes on along the minus strand of JAJHPC010000007.1, from coordinate 12,491,179 downwards.
AGTAATCATTGATCACGTAAAGCAACAGTTATGCTGTTATAACTCGATACATACAGTCCACAATATTGCTATTAACACATCATTCTCCCTAACTCACAAGACTTACTCAGGTCTGTTAATAACAAAACACCCCCTGTAAATAAATACCAATTACTCTCTCTTTTTTCCTCTAATCAGAAAAAGAACTATATACAGTCTACAATATCGCTATTAACACATCAAACACCCCATTCTCCTTTACTCCCAACACTTATTCAGCCCTGCTAATAACAAAACAACTCCTGTAAATATACACCAATTACTCTCTTTTTTCCTCTAATCAGAAAAAAACTATATACAGTCCACAATATTGCTATTAACACATCAAACACACCATTTCCCTCCACTCCCAGCACTTACTCATTTCTGTTAATAACAAAACAATTCCTGTAAATAGAGCCCAATTACTCTTTCTTCCTTGGCTTAATCAGCAAAAAAAGAAACCTATCTTATAAATTAATTTCCCTTTCTCTCTTTGTATGCACACGAAATCGATTTCTCGCCGGAAAATCGAAGAAAACCGCCGCGTATTGCTCCGGCGGACGCTGCATCACTCGCCGACGGTTCAACAGGTTTGTTTGTTTGTTGAAGATCCGTTTTTTTTTTTTTTTGGGTCTCCAATTAAAAGCAAATCGAGTTCGCAATTGGTGTTGTTTGATTGTTAGATTGAAATTGAAGTTGTGGGCGTGAATTTGTGCTGTGATTTGTCGGTTTGAATGCATTTTGGATCCGGTTTGCAGTAATTTTGTAGAGATCAGGGGAATGGAATGGGTTTTCTGTGGTAAATTATCGAACTGTATTTAGGAAACTTGTGTTCTGTTTGGATCTGTGATTTTTCCAATACATAAAAAAGGGAAGAAAATAAAGTATTTTCATTAACAAATGCATCTCAAAAAAACTAACTGCTACTGTATCTATATCAGTCTTAACTGTCCATTACAACTGAATTAACACAATACTTCCAAAACCAAATGACTTTACAACGTATTCACAAAACAAATAAGAAAAAAATTAGAAAATTGATATCAAATTCTCATAATAAATTAATAATTCTCAATATTTAATTGAATTTTCTTTCACAGATGCCATGGTGTTGCTTTCTACAATCCTTTCTAATCCGGTATTTCTAATCCGGTAAATCAGAACTTACCAAATTCGGCTCCACTAAACTCAAAAAACGGATCAAAAACCAAAAGGAAAAGAAAAACCAACAAAACAAAACCCTAAAAAATGAGGCTTTCTGCTTCGCTCCAAGAACTACCGACTTTCATCAACCCGTCAGAATTCGAATCCGATCCAACAATCCCTCTAAAAACCCTAAGAAAAGACGGATCCGTTTCGACCTTCTCAAAAGAGCGAAATTCCCCAAAGAGCCCCACAAAACGCAAGAATTGCATCAAGGCCCTTTTATTCTCACTTCTCCTCCTCTTTGCACTCTTTCTAATTTTCTTATTTTCCAGAGGGCATTTCGGTAATTTCCTATCTAAAAACAACTCTCAGTATTATGTAATTCTAGACTGTGGAAGCACCGGTACAAGAGTATACGTATACGAATGGTCAGTTGTAAATTCCAACAAAAAAGGGCTTCCAATTTCCATAAAATCTTTACCAAATACCCCTCTGAAAAACTCAAATTCGCGAAAAAGCGGTCGAGCGTACCAAAGAATGGAAACTGAACCGGGTTTCGATAAACTGGTACGAAACGAAACGGGTTTAAGATCAGCTATAAATCCGTTATTATCCTGGGCCGAAAAGCAAATACCACAGCACGCTCATCAAAGCACTTTATTGTTTTTATACGCGACAGGTGGCGTGAGAAAACTTCCAGGCGAGGACTCAGACTGGATATTAAATAAAGCTTGGGCTATTTTGCAAAATTCGTCTTTTTCTTCTAGCAGAGACAGAGTGAAGATTATTAATGGGATTGAAGAGGCTTATTATGGTTGGATTGCTTTGAATCATCAGAAAGGGACGCTTGGAAACCCTAACCCTAAAAAGATTTCGAGTTTTGGGTCCTTGGATTTAGGAGGGTCTTCTTTGCAAGTTACGTTTGAGAGTGAGAAATTAGGGTTAGGTGAGACACCTGTCAGTTTGCGGATCGGATCTGTTACTCATCGATTGACCGCTTATTCTTTGAGTGGTTATGGATTAAACGATGCTTTTGATAAATCAGTCGCTTATTTAATTAAAAAAAATGGGCTTGTTGCTCAAAATGATAATAAAATTCAGGTTAATCATCCGTGTTTACATACCGGTTATAAAGAGGATTACACATGCTCTTATTGCAACAACGTAAACAAAAAAGGCGGTGTTAATACATTAATAGAACTAATCGGAAACCCTAATTACGAAGAATGCACCTCACTCGCGAAAACCTCAGTAGACCGCTCAAACTGGGATGATAATAATAACTCAACTTTCCAAGGACTAGATTGCAAAACTTCTCCATGCGCATTATCCCCCAATTCACCCAAACCGAACGGACAATTCTACGCATTATCAGGCTTTTACGTGGTCTTCAAATTTTTCAATTTAACCCCCGATTCGTCCCTCTCTGACGTTTTACAAAAAGGCAGGGACTTTTGCGCAAAACCGTGGGAATCCGCCAGAAGTAGTGTTGCTCCACAGCCTTTCATAGAGCAATACTGCTTCAGGGCCCCTTATGTAATTTCCTTACTAAGAGAGGGTTTACAGATAAAAGACTCACAAGTTGTGATTGGATCAGGGAGCTTAACGTGGACACTTGGCGTCGCCTTATTGGAGGCCGGACAGAGGCTGAATGGATTGGAAAGCGAGGTTTATTATAACCGGGTTTTGGGAAACCGGGATTTGAAAGCCGGGATTTTGGTGCTGGTGTTTGGGGTGCTGGTGGTATGTGGAGTGGTGTGCGTGCGGGGTTCTAGAAGCTTCCGGAAGAAACTGGGGTACTTGCCGTTGTTCAGGAAGAGTAATGCATCGGGATCCGTGCGGACCAATCCGTTCAAGCTGCATTTGTGGAGTCCTATTAGCTCAGGTGATCGGTCGATTGTGTTGATTTCTTTTGTTTGAATTGTTTTTTGGGGAAATTTACGAAAAGGCCCTTGTTAGAAGATGTTGAAAAAATAGGCCCTCCTGTTGGGATTATTGTTTGGTTTTTTAGGGTGGGATGTAAATTGTTTGCTGCATTTTTTTCTAAGTGAAGAAAAGAATTAGAAATCATAAAGTAAAAAAAATACAAAAAATGAAAGAAAAAACTAAAATAAGTAAAAAATATATATTTTTGTAAAGAAGAGGCTATGCATCTTAGAGATTATATCTAACACCGTCAAATTAACGTATGTAACACATTCTGAAGAATATAGGGTCTTTTATGAAAGAAAAAACTTAAATAAGTAAAAAAAATTTAAAGAAAATATGCTATAAATTTAGAGATTATGTATGTTTACCACTGTCAAATTAACAAATCTACTCCATTTTGAAGAATAAAGGGTCCTTTATGCAATTTCCAAAACGCACCGATTTAGTCATAACGCAAGGGGTCTTTCACAAAATTTCCCTTTTTTTTAATTAAAACCCCCCAATTCTAATTATAATTCTAATTTTAATTTTTAAAATTTTAACCAGGTGAAAAGCTGCCACTGAGTCCAACAGTTAACGGATCGGGTCCGCACCCATTCAATTCCTCTCTCCAGCTCTCTGAATTCACCAACAATCCTACAGTTTCCCACAGTTATTCGGCGGGAAGTCTGGGCCAGATGCAGTTTGCAGTAAACAGCGGGAATTACAAGCCGATGTGGGGCCAGTCGACTCTGCAGAGTAGGAGATCGCAATCCAGGGAGGATTTGAGCGCTTCGCTCGCCGATCTTCATCTCCCCAAGGTTTAGGGTTTAAAGAGTTTTTTTTTTAATTTTAATTTTTTTATTATTATTTTTTTTTGGGGTAGTTTATTGTGTTACACGGTTTGTTACTGGAGTTTTAGGGCCTCGGTTTGGTAAAGTGAGGTGAGGGTTGGTGTGATATGAGAGAATGGGGAGTGTATATAGGGTGACGAGTCGATTTGTTTGTCTAATGTGGAGATCAATTTTGTACAAGAGTACTTTGGGACTGAATAATATTATTTGTTTACTTGATTTTTTTATTTTATTTTTTTCGATTCTTATTGGGTTTTTTTTTTTTTTTTTTTTTTTTTTGAGAGAATGTTCGGAGAGGGCTGAAAACCCCTCTTCCAAATTTGTGTCTCCCTTTTTATATTAATTTTGTATCTTTTGTACAGCCAATTCTATGTTTTTACAATATTAACACTAATCTAAAAAGAAGCTGCAAAAAAAGAAAAGAAAGAAAAAAAAGGGCAAATGGTAATTTAAAGCGAGGATTTTGAATCCTGCCGGATCGCAATAACCGATGTAGATATATATATGCATGTCCATTCTTCCTGCCGGTAACAGAGCCGCGTCTAACCGTTCCTTATAGGTTGCGAATATGATGATTCTTTTTGTGAATATGATGATTCTTTCGTCCTGATAACTCAACCAGAGACCAGGTATTGTATTCAGCAATACAGACGGCATAATCTTGAATAAACAAACAAAACATACTAATTTATTTTACCAACATGAAGTTCTAATTTTTTTTTGATGTTCAACATGAAGTTCTAAATTAAATACTGAAATGGAAAAATTAAGAGAAGAAGACAAAATTAATCTAATTATTTTCTTGTAATTTCTAAAAAAAGGAAATTTGACAAAAATCAGAACCATTTGCATTTGTAAGCGACATCAAACCAAAAATATACCTAGCAAAATGCACTGATAGCCAACATACAAACATCAATTATCAACTATTTCCATATCTATAATCTTCATAAAACTAACTTATCAATCATATTTCCCTCAAAAATCATTCATAATCTCACCATATTCACTCAACCAAAACAAAAAAAACTTCTACTCAGAAACTCCCTCTCCCTCTTCACTTATCTCCTCTTGACTCTCCTTCTTAACCCCTAAACCCTGATCCTCATTCTCTTTCTCTTTCTCATTCTCCTTCTTCTTGCTCTCACTAAACTCTCTCTCCTTCTCCTTAATCAAACCAATCAACCCATTAAGCGCGATTTCCACATCATCGCTCCTCATTAAACCCTCCGCAATTTCTGCCGGCGTAACTTCGACTCTTTTGATCAACTCATCAATCTCTTCAAAAAGAGGATGGGTCTCAATGTTGTGGTAATTCGAAGCTAAAACCCTAAACCCTGCTGAATCACAGAAGCCCATGTGTATGTGCATGTCCATTCTGCCCGGTCTAAGAAGAGCCGGGTCCAGCTTTTCTTTGTAGTTTGTGGTGAATATTATTATTCTTTCGTCTCCACAACTTGACCATAAACCGTCCACAAAGTTCAGAAGACCAGATAAAGTCACCTGCCCAAAAGAAAAATAATATATGTTAGATTAAGTTGTGATATCATTTAATAATATGTCTAATTATATTAGATTAAAATTATAGATGTATATCATTTAATATTTATAGTAATTATGTTATATTTGTTTAATTTGATTTTTTTTAGAGAATCCACGATTAATGGGTTTTTAAGACTTGATATGTTTAATTTGATTTATATATGTTTAATTTGATTTTTTTTAGAGAATCCACGAATAATGGGTTTTTAGACTTGATATGTTTAATTTGATTAGATTAAAGTTATATGTTTAAAATCACAGTAATATTAATAGTAATAAATACACTAATATTTGCTTGAACTATTTTAGATTAAATTCATATATTAATAAATATATTAAATTATTTTTACCGAATATAAATAGTATATTAAATGATTAATTATTACCTTGCTGTCATCATCATTATTAGGGTTATTTTCATCTTTATTAGGTTTCTTCTTCTCCTCTCTCTGTTGCAAATCAGCAGAGCAATCTATATCTTCTATTACTAGAATGGACCTGCTGCTCGTATTAATCAACAGAGACCTCAAAATGGCATTAGACCTTACTTCAGTCAGCTCAAGGTCAAATATATCAAACCTCAGAAAGTTGGCCATGGCAGCAATCAGTGTAGATTTCCCAGTTCCAGGAGGTCCATACAACAAATACCCTCTTTTCCAAGCTTTGCCAATCCTTTTGTAATACTCTTTCCTCTGAATGAATCTCGATAAATCGTCGATTAGGTTCTGCTTCTTCTGCTCGTTCATGGCGACGGATGCGAATGTGGCCGGGTGACGGAGCTTTACTGCGCTCCACATCTCGTCTTCATTGTTGGTGTAGAGTTTTAGGGTTTTGGCCTCGTCTCGGATGGCTTTAGCTCTGTTTAGCACGTGGGGCAGGTACGTTTTAATGGCGAGGTCTTTGTGCTTCTTGTGGAATTCCAGCTCGAAGTATTTGATTTCACTTGGACCTCCATCGAAGAAGTAACCGTACCTTCTCCTGCCTCTGAAGCCTGCATCAATGGAGAGATGTTAATTAGTTAGTATGGTGTTGTTGAGATTAAATGTTAAAAGTTTAGAGAAAGTGTGAAAAAAAATGAAAAATTCAATTTCAGTGAGCAAATCAAAGTTCAAACACATTTTTTAATTTTGCTTTGATCTCATTTCTGTCAAAAAAAAAATTTGCTTTGAAAATGTATAAAAAACAGAGGAGTAGGTTTGGATTCTTGTTGTTCCCTGATGTTTTATGTATAAAAAACAGAGTTGTAGCCTGAATTAATGGAGAAACATTAGTTAGTTATTATTAGTTTGGTTGTGGAGAAATAATTCAGCAGAAAATAAGAAGAAATAGAATAATTCAGTGGCTGTTGAGAAATAGTCGTTATTTATTAAACAGAGTTGTCGAGATAAAATGTTAAATATGTATACAAAATCAGAAGAACATGAATAATTCAGCAGCCAAATCAAGCTCAAGCTCTTATTTTAACACTTGCTTTGAAAAAATTAAGTAAATAACAGAGGAGTAAGTCTTCTCCTGATATTTCATATTTTTTTGCTTTGAATAAAACAGAGTAGTGGGTATTTCCTGATATTTCATGTATGAATCTTTGTTATATATGCAATTATTCACACAATACAAAGAAAGAAAGAAAGAAAACAAAAAGAAGATCCATACCATGCATACCAGATTGGCGATTAGTTTCTCTAATGGCGACGCGCCAAACAAACTTCACTCCATTGAAAACATCAACAACCTCTTCTCCCTTGTCAATCGTGACCTGAACCGCCTCCTCTCTGACGTCAGCACTGTCAGGATCATCACCCATACTTTCATCCTCATCGTACGCTACATTCACCTTCAGCCTCCTCGCATCGGAGGCGCTGGGAACCACGGCCGTGGCCAAATACATCTCGGCCGCTTTGTACATCCGATTCGGGGACAACCCATCTGATTCTTCGACGATTACAGTGATTTGATTGGAGAATTTGGAGAGAAGGGTTGAAAAACTGGATAATATCTGGTCTTGGACGGAGTCTGGGACGAATTGACGGACGAAGAAGACTGACGCGGCAGCGGAGGTTGCGGCGGAGATGAGTAAAGCCGACTTGGTGGTGGTGGTTCCGGAGGTGGTTGTGGTTCCGGAGGTGAAGGAAGCCATTAATGGAGGGCTTTGGAAGGTTTGAGAGAGGAATGAGAGTGATGAGAGTTTGAGGTGGAGAAGAAGGAGAAAGGTGGTGTATAAATAAGGAACGAAAGGATTTAGGAAAAGAGGAGATTAATTAATTGATATGATGATAGTTTAGTTATTAATTGAACAAGTGATCCACAAGGTTTTCACTTTGGATTCCACTTGTCAGTCTGAGAAGATGGTATTTATCCTTGTTTAAATTTAGGCCACCATTTAATAACAGAGTAATAAAAAGAAAACTAAAAAATATTATTGGATTTAAATTGGATAATTTAAGAGGTATTTTGATAGAAGGTAAAGTGTATTAAATGTAAAAGTTAAATGTTCAATTCATTTTGTAATGATTAGTGACTAAAAGAGAAAATCCAAAAATACATTGAATTTTTTTTTTTACATTTTGTTATTATATATTATAGATAGAGTTCTTATATTTGTGAAAGGATGTAATGTCTTTATTTATTTTATTATCTATCATTCTTTCTTTTTATAGATGGAAGTTTTTATACGTTTTTAATTTAGAAATTATCAAAGGTTCAATCATACAATCTATTAAGGGTTTTATTCTCTTTAGATTGTGACTAATGACCATAGTTTAGTAGTCTAAAATTCTAGCTTGCTTATCCCCCACGTTCAAGTTTTCCGTGCCCCTTAAGTTTGCTTAAATTAAATAAATTATCCCATAATATTTTCTGTTCAAAACTATTACAATAATAATATCATTTTATACACACTCAAATTATTAGAGATGGAGCATATCGGATAAAAAATTAAGAAAATTTGCATTGAAGTATCTTTTTTTGAATGATATCAGGATAAGTTATATAAGCACTAAATAATTAATAGTTTGAAATTTTAAGCTTTTTCGTTAAAGAAAATATTTTAATATTTTTAAGTCATATAATAAGACTTGTAAAGATTCGTGTCAAATCAATATATATTTTTCCTTTTTTTTTTTGCACCAAGAAGGATGTAGGAAACTTCATTGCGCCGACCCACTAACCCCACAATTTATATTCTTTTTTTTTTTTGAGCTTTAAGTGGGACACAATTTATATTCTTATATATGTATAATTCATATATGTTCCTACAAAAATCAAAACATTACAAACACCAATTGCAAAATGTGGAATATCATACATGTCACATGTGTGCTTTTGCACATCCAAAGTTAATTTTCGGAATTAAAAAATATATTGATGTCTTCATCAGTTTAAAAAAGTGATAAAATGGAAAAAAAAAATAGAAATTTTATAAATGTATATTTTTGTGTATTTTAGGAGTAACTTTAATACCTTCTATTTTTTAGGGGTAATCATGATATTTTTCATCTTGTAGGGCATAACTGTATAAATGATGCTTAATTATTGCTGTTATTAGTTCTTACTTTATAGTTAAGCAGCATGTGTTGAATGTTTACTTGGTTGTGTTGACTGCTGACTCATTAGTCCATCTTTTCTAGAACATGAAATTTAATCTGATTTTTCTTTCCATTTTTTTGTCTTTATAATACAAAATAAAGTCTGCCCGGTCTCGGTTGAAAAAAATAAAAAAAATATTTTATGTCATCATATGGAGAAGTAAAATGAATCTTTGCATGGCATCAAAAATAAAAAAAGAAACCTTGACTTTTTATTTAGAGATTGGTAGTTCATCATTCAAAAGTAGAAATTGATAGTTCAGTTTTGTGTTATGACGTGGACTAAATCTTTTTTAGATACATGAAATGCAAAATCTAGACTGAAACATTATCTATAAGATATTACAATTGAATTTTACTTTCTAAAACTAAAACGCAACTCGCTCCGCTTCGGACATGAGTGATAGAATTTTATATACATGTAATCAGTGAGAAATAATTTGTGATTTCAACGAAAATATATTATGAGAATATTTCGGAGTAACAATAATGTTATCACAAATTTAATTATATAATTAGAAAAAACAAACAACTAATATATTAACACAAACTAATAGTGATATGAATATGAATTTGACTGAAATATATATTAGTTATATTTTACATTAAATAATATAATTAGGACAAATTAAATGAGTGTACTTTCATAATATCATATATAATTTATGAAACTATTTGATGTAATTGAAGAAAAATTGTAGGTATGACTGAAAAAATACCATGTATAACCTTTAAAAAAAATAGGTATCATTAAATCAATAGCAAATCTATTATTAAAATCAATATTTTTTTCCTTTATTATTAATAGAAAAAAAATTATTCTCTCATAAAAAAAATATGAAATAATTTTCTTTTAATAATAACATTGAAAATAAATTAGCAAAGAAATATCGGGAAGTTGACCTTGTTTGATTATTGAGTAAGAATAAATGGAAAAAAAAATAAACAAAAAATAATGGGTAGTTCTCCTTAATGGAGTCCAATCTGATTACCTCTGCACCAAACTGACTTTTATGGTCAGTTCCCTCACTTTCCTCACATATTCTTCTTATAAGTAAGCATGATGTCATGGGCTGTTTTTAGCATCTAATTCTCAGAAAATGGGCCGTGGACAATGGTTTTGAAAATGGCTGCCGAATTCCCACCGCAGAGCCCAAAAAAGTAATTTAAAAATAAAAATGAAATGGGTCGAGTTAGATGAAATTATCACCGTGGTAATTAGACACAAATGCATGGAATCGTGTTCCCCTTCCAGAAGGTAAGAAAGATCAACTACTCCTTTCAGTTTTCTTACGCAGAAACTACCCTCTTTTTTTTCTTTTTCTTTTTTAATGTTTAGTGTTTGTATTTCCCGTTCATGCGAAAAATTCCCACCTTGGTGATTAAGACATCGTTTGATGTATTTTGATTTGTTGATTTTAGCCGCTTTTGTCAATTTCTTTAACGCAGAACAGCCCCTGATTTCCTTGAATTTTTTGTCTGATTTTTTTTATATGGATTCGTTTTCTGCAATTTTTTCGCACAAATAGGTGTTGAATATTGTATTATGAAATTGGCATCATACATTAAAAAATTAAGGAATTTTTTGTATAAACATATTTATTTTATTAATTACCACCAGTTGAGTCTTTTTGATTTTTTTGTGAATAGTACGAGGGTTGTCTTTTGAATCTCAGTTTTCTTCATTTTTTAAGAATAATCAGATCTGATTACATAGGTGTTAATTTGTTTCTCAATTTTTGTTCAATTTGTTTCTGAGATTTGGGTTAATTTTCAGAATCATAGGGGTAATTTGGAAGGACTTTTTGTAAATTAAAAGGATTGTTTTCCCTTTTTGTAAGATGTTAATTTGAACTATGATTTTGCTTTATTTTGATTTTATGATTTGTCATTTGATATTCCATATCTGTATTCTATTGGAAGTAGTAATACTCATTTGATTTTATGGTGTACTTATTTTATTTTTCAGTTTGTTGGTAATATATTTATTATGAACTGATTTTTCATGGTAATTTATATCTAAATGGGCAATTAATGAATTGACTCTTAACTTCACAGCTAATTTCGGGTAGGAAGAATTGCGCCATTGAAATATTAATTAAATTATTTCTTAATTTCAGATCTTAATTTGGTTATGTTATTAATAGTTTCTCTTTATTCTTACTAATCACAGGGATCATCAATTCATCCATGTCACCAAAATAGGATGTTTCCATTAAGGAGATATTAGGTTCAAATGGTAATATCTATTTAGTTGATATGTAAATTCAAATTGTAATATTTTACTTTCAATTTAAAAAATGGATGAACAAATCAATTTTATCAATCATGTAATATTTAAAATTTTATTTGATGTAGTACAAATTTGATGCAATGATATTTGATATGTATTTTAGTTCTGTATATATTTTTTGTTTTCATAATTGTTGTTTTTGGTGTTAGATGTTTTGATTATATAAAACCTCTCATACAAGAATTCCCATATATACATTGTTCTTTCCATACATATTCATCATATTGAGTCCTTGACAAATGCATACAATTATGGTAAATTAGTATATTCCTCCCATGATGGAAATTCAAATTCGAGACTCCTACTCAAATTTCAGATTGTCATCATGCACGAATTTCTCCATAATAAACGTGCACTAATTAGTTAAATCATACTGCAGTTTATGTGCTATTGTACTGTCATGGTTAATTCAAAACCCCCCTAATTACCTCTAAATTAATAAAAATCGGTTAATTTTATGCCTCTAAATTTTCAAACTTCTATCACATTAATATAAGTTACCCAAATTACCACACCATACATTTCCATACATACAGTAATTCATGTTACAATCTCTACGCGTAATAATTCAATTTATTTATTCAGCAACACTATATCTAATAAACACAATGATACATCACATTACAATAATTCCGAAAAATATTCAATATACATTTTCTAATTATATACCATCAATACCTACCATCTTATTAATTGCCATTAATAATTACCATACATAATTAGAAAATTTGAAAAAATCACCACTAAATTTTGTATTTAATTGCTCCATACAATATAATAAATCATAATTTCCATAAAAATATCCAATTCCTTAAAAAACAAAATCCATACTTAACACCTACGCATAATTAATACTGAATTTCATTTCTACCAATTTCATTTCTACCAATTTCAGTTTCTATTAAGAATAGCCTCTAAATCGTATTTAGCTTCTTCTCACGGACACGTGTCAGCTTGAAATTCCACTTGAATTTCCTTGTAATAATGATTATTAATTAATAAATTCACTTATATCACCGTTTCTAGCTTTTCCTTTTTCCTTTTTTTGTTCCTCAGTCCTTTTCTTTCTTTTTATATTTTCTTTGTAAATAGTAAATACTTCTGTAAATAACTTTGTAAATTATTGTTGTGAAATCTTGGAATAGGACACCACACGTGAGGCTACTCCAAATAAAAAAAAAATAGAAATAAAAATGGTCAATAATTTCATAAAAGACAGGGATATTAAGCCCGTGGGCTTTTATCTAAGAAATAAACAGTCTATTATTATAAATTTTTCTATTGAACCCCAACAAAGAGATCATAAAAGGGAGAAAGAAGTGTTTTCATATAATTTTTTAGTGCAAGAAAAAAAATGGATTTTTATTATCAGAAATTGAAATTATGATTATGAGAAAATGCATTCATCCTTCTCATTTAGCAGCATAGTCTCGATTTATATTTTTTTCGTTAAAAATAGTACATTTTACCTAAACTTTGTAAATTATTAAAATTACAATTTGTATCTATGCCCTTTGGAATTTGCTTCACGTCATTAAAAATCTCCACGGGCATGCGGTCTACAATTAAACCTCTACTACATTAATTTATATCTCTTCAATTTATACATAATTAATTAGGATCTGATGTTGTCGGATTTTCTCATCATGCAGTATGACAGTGAAAATAATATCTTAAAACTATTGTTTTATAACCCATGTAGATATATATGCATGTCCATTCTTCTTGCCCGTAACAGAGCCGCGTCTAACCATTCCTTATTAGTTGCGAATATGATGATTATTTCGTCCTGATAACTCGACCAGAGACCATGTATTGTATTCAGCAATACAGAAGACATAATCTTGAATAAACAAACAAAACATATTAATTTATTTTACTAACATGAAGTTCTAAATTAAATACTGAAACGGAAAAATTAAGAGAAGACAGAATTAACCTAATTATTTTTTTGTAATTTCTTGAAAAAAGGAAATTTAACAAAAATTAGAACCATTTGCATTTGTAAGCGACATCAAACCAAAAATATACCCAGCAAAATGCATTATCAACTATTTCCATATCTATAATCTTCATAAAACTAACTTATCAATCATATTTCCCTCAAAAATCTTTCATAATCTCACCATATTCACTCAACCAAAACAAAAAAAACTTCTACTCAGAAACTCCCTCTCCCTCTTCACTTATCTCCTCTTGACTCTCCTTCTTAACCCCTAAACCCTGATCCTCATTCTCTTTCTCTTTCTCATTCTCCTTCTTCTTGCTCTCACTAATCTCTCTCTCCTTCTCCTTAATCAAACCAATCAACCCATTAAGCGCGATTTCCACATCATCGCTCCTCATTAAACCCTCCGCAATTTCTGCCGGCGTAACTTCGACTCTTTTGATCAACTCATCAATCTCTTCAAAAAGAGGATGGGTCTCAATGTTGTGGTAATTCGAAGCTAAAACCCTAAACCCTGCTGAATCACAGAAGCCCATGTGTATGTGCATGTCCATTCTGCCCGGTCTAAGAAGAGCCGGGTCCAGCTTTTCTTTGTAGTTTGTGGTGAATATTATTATTCTTTCGTCTCCACAACTTGACCATAAACCGTCCACAAAGTTCAGAAGACCAGATAAAGTCACCTGTCCATTAAAAAATTAATATATGTTAGATTAAATTGTGATATCATTTAATATATTTTTAGTTATTGTTTTTTAAAGTTCTACTCATATTTATAGTAATAACTATCATTTAATATTTGTAGTAATTGTATTAGATATGTTTAATTATATTGTATTAAAAATTGTATGTTTAGAATTACAGTAATATTTAAAGTAATAAATACAATTAATATTTGTAGGAATTACATTAGATTAATATCACATGTTAATTAATATTTAAATTATTTTTTTTATTAAATTATTAATTATTACCTTGCTGTCCTCATCATGAGGATTATTTTCATCTTTATTAGTTTTCTTCTTCTTCTTCTCCTCTCTCTGTTGCAAATCAGCAGAGCAATCTATATCCTCAATCACAAGAATGGATCTGCTGCTCGTATTAATCAACAGAGACCTCAAACTGGCATTAGACTTCACTTCAGTCAGCTCAAGGTCATATATATCAAACCTGAGAAAATTCGCCATGGCAGCAATTAACGTCGATTTGCCGGTACCAGGCGGACCATACAACAAATACCCTCTTTTCCAAGCTTTGCCAATCCTTTTGTAATACTCTTTTCTCTCAAGAAATCTCGATAAATCGTCGATTAGGTTTTGCTTCTTCTGCTCGTTCATGGCGACGGACGCGAAAGTTGCCGGGTGACGGAGTTTTACGGGAGTCCACATCTCATCTTCATCGTTCGTGTAGAGTTTTAGGGTTTTGGCTTCCTCTCTAATGGCTTTGGCTCTGTTAAGAACGTGTGGAAGGTAGGATTTAATGGCCAGGTCTTTGTGCTTCTTGTGGAATTCGAGTTCGAAGTATTTGACCTCGCTTGGACGGCCGTCGTAGAAGTAACCGTATCTTCTCCTGCCTCTGAATCCTGAATCAATGGAGAAATGTTAGTTAGTTGTTAGTATGGAGTTGTTGAGATTGAATGTTAAAAGATTTAGAGAAAGTATGAAAAAAAAAAGAAAAATTCAATTTTCAAAATGTATAATTTTACTTTGAAAATGTATAAAAAAACAGAGTAGTAGGTTTCGGTTCTTGTTTTTTCATGATATTTTATTTTCTGAATCTCTTGTATTTAATTAATCATTTACAGAGCACAAATAACGGAGGAAGAAAATAAGAAGAAATAAAATAATTCAGTTGCTGTTGAGAAATATTCGTTATTTATTAGCCAGATCTAGTTGTTGAGATAAAATGTTAAAAATGTAGACAAAAAATAAGAAAAATATGACTAATTCAGCGGCCCAATCAAGTTCAAGTTCATATTTTAACATTTGCTTTGAAAGAAATTAAGTAAAAAACAGAGGTAGTACGTTTTCTCGTGAAACAAAGTAGTAAAAAACATGAATAATTCAATTTCAGTAATCAGATCAAGCACATATTTTAATTTTTCTTTGAAAATGTAAAAAAAAAAAAAAACAGAGTAGTAGGGTTCGATTCTTATTTTTTCCTGATATATAATATTCTGAATCTCCAGTACATATTTAATCGTTTACTAATGGAAAAATAAGATCTATACATACCAGTTTGACTATGAGTTTCTCTAATGGAGACTCTCCAAACAAACTTCACTCCTCTAAAAACATCAACAACCTCTTCTCCTCTATCAATCGTGACCTGCACCGCCTCCGCTCTCACATCGTCAGTATCCGGATCCTCACCCATACTTTCATCCTCATCGTAGGCCACATTCACCTTGAGCCTCCTCGCAGCAGAATCGCTCGGCACGACCGCCGTGGCTAAGTATAACTCGGCCGCTTTGTACATCCGATTCGGGGACAACCCATCTGATTCCTCGACGATTACGGTGATTTGGGTGGAGAATTTGTAGAGGAGGTTGGAGAAGCTGGAGAGGATGGAGTCTTGGACGGAGTCTGGGACGAATTGACGGACGAAGAAGACTGACGCGGCAGCGGAGGTTGCGGCAGAGATGAGCGTGGTTGTGGTGCTGGTGGAGGACGCCATTAATGGAGGTTTTGAAGGTTTGAGAGAGGAATGAGAGTGATGAGAGTTTGAGATGGAGAAGAAGGAAAAAGGTGGTGTATAAATAAGGAAAGTCGCTAGGCACAGGAGATTAATTAATAATGATTGTTTAGTTTAGTTTAGTTTAGTTTATTGATGATATATAGGTTATTAATTGACTAAACCAAAAAGAGATTCACATGGTCTTCAATTGGGTCCCATTTGTCAGTCTGAGAGGGGGTGTTTATGTAAGTGTAATTTTGTCTATTAGGCTAACGAGGGTAATAAAAATTATTCATTAATGAGGGATATTTTGGTAAAAGAAATTAATTAGATGAGATATATTTATACAGAGGAAAAAAGATAGTCAGGGACTCAGGTATTGGTTTAGAAATTAAGGTAGGAAAGTGAAAACATTTAGAAATATTACAGTGCTTTTATAATATTTACCTTTGTTAAGATATTGTATAATAGAGAAATTGTGATGGGATATATTTATCTTTATGATCTATTATTGTTTCTTTCTTCTTTTTTTTTGAATGCAAGCTTGTGCTATTATTGTTTCTTTCATTCTTGTCTTTATTTAATTAGCAAAAAAGAATCTTTATCCACGTGCTCTAATGTTGAATTGAATATCACAACGCAAGCTTATTTTTCTCTCAAACGTAGAACTCAAACCTTCAAAAGCCTTCAAAGCCTCCATTAATATCACGCTCTTTGACAATAATAAACGTAGAACTTGTTCTCCAAAAAAAAAAGAATAAACGTAGAACTCTTTTTTCAATATTCTCTGTTAAATATCAATAAACATAGAAAATGAAAGAACTATTATTATTATTATTATTATTATTATTATTATTATTATTATTATTATTATTATTATTATTATTATTATTATTATTATTGTTGTTGTTGTTGTTGTTGTTGTTGTTGTCAATTTCATAGCTGATATATGCTGTTAATTTTAGAAATTAAAAGTTGAATTATGTAAATAATAATAAATCTATCAAGGGTTTTACTCTCTTCAGATTGTGACTAATTTATATCAGGAACGGAGCTTAATGGGGACTGGGTGGGGGCTCCCCCCTCAAGATTTTGACGGAGTAGTATATATCAGTAGTGCTTTAGTGAAAAAAAATTTAAATACATGTATTTTTGTGCATTTTGCCCCCCCCATCACAAAATTTTGTCCCCCCCCTAAAATCCTTTCAAGCTCGTGAGAAGAGAAAAGCATGACTCTAGCTTGCTTGACCCCCACGTTCCATTTTTCCGTGGCCCCCAAGTTTGCTTAAAAAATAAATAAATTCTCTCAATAAATTTTCTTTTGAGATATTAAAACAATAATATACTTTTTATACACACTCTCAAATTGTTATAGATGGAGTATATTGGATAATAAAATAAGAGAATCTGCATTTATGTATCTCTTTTTGAACGGTTTTTATAAACACTAAATAATAGTTATGGAATTTTAAGCTTTTTCGTAAAAGAAAATATGTCAATTTTTTTAATGAATATAATAAGACTTGTAAAGATGATTCGTGTCAAGCTTTGGTTGCATGCATGTGTTTTTGAACCGACCCACACCCACATGGCCACATGTATAATTAATTCATATTTGTCCCTCCAAAAATCAAAATATTATAATCACCGTCCATTGCAAAATATAAAATATATTCATGCATGTCAAAGAATTATCCAATTCATTAGTCAATCAGATATGTTGTTTGAACCTATCATGAATTCTCAGAATGACCGTGTCAAATAATTAAAAAGAAAGAAAAGCTTTGAGTTTTCATAGGCAAAGATTCTTCATAATTGAGCTGTTGAAGCAAATTTACAAGTTAATGATATGAGGCCCATCATAATATTTTCCTAGTTGTCAAGTTATTTTATCATGTAGTTGGTGTGGTTATGTCATAATATTTTCAAGAATGTTTTTCTTAATTTTTTGCATCAAAAAATATTATTAATCTTAACATTTTTCATCTTATTTTTATTATTATAAAAACTTGACTAGAATATAAACTTAGTCAGAGACTTTTCTAAAAAAAATATTAAGATTCATCGAGTTATTTAATAAAGATAAAAAAAAATTCAATGCCAATTAATGTTCATTTATGAAAATTTAATACAAAATATTATACGGATGGATTTGGAGGTATTTGGATTCTACTTTCATAATTTTGTTCATATATTTAATAGGAATAAAAGTTAATTTTAAATTGATTTTTTCTGTAACAAGTAATATTTTTTTTTGTCGATATTACTACTCTAAGTTTTTTGAATGATGAACTTATCAATCTCTAAATAAAAAGTCAAGGTTCCGTTTTTTATTTTTGATGCCATGCAAAGATTCATTTTACTTCTCCATATAATGACAAAAACTATTTTTTTCAACCGATACCGGGCAGAGTTTATTTTGTATTATAAATAAAAAAAATGGAAAGAAAAATCAGAATAAATTTCATGTTCTAGAAAAGATGGACTAATGAGTCAGCAGTCAACACAACCAAGTAAACATATCATGATTACCCCTTAAAAATAGAAGGTATTAGAGTCAGGGACGGCCCTGTTAAGATGAGGTGTTGACTTCTGTCAAGGGTCTCGTTTTGTGAGGGTCTCAACATATTAAAATGTTGCAAATAATATAAAGAAAAAAGTTAAAAAATAATCATTCAGTTTACTCTTTTCATGTAATGAAAGGGGAAAGAATGAGATGAAGTATAGAAAAGAAATGCTTACTTATATCTCCATTTCAACTGTTAGATGATCGTCTCAAATGCTATGTAGTCCCTCAATTTTTTATTTAATGATCAAAAATTTTAAATTTCTCTCCATTAAAAATCAAGCAATCGTGTTATAACATAACTAATATTTATTCAAATCAATATCATGTGTTTTCAACGGTGGCACATTTTCTTCCTAATCAAATCACATATATAGTATTTTTATACTTGAGTTAATTAATATGTGCATAAATAAGTAATATAGTATTTTTCTTCTGTACATTAATATTTCTTTTCATGAATATAGTAAAATAATATTTCTTGTATTAGCCTATCAATATTTTGGATATTAACAACCCGTGTTATAACTTTTGTTATTGGATATATATGTGTTTATGCACTGCATTACATATAAATAAATAAAAATAAAACGCGTATCCCAGCAAACCATGTATTGGAAGAGTATATCGAAGCAAATAACTTATCATGTATAGCATACAGAACCTATCTCGTTCTACATATTTGAAAAAGAATGAAAATTAATAATGAAAAAGAAAGAAAAATAAGAAAAAACATTGTATAATCTATATAATCTCAATGTGTATTTAAGTTAGAATGTCTGAAGGCCTCCAATTTCATTTGTCAAAGGCCTCCTGAAATACAGGATCGGCCCTAATTAGAGTTACTCCTAAATAACACAAAATATAACTTTCTCCGAAGATGATGTTGCGCGCTGGATTTCCGTCACACAGCACGACCTTCTTTTTTCGTAAAAAATAATATATAAAGACAATAAACAATAAATAAAATTAAACAAATAATATATAAATTTTATTTTTAGTAAATAGTATATAAATGCAAAATCAATATATACGTAAAACAGTGAAAACAATATATATAAAAAAAATAATATTTTTATAAAATTTCATCGTGTTTTAGACGTGCTTTAGCCGGCTAGCCCGTCATGTTTTCTGATTTCCCTTTCATAAAATTATCATTCTTTTCATTTTATCACTTTTTAACTGAGATAAAAATCAATATATATACTTCTTAATTCCCAAATTCTACTAAGGATGCGTAGGCACTAAGCAAACATGATTTCTTTCTTCAACCATATCATTTTATCAATAGACCACTCTTCAAGAATTATTTAAAAAAATTAAATGAACTAAATTGAAGACGAGGAGAAGATGAAGAAGAATTCAAGATGGTACAGTTTGCTATTTATTTCACGTTAATATGATCAAGATTTCTCTCCAATTTAGACGATACAAATCTTTCTAATTTATTGCAAAAGATATTTTTTTTAGTTTTTTCCATAATACGTATATTTATTTATTATGGGTAAAAGTATCATTTTAGATTGGTTTTTTCTGTAACAAGTAATATTTTTTCCTGTCGATATCACTACATGAAACCTTATCTATAAGATATTACAATTGAATTTTACTTTCTAAAATTTCACTTATATCACCGTTTCTAGCTTTTCCTTTTCCTTTTTTTTTCTTAGTTCTTTTCTTTCTTTTTATATTTTCTTTGTAAATAGTAAATACCTCTGTAAATAACTTTGTAAATTATTGTTGTTAAATCTTGGAGTAGGACACACACGTGACTACGTGAGCCTACTCCAAATTATTAAAAAAAATAGAAATAGAAATGGTCAATAATTTCATAAAAGACAGGGATATTAAGCTCATGGGCTTTTATCTAAAAAATAAACAGTCTATTATTATAAATTTTTCTATTGAAGCCCAACAAAGAGATCATAAAAGGGAGAAAGAAGTGTTTTCCTATAATTTTTTAGTGCAAGAAAAAAAATGGATTTTTATTATCAGAAATTGAAATTATGATTAGAAGAAAATGCATTCATCGTTCTCATTTAGCAGCATAGCCTCGATTTATATTTTTTTCGTTAAAAATAGTACATTACCTAAACTTTGTAAATTATTAAAATTACATTTTGTATCTATGCCCTTTGGAATTTGCTTCCCATCATTAAAAATCTCCACGGACACGGTCTACAATTAAACATCTACTATATTAATGAACATCTCTTCAATTTATACATAAATTATATAATTAATTGGAATATGATACTGCATGACGGACTTTTTTTGTCGTGCTCATCTTTTAAATTATACATAAGTTACATAATTAATTAGGATTTGATAATGTTGGATTTTCGCATCGTACAACATGACGTGAAAATAATATCTTAAGACTATTGTCTTATAAACAATATATAAAATTTCATAAACAGTATGTAAGATTTATTTTTTTAGAGTCAATAAACAGTATATACGTAAAATAATAAAAATAACATATAGAAAATAAAACATATATTAAAAAACGAAAAAACATCATAGTGTTGTCTTTTAGGCGTGCTCGGGCTTGTCGTATTTTCAGATTTCCTTGTACATAAACTATATACTTAATTCAACACCAAGTCTATTTTATTTAATCTTTAATCAAAAAGAAAACTTGCACAATGCACATCATCTGATAGTTCACCACTCCTTTCCCTTTCCCTCTTTCGTTTCTCCACAGAAGGCAGAACCTACAGCTCTTAGCCAGTAATCTCTGCCCAACTTTTTATTTTGTTTTTTCTCTATTTAATTATCTTCTCTAATCAATCACAATAATTGGGTCGTGGCATAATCTTAAAGAAGAACAGGCATTTGGTGGTTGACTGCATTAATTCAGGTGAGCTTTCTCTGTCTGAATTGGTGTATTTTTGTAAGTATCTGTATCAGTATGATAATTAGTGTTTGCCTACAATTTAGAGTGATTGTTGCTTGGATGGTAATTCTATTCTTTTAAGTGGGGTAATTGGGTTTTCGTATTCTGAATTGTTCTGAAGAAACACACCCATTTTTGGATGATTTTTTGTGGGTTTCAGTTTCAAGTGACTGTTCATTTTTCTTTCCCTTTTTGTGTTATCGAAATTTGGGATCGTGGTCTATTACTAACCTTATCCTTTTGATTGCTTTCTAATTTGATTGTTATCTCTTAATTGTGTTTTCCAATTTGGAAGTTGAACTTTCTATTTCATTGAGTATTTGCATTGCTTGTAGAATTCCCCTTTCGCCTTTTGAAAAATTCTTTTTGTGTGTATTTTCTCAATTCTTTTTGGAATTCCTTGAACCCTTATAGTAATTATATACTGATATTATCAGTCTGACATTCATAGAGTGCTTGTTAATTTTTAATGAAATCTTTGGTGATATTCAATCCCCATTTTTGTATTTCTCAAAATGACACTTGGATACTTTTCAATTGCTGTTTTAATAGCAAAAATTTGTTTTACTAACATAATTGTTATGTTAATTTCAGGGTTTCTAGTGCTAAATGATTGCTTAAAAACATTGAAAAATTAGACATGAGAAGGCGCATGTCTAAATGGGATCCAATCACCTTTCAGGAATCTCTTCGATTCGTCAAAAAAGTAAAGGTCAGAAGATTTTGTAACAATTCATTTCTCTAATTTTTTTTTACTTTATATTTTTTGATAACATATTGTATCACTTAGAAATTAAAAAGAAGTAAATGTGTGTTTAGTTTGGGATATTATGAAGAGTTTGAGTAATGTTTTTAATTTTATTATTGCAGAATAGGGATTATATGTTGTACATGTCGTTATTTGACATTCTTAGTAGAAGAGAGCAAATTCCTCTTGAAGCTTACCAAGAGGTAATTTAAAATTTATTAAAATTATACAAATCTTTTGTTTATTCATAAAAAATAAATCATATAAATCTTCTTTCAGTAATAAATAAAAAGAATTATATAACTGTCATTTGCTATGGTAATTAATTTATATCATGACAATGCAATATGTATTGCATGATTTGTATCTCATTCTTTCAACTTTTTATATTTTTTGCAGTTATTCATGCTATTTAAGAATCACGAAGATTTACTTGAAGAATTGGAGAGATTTAGACCGAAATACCCTTCAAGAATTCTACATAATCACAGCTCATTTTGGATGGCTTTTTTCATTCTGCCCCTTGTCTTTTTTAGCCTTCTCTATGCTTTTGAGAAACCCTTTTCTTATCTCCTTCAACAAGTTGCGAATTAAGAAAAATTGAGAAGCATTTGTAGAATTTTATCTTTTTTTTTCCTTTTCTTTCTTTGCACTTGGAGTGGAAGTGTGAGTAATAAATTTGAAGGCAAATGTATATTTATTTCCTTTTAATGTTATTTTTAGGTGGGGTTGTGAGAACTAAGTTTGGTGTAGATTTTCATCATTGTATGTAATTAATAATTTCATACTCAGTTTTACTCCTATATAAAAATAAAGTCATACCTTCTCAAACTCAAAATTATCTTAATTTTTATTCTCAAAAAATTATATATTTGCAAATCCAAGAATCTAATTCCCGGTTTACTATAAAACAAAATGAAATTGTTCACTCAAAACTGGGAATTGAAATCCCGGTTTTTTAAATCCAGGATTTACTAAACCATTTTTTAAGGACGTAATTATAGTCAATTAAGATCAAAACAAAAAGAAAAAAAGAAGAAGAAAGAATCATCTTTTTTCTCTCATTTTTCCGAAATGTGGAACCGAAAGGCGATAAAGGAAGAAGAGGCAGAGGAGGCAATGTTTAATCGCCTGTCAGAACCCAGGTTTTTCTTCGTTTAATTTCATCGTGTTCGTATCTGTTTTCAGCTAATTTTGTCTACGTTTTGATTTTTTTTTTTTTTCATATTTGAATCTCAATAGCATAAATCATGTATATGTAATGTAATTCGTAATTAGTTAGAATCATTACTGACCTGAAATTTCCCTATTCTTCATACAAGCCCCTAATTACTATTTTGATTAATTAGAATTGCGTTTTTATGAGTACTTCAATAGGGATTTGTTTGATCAGGGTATAAAAATTAGAAAACTTTCAAGAACAATTATTATGAAATCAAGTTTTGCAATGACCCCAAATTGACATTTGATACAATTGTCTGATACAATGCGAATTTTAGATGTATAAATTCATTAATATTTAATTTTTTGGTACAGGTATGAAGGAGTACAAATGCAAGTAAAATATCTAACAAAGCAAGATGCGATTAACTATTTAGTAAAAGTGAAGGCCATATTTCTTTACAAAAAAGACAAATACAAACAGTTCATTTCTACCCTTCATGATTTCTACCTTCAAAGGTACATTATTACTCATTATTATACTCTCATTTTCATGAATTCGGTAATTTTGATTAATTTGAGGAGTTAAATTACAGAATTGACATAGGGATACAGAATTAATACATTGTTATACTCTATTTTTCATGAATTCAGTAATTTCGGTTAATTCGAGGAGTTAAAAGTTAAAACGCAGAATTGACACAGAGATGCAGAATATATACATTATTATACTCTAATTTTCATGAATTTGGTAATTTTGATTAATTTGAGGGGTTGAAATGCAGAATTGATGCAGAGATGTTGATTGAAAAGGCGAGAGTTTTGCTTGAAGGGCAAGAAGAGCTGATTTTAGGGTTTTACAAATTTTTGCCAGCTGGACACGAAATAAAAATGAAGGTTGAACCTAAAATTGAGAAAACTGAACAAGAAAGTGCCTTATATTTTCTTGGCAAAATTAAGGTAATCTTTTTTAAACATAAATTGAATTAACCCTCTGTTGTGTAATATATGTAAAAAAGTTTAATTATGTAAATACTAAATATATATACTTACATAAGTGTATTTTGTATAATTTTGATTTCACATATTTTGTAAGTTTATATTTAACCTATTTACGTATTAAAATAATCCGTTATTATATATTTTTATAAGTGTAGTTATACTCATTATAATTATTTTGTGTATTCTCAAATTTAATATATATATTTTTATATTTAAAATTCAGGCCTCTTTTGGTGCGGAATCGAAAGCATACAAAGACTTTCTTGCAGTAATGCTAGCCTTTAAAAGGGATAATAAAAATACAAGTGATGTCATTTCTGAGGTTTGTTTTTTAATATACTTATAATTTAGTTTAAATATATCATTGAGTTTGATTCTCATTTTTTTTTTGTAAGGTTGCGAGGATTTTTGAGGGTCGTCCTGATTTGATAGAGGATTTTAAGCAATTTCACTCTTGGTGATCTTTTTTATGTCATGCAAGATGTGAATTATGGTAAATATGCAATGATACAGATGGTATTAATATGTTCAGAGGAGATAGTTTAGAAATCTGTCATTAAGCTTAATTTTATTTGGATGATGATTGGTTTGTTTTCTATTTAAACGATGATGATTTATTTGTATATTATTTAGATGCTGATGATTGATTTGTTGATTTGATTAAGATTAAATTACATTCAAGTGTCAAATTTTTCGAAATTCACAATTTGATATCGTGAACTATTTTTACAAATAATTTTGGGGCTTCATCAAAAAGAAAAATCCGTAAGTAATGTTTTTTTTAATAAATTGTCAATTTAAAAATGAATGGTTTTTTAGTAGGTGATCAATTCTTCAGCACAATGATCTCACAGTACATTTTAATTTGGATTTCCTGATTACTATGTTGATGTGGATTATTACACCATTACAGGATTCTACATAATCACAGCTCATTTTGAGTTGCTTTTTTTCCCCTTTTCCCCTTGTCTTTTTGAGCCTTCATTCTTTTGAGAAACTCCTCTTATTCAACAAGTCACAAATTGAGGAAAAATTAGGGACATTTACAGAAAATTATATCTTCTTTTTCTTTTATTTTGATGGTACTTGCATTGCAAGTGAGTAATATGGCAACTGTATATTTTATTTTCTCTCATTTTTATGTGGGAGTGTGAGAAGTAAGTTTGGTGTATGCTCTTAAGTAATTTCATATTTTCCTTTTACCCTTATTAAAACGAAGTTGAATTATTGACATATTGCCATGATGTAAATATGTAATATTATCACCTTGTAAAATGTGGAAATGAGATTCTCGTTCCAAACCCCCCCCAATAGAACAAAATCCAGGAATATTATTTCCAGTTCTTTTTTTTGAGGCTATAATTCCCAGTTTATTAGAAAAACGAAAATTAAGTTGATGGTTTACTCAAAACAGGGAACTAAAATTCTGGTTTTGAGGAAATCAGGACTTAGTAAATCCTTTTTTTAAACACGTAAAATGACCACTAATTAAGATGCAAAAAACGGTTAACAATCAGTTAAGTTTTGCGCGCCTCTTCTCAAAACAAAAGGAAAATCCTCTCTCGTCTTGAAATCACAAAAACTTCCTTTCTTTTTCTATTTTCTCAAAAAAATTATCCTATTTGGAAGCCAAAGGCTGTAGAAGAAGAAGAGGAGGAACCACTAGCATTGTTTACTCGCCTTTCACGGATGGAATCCAGGTTTTAATTCGTTCTATTTCATCTTAATTCATATCTGTTTGTAACAAATTTTGTCTAGATAAACTTGGGGAATTTTGTCAAAGTTTTGATTTTCTTTTTTCGTATATTTGAATCATTAAACCCTGAATTGTGTTTCATGTAGCCCTGCATAATTCGTAACTAAGCATTTGGGTTTCCCTTAGAATCGTCACAAACCTTATCTCTTGCCATATGCCCTTGAGATTCCTGCTTTTTAATAAGCCCCTTAATTGTTTTTTTATTTTGAAACTAAACCCCCTTAATTCCAATTAGGTTAAATTGCACTTTTAGGATTGCACGAATAGGGATTTTGAAAGGAAATTCCTTTAATTACATCTGTAAATGGTTTAAAGGAGGCGTGTTTCAAAACCCAAGTTTTATCAGGATGTACAATTGTGAAAGGATACCAACTTTTTAATTTCATCTCAATTCATGCCTGTTTGCAACGAATTTTGTTTGAATCGCAATGGCTTATATTGTGCTTATGTAACCCTGTATAATTTCGTATTAAGCATCTCGGTTTCGTTAGATTGTTTCAAAAATGATCTTTCTCTATATGCCAAGTTCTGTCTATTGCCCATAAAAGCCCCCTAATAATCTTTTGTTTTGATTCTAACCCCCCCCCTAATTACAAAATAACACCAGTTTCAGAATGATTATCACGAAATCAAATTGATACCATTTTATAATAACACACAACTAAACTTTAGATTTTTCAATTAATATCTTCTTAATTTTGTAATAAAGGTGTGAATATGAGAGGGTCCAAAATCAAGTGCCGGTACAACAAGGACTAACAAAGGAAAATGCGATTAACTATTTGGTAAAAGTAAAGGCCTTATTTCTATACAAAAAAGACAAATACAATCAGTTCATTTCTACCCTTCGCGATTTTCATCTTCGACGGTACATTATATATTATAAGCTAATTTTCATGAATTTGGTATTTTTGATTAATTTGAGGGGTTAAAACGCAGAATTGACGTAGAAACGGTGGTTGAAAAGGTGAAAGTTTTACTTGAAGAACAAGAAGAGCTGATTTTAGGGTTTGACAGATTTTTGCCAGCTGGCCGCAAAATATACGAGGATTCACACGTGAAAATTGAAATTGATGTGGGCATTAATTTTGTTAACAAAATGAAGGTAGCATTTCTTTTAACCTCAAATTGAATTAACATTTTTCTGAAATTTAATGTATATTAGGAGAAATTATGGGGATCACGTTGCGGTTTTTTGAAATTTATTGTTAATAAAAGATTAATTTGTTATAATATATTTAAAAAGTCTAATTATGTGAATGTACGATGTCTTACATGATTGTCTCTTGTATAATCTTTGTTTCACATATTTTATAAGTTTAGTAATATATTTAACATATTATAATAATTCATTATTATATAATATATATTTAAAAAGTCTAATTATGGACGTCTAATTATATTTATTATTATCTTTTTAAACTCAGGCCCGTTTTAGTGCCAACTCGAAAGAATACAAAAACTTCCTTGAAATATTGTTCGCTTACAAAAGAAATGAAATCAGTAGAAGAGTTGTCTGTAATGAGGTTTGCATTTTTTTAATATAGTTAGTTCAAATATAACATTGAATAGGTTATGACATTGATCAAATTTTTTCTGAAATTTATTTTTCATTTTGTTGTTGTAGGTTATGAACCTTTTGAAGGGGCATCCTGATTTGATAGAGGATTTTAAGCAATTTATTTCTTTGGAGAAGTTAGATTAAGGAAAAGTGATCATTAATTTTGTTTAGATGGTGATCATTGATTTGTTTTTTTTTATTTAGATGGTGGTGATGATTTGTTCATTTGATTTAATTTTATCTAAATGCTGATCATTGTTTCTTGATTTGATTAACGGTTAATTAGATTCTAGTTCTCAAATTCTTCAAACTCTCTGATTTGATTTTTTTTTTAAATTGTCAATTTCTAAAAACACAGTTTTTTTTTTTTTTTTTTTTTGAAAAATTACGGAGAGCTTGAGCATCTCTCGCGTAAGCCTATTGATCAACGTTTAGTTACAAACCATCATTGCCAATAATTTTAGGGAATGATAAAGCGATTGAAATAAAAGATACAACCCACGGTAGCCTCATGTCGCGACATGCCGCTATATGGGCATCCTCAATATAATACATTTGTGAGACTAGGGAAATTCTACAACACAAATCATGGGAGTTTAATAGATAAGAATAATGAAATTAATCCGTTGGTTTGGAGCAGGCTTCTGTAGGAGTGTATGCACGAGCCGTGTTTACCTCCTGTGTGTCGTTTGTCCTGGCTTCCCCTTCCGCCTTGCTTTCATTCCCTTTGTCATCATCTCTTCCCCGCCCCTTCTTTTCCTTTCCTTGCTTCTTCTTCTTCTACTACTTCTCTCGGTTCTACGTTTCGCTATTATTGCATTTCTGCCAGCTCATGTAGTCTTCTGTTGCTGATGCGAGGACATTTGCGATGGTTTTGATTTTCATCTCGAAATACGCGGTTACACCGTTCCCGCCATATCGCGAAACTTGCAAATATTTGGAATGTGGTTCTATTTGAGTGTGGTTGCGTCTGAATTAGGTTCTGAATATGTCCATTTGGTTGTCCCCCTCTTGAGGTGTTTTGTTGCCAAGAATGCGGTTGTAAAGGCACATGTATTGAAAATGTGGTCCGGGGTTTCGTTGTCTTGTTTACAGAGCAAGCAACAATTAACCGTCGTTGTGCCTCTTTCTTGTAAAATATCAAGGGTGGGTAGAATTCTTCGAATCCCCTTCCATAGGAACATTTTGATTTTCGGTGGTAATTTGAGGCGCCACAGTTTGTTCGTCTTTTCGTCCTTTATCCCCCTGCTTGTCATCATTTTGTATGCTGATTTCGTCGTGAATTTGTCATCCGTGTTCCACCTCCAATTTATCTCGTCATTTGCCTGTGTAGTTTCGGCATTTTGTATAATATTAATGAGCTCGAGCATCTGTGTCTCAGACGTTGCCGATAATGCAGGGTGGAATAGTACTTCATCAGTTTGTTTTTACTAGATGGTCAGTTTCTCAGCCAATTTTTTTTATCTCACATCAGTACATTTCGGCAATCAATACTTATGAATAGTAATCAGGCATATATAAATCAATTAGTAAAAAATTGATAAACATATATTATCATTCAAGTAAATAATAAGCAAGTTATCAATCTTAGAACACCACGAAATAGTATAGGCCCTGTTATATAAAGCCCAGTTTATATATTAGGCCAGCTAACCAAGACGAATCATTCCAAGAATTTTAAATCCGGATTCTATAAAAGACAGGATATTAAATCCTGAATTGTATAACCCGATCTAAAATCCGGGATGTCAAATACTGGTTTGTGTAACTGAGATCCAGCGGGCTCTATATAAGTCGTTCTTCTTTGTTTTTCAACTTCAAATTCATGCATGATCTGTTGTTCTTTGTCTAGATTTCTCGTGTCTAATCTATGTTTAGTAAGTATTTTTTTTTTTTTTTGCTATATATTTTGTGATTCAGTCGTTGTTAGATAATCTGAACTCTGTTTTTTCTGAGTCTGTGAGGTTTTTTGTAGATTTAGATGTAGATTTTAATTTAATTTTTTTTTTTACTAAAATGAGACGGGTCAATCATGTACCCATGATTTTCATTAAACAAAATAGTTTTTAAATTTTACAAAACGAAGATAGAAAACAAGAAAGAGTAAAAGAATCAACGCCCCCTCGTTGGTTGTTGCGAGTAGCAACAACGCAACCCGACACCTCAACCTCATCCTATTTTATGCTTTCCCACGTTTGAAATTCGGCGTTTGTTATCCGACAAAAGCGTCCGG
Source organism: Juncus inflexus (assembly GCA_024447665.1). Classification (NCBI taxonomy): domain Eukaryota; kingdom Viridiplantae; phylum Streptophyta; class Magnoliopsida; order Poales; family Juncaceae; genus Juncus; species Juncus inflexus. The sequence goes on along the minus strand of JAJHPC010000007.1, from coordinate 12,461,284 downwards.
CGTTCTAGTCACTTCTGAGAAAGTTCTGTTATACCTCTCTTTCCAAATTTGGAATAGCAAGAAGCATGTTTTTATCGGTAATTTTCCTGTTTCCTTGAAGTTGGCTGCAAGGGTCCTTCTGTCTGTCCTCCCTCCAACCGCCCATACATGCCACACATTTTGGGAAAATGTACATGATAGAAAGATGTGACTGGCATTTTCTGCATCCCTTCGACATAGTGCGCAAACTGACGGCAACATCCAGCCTCGTTTAGCGAGAAAATCGTGAGTGGGTAGAATATATCTGGCCACTTTCCAGAGGAAGCATTTTATATTCGGCGGGATTTTGAGATTCCACAATTTGTGCCATGCCGGTACCGTCTTGCCTCCCGTGATGACCTTTTTATATGCTGATCTAGTTGAAAATATCCCCGAGGATTCCCAATTCCAACTCACTTTATCATTTTCTAAGGGTTGGATACTCCCTGTAACAGCTTGTATTAATTGGATTACCTGAAGTTGCATTTCCGGTTGGAGTGGTCTGAACAAACTGAGCGGTTCGGAGTGTATGAAGAAATCAGCAATGGATATGTCGGGCGCTGTGGTGTGTGAAAACAACTCCTTCATTGTGTACGCCTTAATTCCTTTGTTCCAATTAGCAAACCAAAGCGGCGCATCGAATCCGTTGCCTACCGTTACGGCCGCTCCTGCCAAGAAAATATGTGTTATTTTTATTGCCGCTGAGCATAATCTTGAGGCTCTGGGGGCGTGCTGAGGAGGCAATAGATTCAGGAATTGTCCGTAAAATGTAGATTTTAATTATAGTTTGATCAACATTGTTTCTCTGCTACAGGATTGAAAATTTCAGATACACTAGTTAGTTCTTGAGATCTGATCAATCAATTGCAATTTCTGAATTTCCAATCATCATTTAACATTTTCGAATTTCAATAGTTAAATCTCGAGATCTGATTATTCGAAATGTAGATTCTGAAATCTGAATGACAATACTTAGATCTCCCCATCTGATAATTGGAAATGTAATATCTGAATTAGAATATTTAGATCTTTCTATCTGAGTTGGAAATGTAATTTCTGAATTACAACAGTTAGATCTCATCATCTGAAGATCAAAATGTAATTTCTGAAATTCAATAGTTAGATCTCACCATCTGATATGTAAATTCTGAATTATACTGGTAGATCTCCAGATCTGATCATTCGAATTGTAAATTCTGAAATTCAATAATCAGATCCATCCATCATAGGGTTAATTTTTTCTTCTACTAGATCCATCCTTCATAATTTGTAGTTTCCGTGTTACCTTTCCTCATCCAAAACTGTTTATTCTCCAATAAAAAATAAGATACTTATAAGGCCGAAAAGTCTATCCTTTGATTCTAACATTATTTAATTTTGTCTTTTCTTTCTATTACACATAAATTTTCTCATTCGCCGGCTCCTTATCCAGTTTCCGTGTAGTAATATGATATCAAATGAGTAAACATCAGATTCCAAATTCAAACTTTGATTCCAAAATAAAATTCTTTGTTCATTCATTAATTGAATATTTTTCAAGTTGATTTATTAAATCAGGTGCTACTCGCTTGGTATTATACTGTTACAATTGTTCAATGAATAAGGAGTTGTTGATTGGCAGAGTTTGTGTTAAATAGATGCAACAAACTTTGATAATGTTGGGATTGAAGTCTAGTGTAAAGTATTGGACAGATACTTAATCAATGATGATGCGTCAGATTGAGCATACTTGTTCAGGTCATCAATCTCTACTAAATATAATACAAAATCGTAGTGGTTATATACTTTTTTAGTCACTCCTTTTGGCAGATATGAGAAGTTCGGCTCTAAACTTTTTTGGTGCTGTTGTACTATTACTGAAATGTATAAATTAACGGCATTTATCAGCCATATATAAATTAAGAGAAATTTGTTCGGCTTCAAGTTGACATAATTTTTTAACTTCTTACAACATAAACAATTATTTCAAACCAAATCGAATGATTATACATATTTTAATTTGAGTTGTTATGATATTATGGTTTACTCAGTTTATGCTATTCATCTAGCATTAACTCAGCCTCCACAATTTATATCATAATTCATCTGTTTGTCACTTCTAAAATTAAAGGTAAAAGATGGTGTGTGTTTTTAATTGTTTGCAGCTTAGACATCATGCAGGTATTTTATTAATTTTTGCAAATTTAGACATAATATTTCGGCTTGAGGTCTCCATAGTCTATGATGCGAGGTTGAGCTAAATAGGTAACAAAGGTCAATGATGACCTTAAACCAATTGATTTTGACAAGTGATGCATGCAAGCTCTGTTTGTTGGGCATTTACAGTCACTTTTAACTACAGTAATAATACAATAATGAGTAATCAAACTACAAAATATCATAATAAGTTCTTTCTATGTGGATTTTAAGTTTTCAATTCAGGCCATTTTTTGCCTTTTTGTTAAAATATTACTATGACCAATCAATGCATGATTTGTCTAATCCAATACTATTAGAAATATTGGGTCATATTTGTTATATACCGGACATCCTTTACTAAAATATTTAGATAAAAAATCATTCTTCGGGTTATTGAACTCTTTGGGACCATGAGTGGCTTACATATCAACCCAGATAAAGCTCATTCACTCCCTTACGAGTGTCTTCCCAATACCATGATACCCTCTCTCATATCCTAAGTTGCGACAAGCAAAATTTGCCTCTGAAATACCTCGGTCTCCCGCTCACCATTACCTAACCAAGGAAACAACTTCTCCTACCACTAGTGAACAAGGTGCAAAAACGCTTAGCCGGATGGAAAGGAAGGCTCCTCTCCTATGGAGGACGCCTCACGTTGATTCAAGCAGTACTTCTTCCGATTCTTAACTACCACATGCAAGTTCTTTCCTTGCCGGCATGGCTAACTCAAGAATTTGATAAAATAGTGAGAAGTTTTCTTTGACGTGGAGATCAAAAGTGCTACGGCGGACATTGCCTGGTTGCATGGACTAAGATTTGTGTGCCAAAAAATCTCGACGGGCTAGGCATTTTGGATATAAAACTCCAAAATATCGCCATGCTAATGAAATGAATATGGCTCGCGCAATCAAAACCCTCGAGCCCTTGGGCCTCTCTTCTGACCTCACTCTATAACCTCTCCCCTTTTGATTATAACAACTCAGCTCGGCCGGCTACATCATCCTTCTTTCTGGCCTATCTATTTGAACTTCTTCCATTCTTTTATATGTCTATTAAAATGAATGTTGGATGTGGGACGAACACACATTTCTGACAAGATAAGTGGCACCATGAAAAATCTCTAACTAATGCTTTTCCACGAGCATATGAAAATGTGATGAACAAGTGCGACTCTATCTCTCAAGTCATGTCTTCCAATTGGGACTTACAACCCCTTATTAACTCTAACAATGGAGAATTGGCAGCAGGGGCACGTGAGATTCAATCCATCATCGAATCCACATTCGTCAATGATGATGAGAACAGATACGTCTGGCGTTGGACGAAGGAGGGGGACTTCTCCACAAAATCGTGCTATAATTTTTTCTTCAAAAGCCATATCCAATCTCCATGGAATAAAAAAATGTGGCGGGTCAAGGCGCCAACTAAAGTGAAGTTCTTCTTGTGGTTATTAATGAGGGATAAATTGCCAACTCAATACAACCTCCGTAAGAAGGGGTGGCCATGTAGTGACGCATGTACACTATGTAATACCGGAGAGTTAGAATCATCACTTCACTTGCTCATTGACTGCCCTTTCAGTAGGACAATATGGAATCATATCCACGAGAATACACTTATTTCTGATCGCTCTCCTCTTGACTTCTGGGAAAGAGTGGGGAATTCTAAACAAACCATCACCAGCAAAAAAGAATGGGGAAGCTTGTGGGCCGTCATTTGTTGGAACATCTGGAAGGAGCGCAACCAAAGAATCTTCAATCAATGATCGGCGCCGATGAGAGTGGTGCTTCAACTAGCCATTCAAGATGCGAAGCTATGGATGAAGCTAGCCTAAAAAAAGACTCACAAGAGGGAAAACGCGTGAATAGGGTTAATTAGCTTAGTGGAAGGGGAATGTAGTTACCCACTTGTAACTTATTTTATACCTACCATCGCGTTGCAATCTATGTAAAACAATTTCTTTTTATTTTATTTTCAATGAAAATACTCAGTAGGTTGCCTACCGAGACTCAAAAAAAAAAATTTAGATATGGCGTATGCGATACCAAATGAAATGATAGAAGATGAAAATAATTTATTAAATTTTTTATCATGGTCTATCTGTTGTATACACAGGCAATAGAATACATATTCAGAAGGAGAGATTACATTGTTGCAGCTTTTTGTGTAGTTGTGCATGTGTATCATATGATTAGGGTTAAGGTTAACAGTTAGAGCCAAATAATGTTTCTAGTATTCTCATGTCTTTCTCATTAGAGCATGGTGATGTGATGACCATGTACAGATGCTAATATATAGATTAAGTTTGTATACAAGAGAAAGCATGCCACAAAAATAACTACAAATTAGTTGAGTAATAAAGTTATGCCCGTGAATAATATTTGTATAGTTGAAATAAGAGGAGATGCACAAGCGTAGATGCTAATATATTAAGTTTGTATAAAAGAGAAAACCTACCGCAAAAATAACTACAAAATTGAGATATAAAGTTTTGCCTATAAATACTGTTCGTATAGTTGAAATAAAATGAAGGAGAAAACCGAAATTTTACTATCATTAACATCATCCAAACAAGTACATATGTTAATTCGACTCTTTATTATTCGGCGTTATGGAGATTGGGATATTGCGAGTCTCTTCTGACTCTTAAGTGACAAACGCCACACCCCGAAATTTAAATGACATATCATAAATTTTATTCTGATAATTATTGCTTGTATTCAAAATACCTTTATTTTTCTTCATGTGTTGTGTTCGCAGTTTCGTCCGCTCCTATGAGAGAATTAGAAAAAAAGATGTAGAGATAATAATAATTATGAATAGTACATGATACATTTATTTACCCTCAAATATTCAATTTGAAGTTCACAAAATTATGATTATCATAACATGACACTAAGAAAATTCATCATTACACATCTTAATTTGAGTTTTGTCATGTTATTTGTAGACGATGCATATTTCATATTTAAAGCATGAACTCCGAACCTCCACAAATGCTATCATGATTCAGAAAATATTTCAATATATATGATGTACATAGAAATACTTTTATATCTTGCTTCCCTATTTTCTTACAATAAAATACATTATGCACATGTCTAATTTATTGATTCACCAATTACCTGTGATTCAATGGATATTCAAAGGCAAGAACACACAGATTTGCATAGAAGGGTTGTGATTGCTGCTTCTAACCAAGCTGGATTCTATTATGTTGTACATGTAGATGAGACAACCGCTGCAACTTCTCAAATATGCAATGAAACCCATCTTGCGGGGCTTCCGGGGCAGCATCCTGGAAAAGGTATACAATATATCTTACTCATCGGATGAGTCCCTGCCTTAAAATTTTACCCAATCCGTTAACCAGAGACCAAAACCAATAATAATTTCGGGTTTAATTAATCATGTTAATTTAGATCCGAAATCTATTATCATTTCGGGTTTAATTAATCATATTAATTTAGATCCGAAATCGATAAATCCATTCGGGTATAATTAATCCCATTAATCAAAACCGAATCTGATAATAAACCGAATCTGATAATCAAGATATTTCTGAATTCCAAATTCAAAACTTGATTTGAGATCCAATCTCAAATCAGCGATAATTGTGATTATCGAAATCCAATTCGGTTTAACATCTAACCCTAATCCTAATTTGACGTCATGTAGGAAATGCCTTTCCCACGTCAGATCTAACCCTAAACTGTGTATAACCCTTATACTAAAAATCAACTTGATTGATCAATACATGTGGCTCTGGTACCACTGAAAGGAAACGCGCAATCTGATATGCACAGCGGAATTAAAAATTTACCCATTCCTAGCCGAGGATCCGTGTATTATCAATCAATTCTGAAAAATAAATCTAATTTATACCTCGGATTCGGCTAATCCGGTTTCCGGTTTGTAGGGCATCACAATTCGTCTCCAAACGATCTCTCTACGTCTCTTGCGGATCTGATCACGAAAGGCGCTACGACTCCGGCACCGCCCTCTACACGTATCCACACGCGACTAACTCGTTGGAGGAAAAACCGAGATTACTAGATCCGATTTCTCTTTTTCTCTCTCTCAATAGGCGGATAGGGTACGGTCTGTATCTTCTGACCTAATCAGATGAACCCTTCATCTATTTATAGTATCTAATGCTCACACCTCTTCACCTTCCTTTTGATTTTCTGTGTCCAACCGAGTTAGTTATGTTTGTGTGCGAGCATGTAGGTTCATTTAATATTGGCAATAAACTTCATGTTTATAAATCATAAGTAGCCTCTAGTACGATATTATGATTACCCAAATTAAATGAATAATACATGATCATAACCTATACATCAATTATGTATTTAGTTCCTTTATTAAACGATATTTATATTGATCATAAGGCATGGTTTTATGTCATCCTTATTATGATCAATTCTCTTTCCTGAATTATAATTAGACTGAATAAATTAAAATATATTAACAACACATGCTAATTCTTTCGTACACGGCCGTGTGTCCTTCAGTGTCAATTTATCAGGGGGCCCTGAGATATCTCTCTCGTATCCGAGAGTAACAAATTATATCTTGATCATTCACATTCCAACTCATGGTTTACTAAATACCCGATCATAGCTTTTATAATTATCCGGTTAAAGACAACGTTTGACTATGTCAAAGTATAAAGATATACATGTAGGAATCTATGATGATCTCAAGTCAAAGGACTACTCATACATTAGATGATGAAAAAACACTAATGACATATACCATGTATATTCTCATAGTGGGTCGATCCAATATATGTTCTCCAACATATATTTATATTAATGAATTGATATCCAATATCCATGATCAGTAAAACGCGATCATCATCCAAATAACATACTAGTAACTATATATAGATTTGAGATTTTCAAATATATTTGTCTTACAAACATCTCATATATAACTACGGATAATTTAGAATTGTATTCACTTTCCTTTACGATTTTACTATCAGAATCACATATTCTGATGACGTATAACGGACATACATATTTATGGTTAATTAATAATCTAACAACCTTTACGCATAATTATTATATAAAAAAGGTTATGAAATAAAATATCTAATACAAAAATATAATGTCTGATACATAATCTATTTCCCACGTGGCAAAACAGTTTGGCGTATGGTATTATTACTTTCACAAAGAACTCAAGGGCTTCAACACGAGTTTGCTTCTCAAATGGCTTTGGAAACTTCACACAAACTCTCTCTAGAAAGGGGTGGCGGAGGAAATTTATGGCTCATTTTCAAATCCATCCACCTTCAGGAATCACAACGAATCATTCTTCTGGAAGGACCTCAAAGCAATTGAATTGCAATTCAGAATATCATCGAAATGGAAATTGGGTAATGGCAATTCAATCTCATTCTGGAAGCACAAATGGCTCATGGACCATTCACTGCACAACTCATTCCCGATACTGTATAGCTACTCCTCTTACCACAACCTCACAGTGCGCCAGGCAGCAGGAGAAGTAGAATGGGACCTCCATCTTGAGAGACCATTACTGCCCAGAGCCATGAGAGAATTACAACAATTGCAATCACAACTGGAGCAGACCCAATTAAGCGAGGAGAAAGATGCCTTGCCTTGCAATGGCGGTGGACAGGAAATGGAAAATTTTTCGGCGCGGCGGCCTATCAACGGTTATATTTCTCAGGGTGTGTCACGCCGGTGGCTCAGCTTATCTGGAAAACCAAACTCCCTCCTAAGATTAAATTCTTTGCCTGGCTCGTAATTAATGATAGGATTTTAACCCAACAAAATCTAATGAGATGAGGGTGGAATGGACCGTCCTGTTGCTCCTATTGCAATCTCAAATCTAGTGAATCGACCGCTCACCTATTCGTGAAATGCCCTCTAATCCACAAACTCTCTACGGCGGTAGCCATTTTGTTACAAAGGCCTGAGTTCGTGGACAATCTGGCCCCTCAGGAGTGGGCCAGGAAGAGGAAATCATTCAGCAAGGAGGCGAGGCTAAAGTGGGACTGTTGGTGGTAGGGAGTACGATGGGAAGTGTGGCTCGGAAGAAATAATGCAGTGTTTAATGGTAAAGAAGTGGATAGTGATGCTTGTTTCAGAGAGATGAAGGCTAACATGAACTCGTGGCTAAAGGTGGCTTTAGTGTTAGTTTAGTTCTTTCTTTAATTTTCTTTTAGCGGTGGCTTTATTGTTTTAGATTTTGGCTTTAGTTGCTTCTTAGTGCTTTCATTTTTATTTTTATTTTCTCAATATTGTAATTATCCGAAACCCGTGTATCTGATGTTGCCGTGTTGCCGGCGGTTTTTATTAAATAGAAATGGAGACACATTAATGTGTCTCCCAATTTCACTCAAAAAAAAATCGTGTCCAGCTTACAAACCTTGATTTAATAAGTTTTTTTTTTCTATTCATTTCGATTCAGCCTTTATTTTTTTTAGAAATGATCATAAGAGATCGCTTAATGTTACTTATATTAATAAGAAGTAGCATTGCAAGCAGATTAAGTTAAATAAAAAGTAAAAATAAAAATAAAAGAAATGAAGGTTTATATGTTCTCCCTCCATCTGCTAGCCTCTCGGATCTCTAAGCTTACTATTTTATCCGCTATTCTCGAATTTCGACAAAAAATCCAATGATTCCTCTCTAACCGGATGAGCAAGTTGCGGTGTCAAAAAACAAGTTTGAAGTTTCCACGTAATTTGATCATTGATAATGAAGATCCAAATCCTTACTAGTCACTATCTACAAATGCAGACACATTAGAAAAAATCTTCAGTCTCGACTCTAACAGCAAAAGAAATATCTCGCCTTCATGAACAAGCGCAAAAGAGAAGGAAACACTGCCTACTCATGCTGCCATTAAGTTGTTTGATGAAATATATCCCACTTAAATAAGCTTATTGAGAGTCTATTATCGTCTTAAAAGTGTTGCGATGTCATCATGGAAAAGCACCGAGTCATCGTCCTTCACTTCGACCTTCACACCACCGAAGCGACCGTCACGAAAGAGTTGCAAATACACTAAATTGGATGCGCACAAAATAGATCTAGGATTTCGGTTCTATAATCAAGCATCATCTTAGAAGCTTGATGTCGAATGAAACATTACCACTTAGCAATAATCCACCAAGTACAGCTCGGGAACGACATGATGCCGCATGGTGCCACTATCTTCTTCCCAAAATAGGTCATTATCTAGGTATAAGGGAAGAAACGGGATTAGGAGCAGAGGGTACGAATCTATGGGGAGAAAGGGAAAGAGGGGGTTGTGGGAGGAGTGGAGCCACGACGATCGGGAGGAAGACGCCGGAAAGGCCACCGCCATCTAGATCGGCAGTTCCTTATTTGGCGGCTAGGGTTTTTTACGGGAAAGAGAGGAGAGGGGGCTATGGGAGGGGGGGAGCAAGACAGAAATTCGTTTCTATGCTAGAGGATCGAAAATTTTTGTCCTTTTGTTTCATTCATAATGATAATGGCTTGGTCTTGAGATCTGATTATTCGAATTGTATTTTCTGAATTTCAGTAGTCATATCTCTCCATCTGATGATTCGAAATGTAAATTTCTAATCACAACGTTTAGATCTCCAGATCTCATCATTCGAATTGTAAATTCTGAATTTAAATTTAGCCATCTTTTTTTTTTTTTAGACTCTAAATTTATCCATCTTACGGCTAATTTTTTTCTTCTACAAGGATAACTGGTATATTGGTTTTAATTTTTGACACTTTACCATAGGCAATTATATTATGATTCATACGTTTGTGTAGGTATAACTTAGAGGTGTTTTTGCAATTTCTTATAATGTAATGTTTTTTGGCATTATACCTATAAACATAATGATGCTGTTGTTTTCTTCAAGCTTATTTTAGAGAAATTTGCAAATGAAAAAAAAAAGTCGGCATTATGCTGAAATTGCATAAAATTGGATCTTCTTGAATAATGCAAAATAACATTGCTATTCTTCAAAAATTCGAAAATTGACTCCTCCTGGATTAGGGTAACATCGTCCATTTAATCATCTACTTCAGTTTTAAAATTACCACTTTGATTAGTTTTCCAAAAAAAATTATTTCCTTAATTAACCTCTCTCTCTCCAACGCTTAATCTCCAACATGGAATAAAATAAAAAGAGAATATTAAAAAATCTGAACCTCACACATGCCCTCCAACCACCGCTCACTCTCTCTCTCTCTTATATCTTCATTGAAATTTTTGGGTCGTTATAATTTTTTTTTTTTAAGATAAGCGTATGCAAGTTGTATTAATATGAAAATGAAGTATTATATGATGTATTTACGTGAAAGAAATTAAGATATTCTCTCTAAGTAAGGCTGATAGAAAAAACAAACTATAAATTTAAAACACTTTTTTTATGTACGATGATATAGACTTTTAGAGAGGTAGGTGAGAGACGTGATGATTTTGGACTGGAGACACCAAACATTATTTATTTCTAAGAATTTTCTTTTTTGTTTTTTTTTGTAATAAGCCCGTAGGCACTCAATTACACCAGAAAAAAAAAGTCCTAATACATCAACAAAAACAAATTAAAATACAGCCCAAAACTCTAATCTAAATATCATCTCTAGAAATATGTATATCCTTAGCAACCATTAGATTCCATCTAGTTTCCTCATTTCTTCCTTCATATCCCGCCGCTCCATCACTTAAGCACATCTTTTCAATCAGCTAGATCTACTCAAAATTGGGGCATCTCTCTCAGAGAAATTCACCCTGATTAAGAACTTTTCTTCTCTTCTAGAAGTCTGAATTTCATATGTTTCTTCTCCTTTCATTCACTTCTTCTCATTCTCCTTCAAAATCATTTTTCATTCATTACTTCTCACTTAGCAACTGAACTGAATAATAAAAATTAATCGTCCACATAAAATTGCTATTCTTCTGACCAGTTCTAAGTTGATCCACCACTGCCTTCTTTCCATCGGTTCAATTTTCCTCCATCATACCTCAAACAGAAGAAAATAAAATCTTACTCCTTCAATACCCAAAAATTGAGCTTCCCTCTCTCGATCCCATGAACAATCATTTTTAGAGAGAGAAAGAAAAAAATAACCAACAAGGTCATAAGAAACATGAATAGATTGTTATCAGCATTAGGGTTGACAACAGAGTGTCATTTCACTGTTAGCGAAGGGTCAACAGTACATGACGATCGGTTTATAGTGTCAGCGAGTTCACATCAATCTATCTTTCAATTGGGCAACAATACCAGCAATTGTGTGCTTTTCAGTTATATGGCTGCGGAAGGAGAAAGTTATACATGTAATACTTCAGATATCTTGTCACGTTGCTACCCAGATTTGGAGCTACGATCCTCCGTCAAGCATCTTGTTGGCAAGAAATTTTCTGACCTGGATCAGCCACAATTATCCAATTACTTCCCTGGCATTGAAGTATCTGAAGGCCTTGATGGATTTCCCATGTTCAAAGGCAAGAATAACCTACATGTAACCCTTCCACAACTTCTAAACAGGTGGCTCACATGTTTGCACGAAGCTTCATCGAAGGATCATAGTGCAAGTGCAGCTACTACAGCATATATTGGGATTCCCGTATACTTCACAAATTTGCAAAGAAGAATTGTGTTGGATGCTGCTAATCAAGCTGGGTTTTATCGTGCTGTACTTGTCCACGAGACAACCGCAGCTGCTGCGAGATATGCAATGAATGCCATCTTAAATAAAAAAGAAAAAGGGTATTTTGCTTTAGTTGATATGGGTGTTACTTGCATGCAGGTTTGCATTGCTCAATTGAATGATGAAGGGGATGTTCTTTTCTACTCTCATGCTTTTGATTATTCGCTAGGAGGAAAAGCATTCAATGAAGTGTTGCTCAATCACTTTGCGGTTAAATTTAGGGAGGAGCACAACATTGATGTGACCACAAACTCCGAACTTTACTGGGAACTATATGATGCATGTGAGAAGTTGAAAGTTAGATTAAGTACAGATGAAGAGGATTTCTTTCAAATTCATTGGAATAATAAGGAGTTGACTGGGTCTATGAGGAGAGAGGATTTTGAAAGAATGAGCGACCCGCTACTGCAGCGGGTCAAAGGGCCTTTGGACAAGGCATTGAAGGATGCAAACATATATGCGAAAGATATTGCTGTCGTGGTGAATGTTGGGCATGCCTCCCAAATTCCAGCGATTATTAAGATATTAACTGATATTTTTAAGAAAGAACCAATTCAAGCTGATGGAGTTGATAGTTATGCTCGCAACTATAGGAGTTCCCTAAATATTTACCAGGTAAGGTTACCTTCAGTTAAACTAGTTTGCTCACAAGTGAATTTGTTTACTCTATTAGGTTTCGGTTATAACTCATAATTGTGGTCATTCATATCTTTACTCATGCCAAGTGTGTTCTCAATTTTGGATTATTTTCAGAACAAAATTAATTTTAGTGCGTCAAGTTATCTTTATATTGCAATAGGATAAACGATAAATGAGAGAGCCGACTCATAAATGAAACAAAGGAAAGATGTACAAGTTATACCATAAAGACCAGAAATCAAAATGCAGATTCAATTTTAGCATAATTTTAAAGGGTTATTTAGCATTCAATATTATTACCTTGCTCTCTATCAACAGGCTGATGTATTTCCACATCCAATTGCAATGTCATGGATTGTGGGGAATAAAGCAGACCAAGTAGTTATCTTTTCCAAAAGAACCCCAATGAATACTACTAAGGAATTCCACTTTTCCGGATCAGCCAGTTTTTTCCTCAACTTCATGTATACTGATCTTAGTGATTCAGGGGTTCCTACCGTGATTGCCAGATTCAAGGTAGATGTGAAAACATTTTTATCTGTGTTTTACCTTGATGTATTTCATATTATAACATTTTTTTCTTAGATTGGTGACCCATTTCAACCAAGCACCAGTGGAAAAGTTACAGGAAAGTTTAGAGTCAGATTAGATCAAAACGGTGTTGTTCATGTAGACTCGGCTTTTGTAAGTCAAATAAATTAACTATTAAATGTTGGGAAATGGGAAATCACGACGGGGTACTATAGCGATTCTGTAGCGACGGATTGAAATTATATATTGTTTGTTTGCGTTTCTATATATGCTATATACTGTTTTCATTTTTTAAAATATATATTGTTTATCGAATGAATTTTTATATACTGTTTTTTTTTTCAGTTTATATGTTTTTATATACTGTTTTCATTTTTTTAAATATATATTGTTTTACCGAATGAATTTTTTATATATTGTTTGTTTTCAGTTTATATGTTTTTTTCAGCTTATATACCGTCACTACAGTACCCATCACGCAGTATCATTTCCCTTAAATGTTTTTTAGAAAGTAAAATATAAATCATATCATTCTAGAATTTAATCTTATTTTTTTTGGCCTCTAGATATCGAAAGGTGGAGAAGATGCTGAACTTCAAGTGTCACGTGATGATGAATTACAGGTTTGACATCTTGCAATTATAACATTTCTTCTTCTTTCCAAGTTTTGCATTGAAACCCACTGCCATTATTATAACAAGACCAGCACAACTTGACACATGCTAGCTATATATGCTCATTATTATGTGCTAGTTATTTTGCATGGTTTTGAAAGTCGGTATGGGAGTCGGTGTCGGCCGCAAAGCCAGATAGGAAAATCTGCCGTGTCGAGTCGGATTTTTATAAAATATTATTTTTAAATGAATAAAAATGAAAGAAAATTGAGAACAAATTGAAAAAATATAATTATAAATTATTTATGAACTAGAATTGACTAAAAACATGTATTCGTGAGACATTTATTTTACGTTGTTATGTCAGATAATGCCGTGCATGACTGTAGTAGTTGTGAATTGTGCATATAATTTGCTCGGCTTTATTTTAATTCAATATTGTATAGGTGTATTTCAGTAATCAAAATCAAATTCTTGAAATAAAAAATATACAATTTTTTTCAATTTTTTGCACTTCTTTGAGTGGTCGATTCAGGCACGAGTCGACCGAAAAGTCGGGTCGGTTAAGGCCGACTCGTGTCAGTGTCGGCCGATACTACGAACCATGCTATTTTGCACCTATTTTTGAAACTTAGATTTCATATCATCTTATAGTAGTGATGTGTATTGTCGTTATTTGTTGGATTCATATTACCCCAGTTATAATTTATTATTTGGGATTATGTGTGAATATTAGTATTTAATACAAATAGGATATGAAAAGTTAGCTTATTAAAATAAATATTGTATTTTTTTCTGCTAAAACTTTTGTATAAACGCTCATTTGAATTGATAGTATTTGTCTTCTAATGAAATGCGGTGGTCAGAGTTCACAAATAGTTGCATGCACGTCTTTGTCATGCCTAGTACCATTACTCCCTTTTGTGCTCCCTTGTACCAGTACCAAAAAAAATAAAAAGGAACATGAACTAAAATATCCAAATCTACATGTAGCTCACAAAATAGTCATAGCAATTCAACCTGAGCTCATTGCAGAACTTGACTTGGTGATAATTATGTAAGCCTTGGGGCAATTGTCAAAAATAGAATAGAATGTAAAACAATTTTATGTCTAAACAAGTTGTCATCACTCTTTGTCTAATTTGTTTAGGAAGCACTGAAAGCATCACAACATCATGAGAATACTGACGAAGAATTTTTGGACACTTCGACCGAAGTATGCTCTCTTTCCATGCTCATTAGCAGTTAGGGTCTTACTTTATAATTTATATCTGACTCCATTGTGCATTGTGCAGCTCCAATGTACGACAGAAGAAGAAAATATTACAAAAATCGAGGATGAGCTCAATAGGATTAAGAGGGAAGCACATAATGAGTCACAAGAACATGAGAAGACCAAAAAAGAATTATTGGACACTTCCTCCGAAGTATGCTTTTCGAAGGATGAAACAAATTACTTTTTTCTGAAGTAGTAATTAAATTTCTTATGATTGTAACTTGAGGAGATTATGCCCTCCTTTCTAATGTGTATTTCATTTTCTGGTGCAGCTTCAAGAAATGAAAAGTTTGCTTGAAATAGAAAAAAGAAAGATTACAAAAGTAAAGGATGAGCTCAATAAGATTAAAAGGGAAGCGAGTGACGAGTCACAACAACATGAGAAGACCAAAAAAGAATTATTGGACATTTCGGCTGAAGTATGCTCTTTAAAGGATAAGAAAATACTTTTTTAATTAGCGATTAAATTACTAGTGATTGTAACCAATAGAAATTATGTCGTCCTCTCTAACACATATCTGAATCCTTGGTGCAGCTTCAAGGAATGAAAAGTTCACTTGCAATAGAAAAAGAAAAGAGTAACAAACTTACAAATGCAATGGTTGAGCTTGAAAGACAAAAGGAGTTGATTTTTCAAGAATCACAGCGACATCAACAAGCTGAGAGAGACTCACAAGACGCCTTTGTAGAAGTCTCTCTCTCTCTCTCTCTCTCTCTCTCTCTCTCTCTCACACACACACACACACACACAACATATAGGACAAACATTTTGAGAAAATGTTATAAAACTATACCAAAGTAGTATATATTTCTTGAAGCGTAAATTCATTTCTCTCTTCATAATTACATTGTGCAGTTAGAAAAATTGTACGCTGAAAAGCTCAAGCACAATGAAGCACTTATATTAAGGCAAGATAATATTGTGAAAGATCTTGAGAAGCTGCGACAATCGATAGAGGAGCAAGCTTCTAATAATCATGACATGGCAAACTCTGGCGAGTTCACTTATGCCGAGCTGAAGGAAGCAACCAATGACTTCAATGATGAGTTTAAAATTGGAGAAGGTGGATATGGTTGTGTCTACAGGGGGTTTATTCACTGTACAACCGTTGCCATAAAGCTTCTGAAAGAGGGAAGTAAGCAGGGGGAGAGAGAGTTCAATCAAGAGGTAATATTACCAGACAATTATGGACAATATCTATCTCCAAATTTAAACACATTGACAATCATTTTTTTGTTAGCAACAACCTATCTAGTTTTTTATTATATATATAATTTAACTGCAACGGGTGTATTAATTTTCAACATATTTTTCATTTTTTTGCCAACAATTTTTTTTTTAATAATCTGTCACACATCTTCCTATCAAACTAGGGAGCTTCCTACTTTTCAAGTACATATATAATTTAACTGCAACGGGTGTATTAATTTTCAACATATTTTTCATTTTTTTGCCAACAATTTTTTTTTTAATAATCTGTCACACATCTTCCTATCAAACTAGGGAGCTTCCTACTTTTCAAGTACGAGTTGACTACATGTGGGGTCTGATTTTGGCCCAATAAACTTTCTGACTATACCTTAACTATATGGTAATTTGTCACCTAACTTTCAATTGTCCTTATATAGTTATTGAACTTTAATTTGTCTCAAATTAGATCACTGGGTTACTTTTCCATCCTAGTCATAAGAATTATAGAAATCAAAATCTAAAATTCAAATAATTTCTCAAGCTTACATTAAAAAAAAATTCAAATAATTTGAACATGATAATTATAGTTCTAAACATGATAGCAAAATAAACAATTTGATTAAAATAATATCCCTCACGAGATACTCGTGATTCTAAGAGGATTTTTGACATTTAGGGTTTAGGGTATAGAGACCAGTATGCAACGATCAATTTATGTCATGAACTGTCTGTCACATGACAATATAAGAAAGAATGGGCAAGTTGATTAACTTGCCTAATATATGCATCAATGACCCTCTGCTTGTGTCATTGATGCATGGTTGGTAAGATTGATTGGTCAAAATCATGCCCCAGTAATCTAATTCCTTCACGAGATACTTCGAGACAAATAGTGCTACAGAAATTGATGTATGCATGAGATGTTTAAAATTATAACAAACATTTTGTTTTTCACAGGTCGAAACCCTTCGAAAGGTTAGGCACCCCAACCTCGTCACGCTCATAGGGGCATGTCCTGAGAAGTGGGCACTTGTTTATGAGTTCTTGCCGAAGGGAAACCTAGATGATTTCTTGAAAAAACCCGAAGGGCGAAAATCTCTTTCTTGGAAAACAAGAATTCAAATAGCTTCTAATGTCTGCTCAGCTCTTGTCTTCCTCCACCATACCAAACCCCATGGCATAGTTCATGCTGATCTTAAACCTTCAAACGTCCTCCTCGATTCAAGCTATGCATGCAAGCTCAGTGATTTTGGAATTTGCCGCCAATTAAAGCTAACTAACGCTACTATAACACCGCACCATGCAACGGACATCCCAAAGGGTAGTTTCTACTACATTGACCCCGTGTTCCTAGCTACCGGTGAGGTAACTACTCACAATGATGTGTACGCTTTTGGTATTTTGTTGCTACAGTTAGTTACTAGTAATGAACCAAAATTTATAAGAAACTTCGTTGAGAATGCACTCAAAAATAAAAGATTGAATGTGGTGGTGGATGCTTTGGCAAAGTGGCCTCCAAAAGTGGCTGAGAAAATGGCATGGTTAGGTGTGCATTGCTGTGATCCGATAAAAAATAATAGGCCAGATTTAGCACAAGAAGTATGGACTGAGATCAAGTCTATAGAGCAAGGTGCTTCATGTTCATAACTTAAAAATGGTATATAATCTTCAATCAACCAATTTATTAAACAATTTTTCTTTTTCTTTTTCTGAAAGTTGGAACATTACAATCATACATTTATGTGTACTTAAACTTTCAATATCCCATGAATGTTTCAAACCAAGTTCAATGATTATGCACTTTGAATCAATAAGAATAGGATTTGATTGATGCTCATGCTTGCAAATTAGTTTCGGCAGAATTCTCCATCTTATGTCTTCTTTCTTTTGCAATGTGTTGTGCAGAAAAGCTATTCGATTTGATACATGTACCGCGAATGTGCCCTCAGAAGAATAAAAGAGAGACAACTAAATGGAGTGTTGTTTTGTTGCATTATGTCATTTAAATTGTCAGAATAAAAGAGAGACATGTTAATGGTGATTGGAGAAAGTGAACAATTTATGCTTTTCCTTTCTAGATTTGATTTTTTTTTTAGTTTTAAAATTTGCTATTCTTCTATAGATATTCATGCCCTTCCATTTAAATAGAAGAAAACTGATGAAAAATCTATTTAATCATTTTCATTACAAAGGAATTTACAAATAGACCTAGTTCCTAATTTGACACTCAATTCAAGCATTCAATCTTAATTCAAGAATGACTGAAAATGCAACAAAATAGGTAGCTCAATTCGAGCAGTAATCTTATTAATTTACAATTTTACCTCAAGAGGAAGCGAGATGAGTGCTTGTGAAACCCTGATTTGTACGGACTACGGAGGGATGGATCCGCCATTGATCAGCTGGCGCAAGAAATGAAGCAAGAAACGATCCGTCTTGATATGGCTATTTTAGGAGAAACACGATCCAATCTGGAGCTGGCCATTTTTGGATTAAGACGGGTTAGATTTATTTGGAGCTCGGTGCAATCTGAATCCTGAATTGGATAATGGGCCATGGCCCATGGGTCATCTATTTTGTTTACGGTCTCTTGGATGTAATAATGAAGGAAAAGAGGATTTTTTTTTATATGCAACTTTTTTTCAAAAATAAATCAACAAATACCATTCGCTTCACTATCATTTCTGTCATTCTCAGTGGTGGAACATATTCTGATCCATCACTAGTAATGACGGAACATTTTCATTTTCAGTTCTGTCAAAATTATCCCATTTAGCGGGTTAAACAAGATTAATTAGTGTAAAAAATCTTGTTCCATCATCGATAGTGGCGGAATATATTAAATAATTTTTTTTGCCACACTAACGGTTAAATAGGATTCATGAATGGATAATTAGACTAAAAATTGAAGAATTAGTCTGTTCCGTCACTATCTGTGACGGAATAGACGCACATTTCTCTTGTTCCCCCAACATAATAATCCTAATCTCACATCCAACATACTTATACTAACCTTTAAAAATAAAAATAGAATTATACTAATCCCAAACTATGTTGGAAGATGAGAGATTTCCACTACTTCATCCAAACAACTGAGGGATGGATGTTATTAATCTCGTTATTACTAGATTGACGTTAGAATGACAAGCGAATTATGAAGATTATAACTATCCAACGATTTACGAAAATTTTAGTACGAGAGATTTTTTTTTATTTTGTTTGTTTTCTGTTTTGATGTTAGATGAAATGTTTGGGGGTCAAATTCAGTTTGGGCTATGTTTGGGTAGGGTACTTGCCCTTTAGATGTTGCTGGGCTTTGTTTTTCATTTATTGGACTTTCTTGTATTTTCTTTAGTGCCGTTGGGTAGGGGTGGAATAGAACGGAATAAAAAAATTTATTCCGCTGAATAAGAGTGGAATAAAGTGGATTAAAGGGTGGAAAAGTTATTCCATGTTAGAGATGGAATAAAGCGGTTAGAGTGGAATAGAGCGGGTTTTTTTTTCTCTCTTTCTTTCTTTTTTAATAAAAATAATAATTTATTTACTATTCCTTTATTTGACGAATTCATCTCGCCGAACATGCTTGGAATAAAATAGAATAGTTGGCTATTCTTTATTCCGCAATTCTACTATTATGTGTGTTGCCGAACAAGTCCTTAGTGTTTAGTTAATGAATGCCTAAAGGAAAAAAGGGAAAAAAAAATAATGTGACTATATTCAAACGTATCAATTGATGGATAATACACCCATTATTATCATTACTTCTGAAAAGAATAAACTTTGTAGAGTGTGGCACAAAATCTGAACATTATTATAAGAAATCATATGAATCACTCATCTTCCTAGTTAATAAAATCATATGACCGAAGTGCAATAAAAATTTCTTAATAACTTTAAATAAAACTAGTACATTCTTCATCTCTTGCTTTCTCCACTAAGACACTGTGAGTCCAACTTCTCGGGCCGTGGCCTAAAAAATTAAAACAGACACATAAATTAGAAAATAAAAGCTAAAGAAGCCCGTCTGCAAATAAGCAAGTGTATAAGGTGAAAAATAGAAACTTACATAAGCCTTTATATATAAGATGGGATTTGAAGTATATGTTTAATCTATAATTAGTGAGATAATATTTTGTCAGCTATCCACTATGCACAATTAGTGTATTGTTGAAAAATAGTCTATAAAATTCATAAAAATAGTCAACATATTTGGAAAAATTGGCTTAATTGTCAAATAGATATGTGTCAAGTTTCTTTTTTCTTTACCTCTTATTTTCCTTCTCATTAGTTTCACCGCCATTTCTATTCACAAACTCGATTTGTAAACTTCTACTTCTAATATAATCGTGGGGATCTACATTTAACCTGCCCTCTTTGTTAAAACAAATGTATGGATGAAAAATGACACTATATTAAGAGAGTTTGAATTATGGAAGAAATACTAATTACCTTAAGCCAGAAATTTAATAAACATGATCTCTTTTCACAATTTCTAAGCAAGTGGCACACACGTTGGCATGAAGAAGCTACATGGCAGGCCTGTGGCAGTGTATATTAGAATTCATGTATACTAGAGACTGGCAAAGAAGGATTTTGCTTGATGATGTGAACCAAGTTGGTTCTATCGTGCTGTACTTGTACATGAGACAACTGCTGCGGCTGCACAATACACAACTAAAAACATCTTCTTTCAAGATAAAAAATGGTATGTTGTTTTAGTTGATATGGGTATTACTAGCATGCAAGTATCCCTTGCTCAGTTCAATAAAAATACTTTTTTTCCTCTCTCATGCTTTTGATTATTTGACGGGGGAGGAAGAGACTCTGATGAGGTGTTGCTTAATCACTTTGCAATTAAGTTTAGGAAATCAACTTTTTTTATGGAAAGGAAATCAACTTTGAGGGAACTATAAAATACATGTGAGAAAATGAAAATTGAAATTGGTGTATATCAAAAGGATTATTTTCAAACTTATCGGCTCAATAAGGAGTTGACAAGGTCTATGAGACTATGAAGAGGGAGGAGTTTGAGAGAATGAGCGGCCTGGTGCTAAAGGTATCAAAATCTTCCCTCTTCATAGACTCAATTAAATAATTGCCATTCTAACGAAATCTAAAGGTCATTTGCATATGTTTACTTAAATCAATTTTCATTTTCTCACAAGCACAATAAAGTTGGTTGAAAGAGTATGAGTAAACCTAACCACAAAATGATTAAGCAACACCTAATCAATGACTCTTCTTCCCCGTAGTGAGTAACCAAAAGCGTGAGACAAAACCTCTAATTGGTTTTCAGTGAACTCAATAATGGAAACTTGCATGCTAGTAATGCCCACATCAAAGAAAATCACATACAAGTTTTTATTTTCAGAAAGGTGAAAGTCGTTGATACTTGCATATGCCAAAGCTGCTGCAGCTGTCTCACGGACAAGTACAACATTTAGCACCGCCTGCTTGTGTAATTTACGCTTCCATTT
This sequence comes from Juncus inflexus, assembly GCA_024447665.1. NCBI lineage: Eukaryota > Viridiplantae > Streptophyta > Magnoliopsida > Poales > Juncaceae > Juncus > Juncus inflexus. The sequence continues at coordinate 12,439,679 of JAJHPC010000007.1, read as the reverse complement.
CCGAAATTTGAAAAATCAACTCCTCAAATCTGCAAATAAGTACATTTAAGCTCTAATTAGAGATGGATGTATATTTTTGTCACTAATTCATTGCATAACTAGTGTTTTGGTGAAAAAAAATAGTTGTAAACTCATAAATTTTGTCAGTATAGAGTTATAAAAAATGAGAGGAAATTAAGAGAATTAGATTGATTGAAGAATAAATATTACCTGAGCTAGAAGCTTCATAGACCCAATCTTCAAATTTCAAATTTTTTCCTTACATTTTGAAAGTTGTCTAATCTATCAATCAGTTGTAGCAATATGGTACCAGAAGAATGACGCCAGAATTGAAAAGTCAACTTACCGATTTGATAAAAATAAAACCCAACATTGATAAATAAAAGAGAAAATTCTGGATCAAGAATTATTTCAAACTGATAAATTAACTCTGTACTCTGATGTCTTCTCGTTTGGTATCATATCAATACAACTATTACTGCACAATGCAAAGCAAAAATACGAGAATTTTTTTAGCAAAAGAAAAATTAAGAAAAGTTGTTCATTATAGATGGATAAGACAAAGTGTTAGCACAAAGATTTGAATCAAAAAAATTGAGCCTGAGGGAACTTATATTTATGCTGGATGAGGTGAAATTGATGATGATGAACCAATAATTTAAGACAATTTTGAATTGGAAAAATTGTAAAAACGCTAGAAAGCCTAAAATCAAGAAAAAAGCTTATCGGATGACTAGATACAAAGATTATAATGAAAAATCAAACTACAGATCTAGAATTTCCAAATCTCTAAAGTTTATCAGACTGATCGCCATTCTTCTGGTATAATATTGCTACAACTGATTGATAAAGACTGAATCTAAATTTAAGTTATACAGAATGCTAATTTAAGCTCGAAAATTAGATCAAAACACAAGAACTCTAGGCAAAAAATGAACAAAAAACAATGCTAATTTTTGGAACAACAATAAAGACTGAATCAAAATTTAAGGACGCGGAATGCTAATTTAGGCTCAAAAAGATGGAGCAAAACAAGAGAACTCTAGAAATTAAACAAAAATCAATGATTTTGGAGAAGAAATGCAAGGAAAAGAATGAATGAAAACAGAAGAAGAAACGAGATCCGGTCTTATAGAAGAGAATAAGAGCTCTTAATTAGAGCGGTTGACTTTGAAATGGTCTGTAGATCGTTGTAAACAATTCTCTTGATTTGAAATGGTCGATCGTTGAAGCCCATAATAGAAATGTATGTAAATATTAGGCCCAAAACATAAACCGTCTCACTATTAGGCCCAAAACATTAGTTTATAATAAATATTACATGAGATTATATAATTTTCCTCAAAATAATAATATTACATGAGATTATATTACTTTTTCTTTGAACAAATGATATCATAAAATTTAATATGATATTGGCCCAAAATATGTTTACAAATTCCCTATTTCTGCCTTCTTAATAAATTTTATGTACTGTTTATAACTTAAATAAATTGTATGCATTGTTTATAATTTACATCGGCCGAAAATATGAAATATTTTCAAATCCCATATTTCTGTCTTCTTAATAAATTATCATATGTATTGTTTATAATCTGAACTAAACAAATTTTATCTATTGTTTTGTGTTCATAATTTAAATCTCTCTAAAGTCTAATCTATCATTTAAACTAAGCATAACAATCTCGGCCCAAACATACCATACAACACCAGGCCTATATCTATATAAACCTTCATCTCCTTCACTTTCAAAACCCTAACATTCACAACACGCGCCGCATCTACTAGGGTTTCTTCTCCGCTCCTCGCAGCAGCCATGGTCGCCTTCAGCAGGTTTCACCAGTACCAGGTGGTCGGCAGAGCCTTGCCCGCTTCGGAGGAAGACCACCCGAAGATCTACCGCATGAAGCTCTGGGCCACCAACGAGGTCCGCGGCAAGTCCAAGTTTTGGTATGTTGATTTAGATCGAAGAGTTTCTTTTTGTCTATTTCAGCCATTTATGTGTGTTGGGTTCTGTGTATTTTAGTAGAAGCTTAAGTGTAGAGATAGATTAAAGAGAAGAAAATGAGAAGAAGAAGGTACCATAATCAAATCAAATCTGCTCATTGTCTCTTTAGTCTCTGCACTTGAGATTCTATTAGATTTGTCTGTCAGATGTAAGTTTTTCTTCGTCTATTACCGTCATTTATGCGTGTTGATTTGATTCGAATAGGTACTTTTTGAGGAAGCTGAAGAAGATCAAGAAGAGCAACGGCCAAGTCCTTGCCTGCAATGAGGTAATAATCTTCATTTTCCTGGATCGATTTCATGTCTAGATCTTTTTTTGGGTTGAAAAAACTGACAAATTCTTCGACTATTTTGATTTTTGTGCAGATATTTGAGAAGTATCCAACTACGGTGAAGAACTACGGGATCTGGCTTCGGTACCAGTCCCGTACCGGGTACCACAACATGTACAAGGAGTACCGCTGCACGACTCTGAACGGCGCGGTCGAGCAGATGTACACTGAAATGGCATCGCGTCACAGAGTGAGGTCGCCGTGCATCCAGATCATCAAGACGGCCACCATTCCTGACGAGTTGTGCAAGCGCGAGAGCACCAAGCAGTTCCACGATGAGAAGATTAAGTTCCCGCTGATCTTCAAGAAGATCCGCCCGCCGTCTAGGGTTTTGAAGACCACCTTCAAGGCGTCCCGTCCGAATTTGTTTATGTGAGTGAGGGGTTTGATTTAGGGTTTTTGGTTTGAGTTGAGTCGAGGTAGGGTTGAGTTTTGGTGAAAGACTGTTTGAGGTTGGGTTGTTTTAAGGGGTTTTTTTGGATATTTTGTTGATGTTAAATGGATGTTTTAGCTTTCTGGATGTTTTATTGGATTTTGCTTAGTTATCGATTTTGTTGTTATGGATATCGATTCTCTCTGTGGGGTTGCTGTATTGGTTGGGTAAAAATTTGCTGAATAATTCTCTGTTACAAATACCATCTTTTGTCTTGTCTATGATGGCAAATGAAATGATGTCCTTAAAATAAGTTATTGGTGATGATTTGAGAGTCCTTAATTGTTATGAATGTCTGGATTGGAAGGCACTCAAAAAGTTATTATCAGTATCATTAAGAATGTTGATAACAAGCCCATAACACAACATGGCATTTATTATAAATTGCACACATTTGATCATGAAGTATCATTACATATTGAAAGCACCACAGACCACACACTTGTTCGAATTTCAAATCTTAGATTCATACATTACAAAGTCTTGCATACGCACTAACAGTTCACAGTGAATCTGTGCAATCCAAGTGCATTACAAATCTCGATCACACTCATGAACAAAGAAAAAAGCAAAACACTTGAAGCCAAAGAAAGAAAGAAAAACAATAAATAATTTCTTCGGCCAAAGAAATTATTTGCTTGGGAAAATGGTGTAGTAAGTTTCTACGAGTGCAAGAATCAACAAGGTAACAGCAGCTAACACTGAGATACCTATCCACGGGCTATCAAAGTAGTTGTGCATTAAAGAGGTCCTCTGATTACGCCATAATGAGTTTGCGTAATTCATCATATCGTTCATCACATGAGAGTAAAAGTTATTATTTGCATTCACCTTAGTAGAGACACAACTATCGCCGAGAGTTTTGAAGAACGCGACTGCATCTTCATTGGATGCCAACTTGCTGTTGATAACGCCAAGTTTCCAAAGTAAAATGACATCCTTTTTTGTGTTAATTAGGGCGCCCATAAAATACAGATAGCTGATCACAATAGACTCAGATACGTCATTAGCCAACTCATGGGATAGGAGATTTGCTATAAGGGACATTTTTCTTGATTCTAATATAAGAGTTGGAATTTCAAGGGTGCAATTCACAAAACTTAAGTCGAACATATTTAGAGACACCGCCTTCGGTTTGAATTTTACTCCTGCTTCATATAGTTCTGTAGCAGATGGGATTGCTGTTTTGTCATCAAGTTGTTTTGTTAAAAAACACATAAAAAGTATGAACAATATGAATATTCAATAGAATTAGAATGATGCATCTAATTTGCATCGGTGTCTACAGAAATGGCTTGTTTAGTGAGAGGATAAAATTAGAAAATCAAATTCAAGGAAATCAATTTTAATTAACTAAATAATACGAATTTTGTTAGCACACCTCTCCGGCTGATCCAAAAATACAAGACAACCACCATGGAGAACGAAGCTGGGAGGCTCTTTTGTGAGCTGGCACATTCCATTTGTAATAAAGGTCGAGTAAGTGTAGAGTCTCACGCCCATCTACAACCACCGTAGGGTTGGACAAACCTTCTTTCCAAAATGGTGTTTGTTGAAGTAGGCTGGTGATATTACGCTGACCTCCACCAAGATTTGCGATAGTCTTGTCCCACAATTCCAAAATGACTAAGAAGGGAATCTGGTTCTCTACCAAGAGCAAGTCGGAAAAGACTACTGGCCACTCCAACATTCTTTTGGATTGTTCCTTATCTGTTGCATTAAAGAATATCATACAGATGATGAATACGCTATCAAGTAACAAGATTGAACAAACTGGTCCCTTGATAAGCCAAATTTCTCTGGTAGCACCCTCGTACATCTTCCTCGTGTTCTTGTATACGATCAATGAAGTATCGTAGACCTAATTTTTTGGGATCATCATCACATACACCGTGTAGCAAGGACCACTTCACATCTTGCATGTTTTCAAGATCTGGCAGTCCCCGATGTTGTGGGCCAATGGATAACACTTGGGGCAGAAACAAGGAACTATTATTCACTAACAAACTAATTGGGCGCTTGATGGATATGGTTCTCTTCTCTGTTTTAGCGACCTTTAATTAAATTTGATGATTTTTCTTTGTTTAGTGTGTATTATTGTGTTCTAACCTTGACTCCAATTTGGTGATTTTGTTGTAACAATTGAACATGGATGTTTAATAGATTGGTGAAATTAAAATGGTTATAAGGTGAGGCTTTCTAGAAAGATATCTATGAAATTTGTGAGATAGTTATATTATGCAGAGCTATCTATGGAATTTGTGAAAGCTATATTATGCAGAACCGATATTAGGAGTTAAAATTAGACCTCAAAGAAAATCAAAAAAATTGAAAATGTGAGCTATCTCAATAATTGAAGGACAATATTCAAATTTTTTCCTATCTTATCAGCATATTTCATGGAACTAAAATTATTTACGTAATTTCTAATTGTTGTGGACCGGGCTGGGTTGGTCTAAGAAGAAAAGTAAGAAACTGGTTTGGGTCTTCAGCATGATGTTAACTTAAAAACATTTTGCTCAAGTAAAAAACAAGTCTAAAACTCAAATTACACAGTTTTTTTTTTTTTTTGATGCAGAAATTGTACAATTTCAATAACCAAATAATGAAAGGTTATTACATTATTGATATGAATTAATAAAAATTTAAGCCGAATCTTCTTTCATTCAATGGAAACAAAAGAAAAAACTAACCTTTCTGGTAGGGCAATGAATCCCGTGGTTAAGAAGTCTACTTTCTTCGAGAGAAAATTCGATGCCTCTTTTTTTTCCTATAAAGTTCGATTTCTACTTTTCCAATTTTCATTCAATTTTCCAACTTTCAAATAATTGATTTTTATTTTTTTGTTCTAGACTAGATTTTTCGTGTCTCTTCTTCAAGCCATCTGTCCATGTAATGCTTAAAAGTCCATGTGTGGCCCAATCGATTCAAGAAAGTCGAAATATGTACATTGTGGCCCAATAGTTAATATAGTTTGCTAAATACTTCTTTAATGTTGTACATTAATGTTGATTAATAGAGACCATCATATGTTTCAAAAGTATAATCCAAGTTTAAATCTGCCAGAAAATTATTGAATAAAGTAGCTGCCAGAAAACTAAGAAATAGGATTGCATGTATATCTTGGGCGAAAACCCAACAAATTAGCAATTTAGACCACAAAGAAAAGCAACATAAAGAGACAAAAAATATGTCATACTATTTATCAATGTATATCCTGCAACAATAGAGTAATTTTTACCACAGGTCATAACTTTTTGTTTTTTCCAATTACTCTACTTTTATATGCTTTTTTTCCAATATCCCAAATTTTAAATTGTCCCAAATCAAATAATTCTATCAAACTTTCAAAAATTATTTAGCATGATGATGAGATAACATTTTTACTTAGAGCTAGTATATGTCTTTTGTCACGTCATTATATAATATATTTTTTTTAGACAATCAATGAATCGTTAAACTTGTTAAATATTAAGTTAAATAAATACATGTTTGTCGTAATTTGAACTTTGGTCTCTCTTGTATTTGACAAAGTATTTACCGCTTAAGTTAACAAGTTTTGACATCCTATAATATTTGATTTATAAAAATGATAAATAAATCAAATTCGTTAAGAAAACAGATGGTTAGAAAGGGAAATATTGACAAAAACTATGTTTGGTTTTAGGTTCGAGAAGTAATTTTGATGATCTTATTGGGTGAACTAGTAACTAGTAATTACTTCAAGATTTAAATATTATTTAAGGAGTTCTTTTCTTATCACGTGCATTCATAACCTTCAAAATCAAGTAATCGTTCTGTGCACTTTTTGAGCATAGTTCTTTGTGGCGCTTCACATTGTGGCATTTCGTGTGACTATTTTGAAAATTTGATATTTGAGAACCCAAGTTGCTTTGCAGGTGCTATTGCTAAAACTTGTTAACTCAAGCGGTAAAACATCTTATAAATTTAGAAGAGATTTTAAATTTGAATTTCAGCAAATACAATCTTGTGTAACACACATATTTAGCGAAATCTATCAATTTACAAATTATGAGTCCGATCTCAAAAAAAGAGTTGTTTCGCTGATTTCTAACTAAATTATCAACTATTGTTGTAAATCTCTTATAAGTTATAAGTATGCAAATAATCATTATGATTTACAGCATAATTTGCATAATAATATATATGATTTATGCAACTGACTGTTATAATGTTGATCACATATTCCTATGTTTTAATGTTAGGAATAAACTTATATTATAGCCTATGAATGACATATAGGATCTTTGGCTCTCTTTCCAAATAGATATTAGTTTTTATAAATATTTTATTATTATTTTTTTTTAATACTTGCTTGAGTTTTATTCAAAATTGTTAATTTATTATCTAATTGTTTCGTTATTTAGTTTTTTTATTTGGACAGAATGATTTCTTGGAAGAGTTATAGAAAGGCCAAATAAGTCTCCCTCAAATTTATTCTTTTTTTTTTCCAATTTCCTGATCTTCTTTAATCAGACTTCTAGCTTTATTTATTTTTCTGTAATTACCGAATATTTTCTTTAACATTGAAAATGCAGAAAAAATTATTTTGAACTCTCGAAATTTGAAAAAAAAAATATGTGTTCGAACTTAAACTTCAATGCATATTCTTTACTATATTTTTACAATTACGTTATCCTCTTAATGAAAAAGAGTATAATTATGTGTTAAATAATCAAACTTTGATTTAAAAAATAATTAATTTTGCATATTATTGGGCACTAATTGCTAGATGAAATATTAAAATATACAATATGTACTTGGCATATTTATTTTAGCCTATTTTATTTTTTTAGACAATTTATTGAATTGTTAAATTTATTAAATATTAAACTAAATGTATTTACCGTAATTTGATTTAGGAATCTTTCAAAATTGACTAACACCTTACTACTTAAGCTACCAAGCTTTAGCATTTTAGTCTATTTTAGCTAACCAAGCAAACCACCGAAATATTTCTACCTCCCGTAAAATGGTATATTCCCAAATATTTACTAACCCATTTGACAAAGACAGAAATAAAGATATCATATTATAATAAATATAAACCAAACCTTACAAAAAACAATAATTCTATAATGTCAACTTGACGTTATTATACAAATATTATTCACACCACACTTTTTATGAAGAAACATATTGTATTCAAATCCATTCATACAATTTTAAAAAAAATGTACTTATACTGGGAAAAAAATACAAGATGCTCATTTTATTAAACAAATATAACTCATAAATATAAAAACCCTCTCTATTATATATAAAAAAAAAGACTTGATAGAGCACGACGATACTGTAGCACGACGGATCTAATAACAATATATATAATTTATTTTCTAATAACAATATATACATAACAGTATATATAATTTAGTTTTTAATAACAATATATACATAAAAAGTGAAAACAATATATAAAAATGGGGAAACAATATATAAAATGGGAAAATTTATAAAAAAAACACAAAAAATAAATAACAGTATATAAAATAGTCAAACAATATATAGAAATGGTAAAACAGTATGTAAAAGCGCAAAAATATTATATCTATAATTCCGTTGTAATCCGTCGTGCTACAGTATTATGGTGATGTTATATTTCCCTATAAAACAAAAGCTGATGATATAAAATGTTAAAAGTCAAAATTAAGCTTAACAACAAAAATAACCGATTAACACTTTGTACGGTTCGAACCTCTCAAGTTGTCACAAAATAGAGAGGATACAAAATTTGCTGCTCCATTTCTCACCAGATTAAGTGGTCTTGACTGCCTCCATGATTGCTACGCGTGCTAATTCTAGTTAGATTAACACTGTTTAATCACAAAATTAATAATACTCTCTCACAAAAACAAAGAAGAAAAATGAAAAAGTTTGTTGTTGATGTGTCTTCATAGCCTCATAGGACACGAAAAATGAAAAAGTTTGGTCCTGTTTCAGTGATGAATTACATTATTAGTCACAAGATTAATATTGTCTTAAAAAAACAAAGGAGAAAACTGAAAAAATTTACTCTGTTTCAGAGATTGTCGGTTGACTATGTAAAAGTAAAATACTGTAAGGTATATATATGTACAACTGAGAGTTATCATTTTTTCAATTTCCACATAGATTTTCCTATTCGCCTCCTTTCCATTTTATTTATTGATTTATCTTTGTATTTTACTTTTTTCTTCTGTTTAATCTTTATCTAAAAATTCTTATCTTTTTTCTGTTTATCTGGTATAGTTTCTATAAATAGATTCCTCATTTCATGGCTAGGATTAAAAGGGGAAAATTGGAAAGAAACCCTAAATTTTAAGTTATGAACCGGCCGGTTTAGTTAACTTTCCCATTCGAACCGGTCAGAATTATCCGGTCTGCACTGGACCCGATTTTTTACAATTGACCCCTCGAACATTGATATTTATAATTTTGAATAGTGAGCCAAATAAGCCAACTACGGTTTATATTTGGTTAATGGCAAATGGTATTGTTGGCCACCCATAGTTAAGAAGGGAAATGTTGCATTTGCAACTTTGAACGAACTCCTTTTTTTGTGAATGGGTTTGAAAATATTATTAATAGATGGTTTAGTCATGAGTTGTGTGAGGGTATTATATGTTAATTGTCATATTAGTTTATATTGTATATACATTGAGTCCTAACGAAACTATTAAAATAGAGTATTTTAGTCTATATTACAGATAATAGTTTTAATAGTATAATAAAAAAATTTGGCTCCATATAACTATTTTTTATTTTAAATTACGGCACATTCGTACGTTGTGCGCACAAGCTCCATTAATATAACTGATAGTTTACGAAATATTTGTTTTTATTTTTAGATAAAATTAGTGTATCTATATTAATATGCAAATGATGTTGCATAAACATAGAATGAAAAAGTTATTAATAAATAATCTTTACATATCACCACTATAATAGATCAGGGATTCGAATCCCGCGTCTAGCAGTATTGATTTTAAATTTAAAACGGGTATATAAACTCATTCTAAAAAGAATGAAATAGTTAATCGCTTGTATTTCTTCCTCATTTTTTTTTATTAATAATCTTTACATGCAAGTTTTTGTTTTCAAAGTTATTTAGTAGGTCTTCTTATAGTTTACCATCAATAATACCAAAGTACCAAATTACATGAGAATTTATCTGATGATAATTTTAAATAATATATTTTAAAAAAGTTTTTTTAATAAATCTTAGTACTACCTATCATTTATATTTGAAATAGTACACACACAGTAAAAAAAACTTCAGAGGTTAAACTTAAAATCACACACTTTCACACAACAGACTACAACAGTTAGCAACTAATTTTGGGAAATTTCTCACTTAAACCCCTCAAAGCATAATAATACAACAGTTAGCAACTAATTTTGGGAAATTTCTCACTTAAACCCCTGAAAACATAATTAATACATCCAACACCAAAACCAGAATCAAAGAAAATAAACCTCCATAAAGCGGTGAGTGTAAGGAACCTCTCACCGCCGCCTCTCCCTCTCCCAAATTTTCTCTGTTTAATGCCTAAACTCGTCTTATGATGCTAATCAATCTGTTTGTCTAATTCTAATCAAATCTAAGAACCCAAAATTTCTCTGTTTATGTCTCTCTTTACCTCTGTTGAGTTTTGTAGTCTCAAACTCTGGCGGCGGTTTGAAGAAGATTAGCTTCTTTGAGGGTCAAGATGCAAATATACAGGGAGATATATTAGGATTAAATGGATTAAAAGGATATGTTTTGAAATTAACTATTAAAATTTTGATGGTCTTTAGAATTGATACTAGAAATAACTTGATGGGTTAAAAAAAAAATTGATGGATTTTATTAATCAAAGATTCATAATAAGTAGTACGTCAATATTACTATTAGGGCAGAGTCAAGTACCACCATAGTTCGAAGAACAAACATTTAAGTTTCCCCAAAGAGAGAATTCCTTTTTTTTTTCTTTTCTTTTTTTCTCTATCTACTCGAAGAGATAAGATTGTAAGAATAACAATTGGTTCTACTATATTAGAGATTAAATTACCAAAAAAAGCATCACTTGGCTCCCAATATACATCTCTTACCTTTTGATTATACTATTATCTCAGCCAATAAGAAATATAAATATTACCATCTAGTGAAGTTAACACACAAGTACTATCCTCTAATTAATACATTACTGCCTAATATTATTAACCAAATCACTCTATTTTAAGAACATAATTACCGACAATACAATATATATTACTAGTTTACATATAAATTTAATATTGAATTAAGAATCTAACATATAATTGTACCTTCAAGAGTTTAAGACTCGCTCAAATGAAGTTGTTTAGTATTTTTATCAATTTGTGTACAACAAAAATAAAATAATATAATTTAATGATTTATTTAAGTTCTTCACCTAACATAAACAAAACTAATTTTGTACTTCCAATTATCACGTCATTTTTGACTAACTTTATCTTAATTAATTCAATTAACATTATCAAAACTTTTAATTCATTTTTTTTACGACTCATCAACTCACTCCAGTGAAAGAGAAGAGAATCATGACAAAAAAGCCCGAGTTCACAATTACCCAACACCCAAAGGTCCACTCCACAAAACACCCCAACAGAAGGCCCCTCATTCAGAATTCAAAACAAAAACAAGGACCGCGATGCAAAGTTGAATTAAAATTGAAAAGCAATTTCCTCTGTAGCAAAGCACAGAAGGTGAACTCAATCAACCTCTCACCTCTCTCTCCTCTCCTCTCCTCTCCTCTCCTCTCCTCGTTCGCTCTCTCTTCATAATAACAATAACAATAACAATCTCTTCTTTCTCCCTTTCTCTCTTCTGTTTTCTCTCTTATTTTCTTTTCTTTTCTTTTCTTTTCCTCTTCTTTTCAAACAAAACCTTCGCTCTCGCTCCGCCGTCGAAGAGAGAGAGAGAGAGAGAGAGAGAGGAAGGAGAAGAAGCGTACAGATCCGCGGTTGTGGTGGGTGGGTTCTTTCGTCGCGTTTGTTGACGACGGACAAGCTCGCTGTTGGGGAGGGGAGTGGAGTGGAGTGGAGTGGAGTGGAAGAGAGGGAGAGAGAGAGGTAGATCGAATCTGAGGAGGAGAGGAAGGGTTGGATGAAAGGGGAGCTGATGGGAGCAGGGCCGCAGCCGCTGCGGCGGCCTCCGCTTGTTCGGCCGGATCCGTGAGAAATTCTTCCTTTTCTTTTTCTTTTGTTAGTTGCTTTTTAACTTGATTTTGGTGGGCACGTATATATTTTTTTTTTTTTTTTTTTTTGGTTATGGAATATGACTTGAAAATATTTGACTGGTTTATTTTTGTGGAAAGGGATATTTTTGTTGATTTTGATTTTTGAAGTTTTTTTTTTTTGGGAAATATGGTTTAATATTTCTCTGATTTGTTTTTGTAGAAAGAGATATTTGTTAATTTTGATTGTGGTAATTTCTGTTTTTTTTTGGGAAATTTGTTGTAGATTTGAATGAAGCAGCTGAAATTGAGTTGTAAATCATGTTTTCTTTTTTGTGAATAATTTTTTGTTTAGTTTTTTATAATTTTGAGTAGATAGGAAGCAACAAAGATTATTGACAACTTTTATTCCTTATCTTTCTTCCTTTAAATTTCTTTTACAAATCAATTTTTGTTGGCCTTTTTATCAAACAAGTTTATTAACTTGTTAAACATTCACTTGCTTAGTAGCCAAAAAAACCTAAAACTAGTTCAAGGCATCTTTTCTTATACAAAAATAGGGAAAAAAGAGATCTACTTTATATAAAGAAAGTCAGAAAACCCTTCCTTTCGTCAAAACCTAAAAACATTTCACTTAGACAAAATTTAATTACTTTCCTATTACTTTGCAGCTGTAAGTCGACCCATTTAATATTCACGACTACAGAGGAAACCCCATCACTCTGCGTACAAAAAGAAACCAAATTGTAGTACTAATATTTATTTATTTTTTTTTATAATTTCAGTCCCGCCCAATCACAGCAAACTGTAGTACAGGCTGTACCGCCTGGTTCTATCGCCGCTTCTGGAAGCGGCCCTAAATTAACGACTAGTGATGCTCTTGATTATCTCAAAAGAGTTAAAGAAATATTCCAAGACCAAAAAGGGAAATACGACGAGTTTTTGGAGGTCATGAAGGATTTCAAGAGCCAAAGGTATATTCTTTTGAATCTTTATTGATGATTAGATCTTTCTCTTTTTGGTAAATTTAGGTTTCTTTGCTGTTTTAGATAGGTTTTGCGTTAAGTTCTGACGGTTTGTGGTTTGATTGTAGGATTAACACGGATGGAGTAATTATGAGGGTGAAAGAATTATTTAAAGGAAACCGCGATTTGATTTTAGGGTTTAATAATTTCTTACCGAAAGGGTATGAAATTAAGCTCGATGAGAAGAAGCCTGTTGAATTTGACGAAGCGATTAATTTCGTCAACAAAATTAAGGTATAATAGATCCGTCAAACCAACCCCTAAATTTTTAAAAAATGTGAATATGTTTTGCGTTTTGGGCTAATTAGGGTTTCCTTTTTTGAACATGCAGAATCGGTTTCAACACGAGGAGCACGTGTACAAGTCCTTTCTAGACATTCTTAACATGTACCGCAAGGAGAACAAAACAATCCAAGATGTCTACAGAGAAGTAAGAAAATTTACTTTTCGTAACATATGAATTTATGTGCATTTATTTACTTTTTTATATTATTTGGGCAGGTCGAAATGCTTTTTGAGCACCATCCAGATTTACTTGAGGAATTCACACACTTTTTGCCTGATAACTCTTCAGTGACACCTCAGCAATTACCGCCTGCTAGAATTATACGCCGTGATGACAGGTCATCAATTATTCCTAAGGTAATACTTAGAATTATAAAATTATTCCCTTATTTAATCGTTTATTTTCACCTGCATATATTACATTTATCTTTATTTATTTTATTTGTTTAGTTTTTTCTAGTGCATAGATATATTTTACTTATGTATTTTGTCGTTTCTTTACTTCGTTATTCATTTAAATCTTTATTTTTTAGTTATTTTCAAGTACATGTATATCTTTATATATATATCTATGTTTTTGTTTAATTTTTTTTTATTTTGGTAGAAGGAGAGGGCATACGGGTCCGCCACGGACCGGGAGCACAGCGTGGACCGGCCGGATCCGGACCACGAGAGAAAGAGACGACTCGAGAAGGAGAGAGAGTCTCGTAAAGAAGAGAGCCGCGCGAGGCGGGAGCAGAGAGAGAGGGAGGAGAGAGAGACCGAGGCTGACGCGGCTGACAGCGGGGCGGCTCGCAAGAGGATCCGCCAGGTCGACGAGCGGGCCAGTCACGTCGCGCCACCTGTCGAGGCCGTTGTTGAGGGGAATAATAATAATAATAACTTGTTTGGGGGTGCTTCTGGGTCGTCGTTTGACGACAAGAATGCTTTAAAGAGTAAGTCTTGATTTTCTTGAAAGGTTTTGATTGTGAGTTTTGAGTGGGTGGTAATTGATGTTGTGATTGTTGGTGAATGGATATTTGCAGATCAGTACCCGCAAGAGTTTAGCTTCTGTGAGAAGGTGAAGGAGAAGCTGCATCCTGGGACTTACCAGGAGTTTTTGAAATGCCTTCATATTTACAGCCAGGAGATTATTAATCGTACCGAACTTGAGAACTTGGTCAGTTATCTTTTTTATTATTATTTTGAAGTGCTTTTTTTTAATCTATTTTTAAGTGATTCTTTTGAAAATTGTGAGTATGCTTGTGACCAGGTTGGGGATCTGCTTCAAAGCTATCAAGACTTAAAGACGGGTTTCGCTGAATTTCTGAATCACTGTGAAAATATAGGTGGAAAATTATATCATTTAACGCGCCATTACTTCTTATTTTTACTTCACCTTTTAGCTGCTTACTAATTCATGATACATTATTTCCTTTTGCAGACGAATTTATTACCGGCCTCAACAAAAGTACGTAAAACCATTCATCCCAAACCATATTTATACTTGCACATTCACTTTTCACAATTTCTAACTAATTTACAAAATATGAAAAACAGGGCAAATGCCAAGGCCGCTAAAGCAGGAGGAGAGAGAAAGAGAGCCGCAGCTTCACCAAAAGGAGGAGAGAGAGAAGGAGCACCACCACCACCGCGAGAGGGCGGAGCGGGCGGAGAGAGAGAGGGCAGAGAAGGAATCCGTCGAGGCCAAGGGCGTAAACGTAATTTCGTCCAAGGAGGCGGGCTCCACGTCTCAGTCTACTCACAAGGCGAGCGGGTCGAGTAAAGAGAAGTATAATCTTTGCAAGCCGATTTCTGAGCTGGATTTTTCGAACTCGCCCAGGTGTACTCCTAGCTACCGTCTCCTTCCTAAAAGCGTAAGCCCACAATTATTTCTTTTTACTTTATGTGTATATATGTTTAAACAATTTATCACTTTTGAGTATAGAGAATGGCCAGAATACTGAAGTATGTGGAGTCTTATATTAAGGACTTATATTGGATTTGCGTCCAGATTTCTGGTATGTGATAAACCAATAAGCTTTGCATGTTTATATGGGAGAAATGTCTTATCATGAATCGTGATGCATGTAAAATGGATGATAAGTCCTAATTTCTAAGTATAAGAGACTCTTAATACTTAATTATGTATTTTAGCCATCCTCTTTCCTTTTCCTCTTTGCTCTCTTTCTAGATGTACTTGTACAATGTATATTTTTTATTTTTATTTCTATTTATTTTCTGGGTGTAGTATCCGATGCCGCCAGCCAGTCACAGGACGCCACTTGGCGGGACGGTGCTGAACGATTTATGGGTTTCTGTTACTTCTGGAAGTGAAGATTACTCTTTCAAGCACATGCGCAAGAACCAGTACGAAGAAAGCCTCTTCAGATGTGAAGACGATAGGTAAAAATCTCTTTTCTTATTCAAATTTATTTCATGGTTGAAATGGAAATTAAATATATAAAAAGTATCTTGTTAAATTATTTTAATGTTTTTCAGGTTTGAGCTAGATATGTTACTGGAATCCGTAAACGCAACCACAAAGCGCGTTGATGAATTGCTTGAAAAGCTGCACGACAACTCTGTCAAATCCGAAAGTCCCATTCGCATCGAAGAGTTCTTAACTCGTAAGTCCTTATAGTCCTTATCATGATTTTCCTTTTTCAGTAAAATAAATTTAATTACCATATATTCTATCTAACTTTCATTCTATTTTTGTGCAGCGTTGAATTTCAGATGCATAGAGAGGCTGTACGGGGACCACGGTTTAGATGTAATGGACGTTTTACGGAAGAACGCCAGCGTTGCCTTACCCGTTATACTGACCCGTTTGAAGCAGAAGGAAGAAGAGTGGTCCAGGTGCCGCTCGGATTTTAATAAGGTTTGGGCCGAGATTTATTCCAAGAATTATCACAAGTCTCTTGACCATAGGAGCTTCTATTTCAAGCAACAAGATACCAAGAATCTCAGCACTAAAGGTAAATTGTTTTTGATTTGAAGTTACAGTTATTTTTTGTGCGTAGTTGTGACTGGAGATCTCCAGTTCAGATCTCCAGTTTTGTTGAAACTGGAGAAGAGTCAGACTCTTTCACACACGCACTGTATCTCTCTCCTCAGATTATAAGTGACAAGCGTCACCCTTTGTCAGACCCACACACTTTCTTCCCTTCTCTCACTTGCAATCTCTCTCTCTAGGGTTTCCATATCAGAAAAATCTCTGATTCCTCTCAGAAGAAATCTCTCTCTCTCTCTCAATTCTTTTGTGTTATCCAAGATCCAAGTATGAGCGATTCATCAGGTTCCAATTTCGAAATGACAAACGTTCTCCCCATTCCAAACCCCCCATCTGAATCCGATACTTACACTGAATCTGAATCCGAATCCGAATCCGAATCTGAATCCGATTCCGAATCTGATTTCGATTCTAATTCTTCCCTAAATCAAAATCAAAATCAAGCCGGTTCTGATTCCGTCACTCAACCCACCGTCCAATCCGATTCTGGTCCGCCTGTCTCATCCGATTCGGTTTCCAACAACCCTTCAGATCAATATTCAGATTGCAATGATTCTATCGGTCCTTATAACAAGCAAGGTTTTCAATTCTCACCTTATATACCACAGATCTACACACAATTCTGCCTTATATACAACAGATCTATACATTTCTTATTTATTTATTGATTTCCTTTTATAATTGCAGCTTTATTGGGTGAAATTAAGGAAATAAATGAGAAGCAGCGCAAGGACGCAGATCTGCTGGCCGCAATTTCTGCCGGAAACACTCGGCCTTTACAACCCGATATGGATTTCTCGTACCCGGATCTGGAAATCCACAACGACTTGTACAAAATAATAAAATATTCGTGCGGTGAGGTCTGTACATCGGTCGACCAATCAGAGAAGATAATGAGGATGTGGACCGAGTTTCTGGAGCCGATGCTTGGGGTTCAGTCGAGGGGTTTAGGGTTTAGTGGCGAGGAGAGTAAAGAGGAGGGGAAGGGGAGTAAAGGGAGGGGTAAATCGGTAATTTTGAATTTGGGCGAGGGTAGTAATAATAATGGTGCTGGTGGGATGGTGATTGAGGGGAATTTGAAGGGTAATGATGGGAATGGGAATCATGGTGGGAATGCAAGAGGTATTGCTGAGGTGGCATCAGGTTTGTGGTTTATGTATTTTTGTGTGTGTTGTTTTTTTAGTGATTATGTATATATTTTATATTGAGTGAAATGTTGAAGTTTGAGTTATTTGGTTGGCTTTGTAGGTGGTATTGGAACTCCGTCTAAGAGTGGTCATGGAATTGTCGAGCGAGTGGCTGAACCGCCTCGACCCACCAATGAGGTTTTGCCTCATTTAGAGGTAAGAGATATAATGCACTTCCATGGTTTCAATGATTTATTTGCGAAAATTATACCACACACTTATATATATGTTAAATAGTTGACCCATGTCACTTGGGAGCTTTTAGCTTTTGGTTATGACTTTGATGAGCACCGATCTGAATGAATCTCACTTCAAGATTTATGCTCCTCATCAAGAAATGCAAAAATCTCAAAGTCATTCTAAAGGTTAAAACCTCCTAAGCATCAAGAACCCAACACTATCAAAAGTATTCTGGTCTCCCCTTCTACATACATATATATCCTTCAGTTATCATCTCTTATAATTTTCCTTTCATTCCAACAGAGAGGAGACAGCTCAAAGTCTCCTACCAACACCAACAAGCCGCCGCTGCCGCCTCTGACCTCCGCAAACAAAGTGGAGCGCGAAGAGGGCGAACTCTCCCCGAACGTGGATTTCGATGCGGAAGCCGACGACAACTTCATTTCCTTCTCCTCCAATCCCAATCCCAATCCCAATCCCAATCCCACGGCCACTCCTCTCCCCGCTCCTCCTCCCAAACCGAAACCCGTCGCAGAAAACAACCCGGACGAGGAGTCCGCGCACGAGGACACGGGGTCCGAAAACGAGGCGGAAGCTTCCGGAAGCGAGTCGGGCGAGGCGGAAGAGTGTTCGAGAGAGGAGGGCGAGGAGGAGGAGGAGGAGGAGGAAGGGGGAGGGGAGAGCGAGGGAGTTAATAACGGAGGGGAGGAGAAGGAGGGCAACGGGAGCGTGGAGAGGTGGGCGAGGGGAGTCAGGCCGGTCACGAAAAGGGTGCCGATGGAGGAGAAGGGGAGCAGGGTTTTCTACGGGAATGATTCCTTTTGTGTACTGTTCAGGCTTCATCAGGTTTGTTGTTGAGTTGGTTTGGAAAGATGGTTTGATTGTTTTTGGGGTTTGGTTTAGGGGAATTAAAAAAAAAGAAAAAAAAGAACAGTGTGTTTGTTGGTATTTATGAAAAAATAAATGTGTTTTTTGGGTTTTGAAAATAGAAGTTGAAGTTAAGGTTTTTTTAGGACATTAAAAGCTAGGGTTTTTTTTTTTTTTAGAAGTTTCCGATGTTTTCAATGTTGGAAGTTGGATTTGTAGCTATTGGTTTTATGGATGTGAAGAGTAAATGTAGTTATGGATTTAAGTTTAATAGGGATTTTCATGGATGTTTTTGTTTGACTATTTTTTTTTATTATTTTTGTAGATATTATATGAGAGGATTCTTTCGGCGAAGACTAATTCAGCACTTGCTGAGAAGAAATGGAAGATGTCAAAAGATGCTAATCCGCCTGATTTTTACGCAAAGTAATAATGCATATTTTTCTTTTAAAGCATAACTGAATTTGGTACTGATGCAAAATATTAACATATTTTATTATTATTATTATTATTATCATGATTTAGGTTTTTGAGTGCGTTATACGGCTTGCTTGACGGCACGGCTGATAATACAAAATTTGAAGATGATTGCCGCGCGATTATTGGAACTCAGTCTTATGTGCTTTTCACTCTCGATAAACTTATTTATAAAGTCGTTAAACAGGTTTGTTTTCTTTTTTTCATTATTTTCAAATTTTGAGTTGGTTTTAGATTTTCTCAAAATATTTAAATATGAAGTTTATTATTTATTTCTTTTTATTTTTTTACCAGCTTCAAGCGATGGTTTCTGATGAAATGGACAACAAGCTGCTTCAGTTGCATTCATACGAAAAGTCAAGGAGTCCGTCCAAATTTTCCGACTTTGTTTATTATGAAAATGCACGCGTGCTAGTGCATGAAGACAGTATTTACCGATTTGAATGCGTATGATTTTATTTCAACCCTAAATACTCATTATATTATCCATCTGGATATTAAAACAACCATCCTTTTTTTTTTGTGCAGAGTTCAAATCCATCAAAGTTATTTATACAGCTAATGGAAGGCGTGGATAGGCCTGAAGTGACAGCTGTCTCAATAGACCCTAATTTTTCATCATATTTACATAAAGATTTCTTATCGAGCGAATGCAACCGCAAAGGAATCGACACCGTATTTCTCCCTAGGTATTATTTATTCGATTTCTTAAAGAATTGTCCAAAATTGTTGCGCATTTTTTGCGTAAGTTGATTTGAGATACGCAATAAAATGTGGGTGAATTGCAGAAATAAGAGGAAGATTTGGGGCGACGATGAAATTCAGGCCGCCGCAAAGGCTTTTGACGGTGTAAAAGTTTATAACGGATTGGAATATAAGTTATCTTGCACTTCTTCCAAGGTAAAATATATTTTACTCGACTTAGAAAACTAAATATCCTTTGTTTTAGTCTACTTATGTTATTTACATATGTTATTTGTATATTTTTTTTAATACATCTATATTTTATTTATATATTTTGTTTATATATTTTATTTATTTGTTTTACTTAACATTGCATAACAATTTTTTTTTGACAAGAATATAAATTCTACTTTACATTAAATGTTTAAGTAAATAAAAAATTTACTCAACATAAAATATCTAGATGCTACTTTTATCAATATATATTTCTTTTGTGGTTCAGGTTTCGTATGTGCTTGACACGGAAGACTTCTTGTGCCGCACGAGGAAGAAGAGGAGAGTGACAGCAGCCAATGGGGTGAGCATAGCTGGCGGTCAAACGGTTGACCAGGCACGGATATCGAGGCGGGACGTGGCTAAAGTCGAACGCTTTCATCGCTTTCTCGCCTCCAGATCTTCTTAGTTTTTTCCTCCCCCCTTTTAAATTCACTGGTAAATTTAATTTCTGAATAAAAAATAATCATTATTATGGGCAGAATTTCTTATGCACCCCTAAAATCTCAAAATGTCACATTATACTCCTCTATAATGTTAAATATCGTGAATACTCGTACAAATTATTAGAAATATCAACAACACTTCTGTCATAATTTTTAATCTAAATATGAATTTGTGAAATATTTTCTTATTTTTGCAGGGTATAAATGTAAAATTGGACCTGGTGATGTGGAATGTACAAGTCTCAGAAAGGGGGAATATGGCGAACCAATCTGTGGAAATGCATGCTGTAATTCAGTTAATAGGATACAAGGAAAAACTAGAAGGAAGCATACAAGGCCTTATAAGCTTAATATTATTATTAATAATATTATTATTGCAGGGCTCTTTTATCCTTGGCCAGATGTGTATATATGTGTTTTTACTCCTTTATATGGCAGAATCAGAATATTTACCCGAATACTTTAGACTTGTTTAATTTTGTTTTTGTTTTTTTTTAATGTTAAATTAAATTAAGACGAGTTGACATGTTTGTATTCATTTTTGTGCTTTCTTTGGTGGTGTTATTATAACAACAATAGTTGGAGTTTACAAATGTTTTGTGTCTAATTGTTTGTTTGTTTGCTGATGTTTGTGAGTTTTTTACAGCTTCATCGTACAAAATATATCTTGTGCATCAAGTGTTTTGTTTTTTAATGTTAAATAAAGATGAGTTGACATGTTTGTATTCATTTTTGTGCTTTCTTTGGTGGTGTTATTATAACAATAGTTTGGAGTTTATAAATGCTTTACGTGTAGTTTGTTTGATAATGTTTGTGAGTTTATTATGTTTCATCGTGCAAAATATTTCTTGTGCATCAAGTGTTTTGTTTTTTAATGTTAAATAAAGAAAGATGAGTTAAGACATGTTTGTATTCATTTTTGTGCTTTCTTTGGTGGTGCTATTATAACAACAATAGTTGGAGTATATAAATGTTTTTTTGTCTAGTTGTTTGTTTGTTTGCTAATATTTATGAGTTTATTATGTTTCATCGTACAAAATATATCTTGTGCATCAAGTGTTTTGTTTTTTAATATTAATTAAAGATGAGTTGACATGTCTGTTTTCATTTCTGTGCTTTCTTTGGTGGTGTTCTTATAACAACAATAGCCGGAGTTTATAAATGTTGTCTAATTGTTTGTTTGTTTGCTAATGTTTGTGAGTTTATTATGTTTTATCGTACAAAAAATATCTTGTGCATCAAGTGTTTTTGGTTGTTAGAAATTTCATTTTTTTTCCGATTCGATACCCTTTTTTTTCCCAATTTGACAAGGACAACAAAAAAAAGTTCCACCGAAAATTCCCCCAAAAAGATTTCCTTCATAGGCTTTTAAAAAGCTAAAAAGATATCAACTCATAAAACCATGGCCTTTTTTCTTTAATACAACAATTTTGAAAAATAATTCAACAAATGCCATCCTTTTAAAAAAAATTAAAAAACTACCATTTCCGCCACTACCAGTGGCGGAACATGGTATATTTTTTAATTTTTCTTAAAAAATCTTAACTAGGCTAAAAAACACTATTCCGCCACTGGTCGTGGTGGAACAGGTTAAAATTTTAATTTTCCGTTACCATCAAACGGATTCTGCGAAAAAAAAAAAAAAAAAAAAAAAAAAAACTGTTCACTGTTCGGCCACAGCAGTATTTTTTTTTTGGGATAAATTTTCAGAGACTTTTTAGGGGCAAAAAAAATATATAACAGGTTGTTCCGCCAAGCTTGCTGTCGGACCAAGAATTTTTTTTTTTTGACAAATTTTTTTTCTTCTAAATTTGCAGTTAACGCTACAGATTAAAAAAAATTAACTTGTTCCGCTAAACAGAGGCTGTTCCGCTAAGGGTTCTGGCGAAACACATCCGGGTCATTTTTTCTCCTAATTAGAATTATTTAAGAAATCCTACTTACGAGAAAAAATGGCCCGGGGCGTGTTCCGCCAGAACCCTTAGCGGAGCAGGCTCTGTTTAGCGGAACAAGTTAATTTTTTTAATATGTAGCGTTAACTGCAAATTTAGAAAAAAAATTAGTCAAAAAATTAAAAAAATTCTTGTTACGGCAACAAGCTTGGCGGAACAACCTGTTATATATATTTTTTTGCCCCTAAAAAGACTCTGAAAATCTATCAAAAAAAAAAAAAACTGTTCACTGTTCCGCCAATCTCAGTGGCCGAAAAGTGAACAGTTTTTTTTTTTTTGCAGAATCCGTTTAATGGTAATGGAAAATTAAAAGTTTAACCTGTTCCGCCACTACCAGTGGCGGAACAGTATTTTTTAGCCTAATTAAGATTTTTTAAGAAAAATTAAAAAATATATCATGTTCCGCCACTGGTAGTGGCGGAAATAGTAATTTCTTAATTTTTTTTCAAAAGGATGGTATTTGTTGAATTATTTTTCAAAATTATTGTATTAAAAAAAAAAGTCTAAAACCATTGACTTATAATACGGACTGACAAAGTTGTGTGTAATACAAAAAGGCCCAATATATGGAGTCCATATCTAAAATCAGTAAATATTAATCAAAATAATAAATAGTAATTCAAAAATAATAAACATCAATTAAAAAATAAAAAATAATTAAAAATAATAAGTAATAATTAAAAATAAAAATAACAATTAATATTAAGAAAATAATAAATAGTAATTTAAAAATAATAAATAATAATTAAAATAGTAATAAATAATAATTAAAAAGTTAACTAATAATAAGAAGAAAACTGATTAACAAAACCAATAAATCAAAAAGTAAATCAACTTTTTAGTTTATGCCCAAAACTTGAATATACACATCCATTTACATTTCAAACTGGAGAGAAATCATCTCCAGCCTCTCTCTCGTGAGCCGTCAGCATTTATGTTTCCTATAATTAAGAATTAAGAACCAAACAACATAAAAAGATATTTACTCGTAAACCAACAGAGTAGACTTAGAGCTATATTAATACAAAATTAAAAAAGCCCAAACTATATGCCCCCAAAACTGAATAGTTATATCATTATATGTGATGATGATGATATTTGATATCCATTCATATTTTCTAAACTGGAGAGGAATGACTTACTTGAGTCAGCATAGAAGTTGACAAACGTCACCATTTGTCTCCCCCTCTCTCTCTCCCTCTCACTCCCAATCACTCTCTGTCTGCCCCAATTTCTAGGGTTTCTCACGAGGGGAAGAACCAAGACCGGAATTGAGCTGGTTTCTCCACTTACGGCGCTGATTTCTACTCACTGTTTTGGGTTCGGGCTGTTGAATTGAGCTGGTAGACGAATTCTAGGGTTTGGTCGTACCCGGTCGAATTGTGAGTTGGTGAGTTGCGGGATTGGGGTCGGGACTTGTTGGGTTCGTTTTGGGGGTTGTTGGTCTGTGTTGTTTGGTTTTGTTTGAGGTTTGAGAGTGATTTGGTACTGTAATTTTGAGTTTTGGTTGAGGAATGTGTTGGGAAATCGAAATTGTATTTGATTTGAGGGGTTGGTGTTGGGTATTGAGGTTCCAATTAGCTTTGTTTCTTGGCATTTGGAGGTTTTAGTTGGTCTATGCAAAGTATTTTGGCAATTTTTTTGTTAGTGTATGAATAGTGTCTTACAGTGTTTTGCTTGCTCCAGTGTGATGTTTGATTCCATTCTGAAGCTTTATTTTTGCTGATTTTTGTTCATTTTGTCTCTTAATGTATTTTCTCCTTTATTTTGGGTTATTAGATAGTATTCTTTTGATGGATTTTGGATTATTAGATAGTAATAGAATGCTACAAGCTTTTTGTATTTTCAGTTCACAAAATCAGAGAAATACCAAATTTTAATAGGGATTTATGAGATTCTATGTTTTATAGTGGTTTATGGGTTATGTTATTTAGTATTTACCAAATTATCTCTAACTAATATAACTAACATGTAAGCTTTTCTTTATTTCTAGGTTTCAGATGATACAATTAAGTTAATGCCTTGAAGATTTGAATAAGGGGGAAGAGGAGAGAGAAAGTAAATGGAAGGAAACGTCGCGATTGCATGCAGTTTATGCGGTGCTATTTTCTCTCTCTTTGGTTCTCTCAGCTTTTGGCTTTTATGGACCGTTAATTGGCGACCCTGGCGTATTTACAGGTCTCTTTCTCTCTCTCTCTCTCTCTCTCTCTCTCTCTCTCTCTCTCTCTCCCCTAATTTCTCATTCCGTTCTCTTTTATAATGTATAGAAACAAACTCAAATTCTTTACAGTTATAAGCTAGTCAGGCACATTCTGTATTGTTATAAGCTAGTCAGGCACCTAAATATTTTGTCCACATGTACTGTATTTGAATCATAACTATTTTCAAAAAACGAGAGGAACAATAACTATACAAATCCCATCTTACTATTTCCAAACAGTTAATATGTTCTCAAATATTTAATATTTTCATTCTTCATACAAAAGTAAGTAAAATTATATATTATTTTATTTTCAATTTTGCAGCTGGATATACGCGAGAAAATGGCCGGGATTCATACAAGGCCCACAACTAAGCATAATCACCACAATACTCACTCTTTTTGCATGGATAATCGTGATTTCTCCTATTTTGGTCGTGATAATTTGGGGAATCGTTCTGATTGCGATTTTGGAGAGGAGCATAATCGGTACGGCTGTTATTATGGCCGGTACGGCCCTGATTTTAGCGTTTTATTCTGTCATGCTTTGGTGGAGGACTCAGTGGCAGAGCTCAAGTACGTTTTTGGTTTTTTTATTGTTTATTTTTTTTTGGGAATTTACAGAAAGGACCCTGTGTTAGGCCTAAATTGCAAAAAACAGCCCTCTGATATTTGCAAGTTTTAGTAATGGATTTTTTTTTTTGTAAATTTCTCCTTAATTTTTTTTCATGATAGAGCATTCTTAAAAATAAGTACTTCTTTCATTTAGCCTTTTGATAGAACTAATAACCAAAACCTTTTCCTATTATTCATTACTGGTTGTAAGGTTTGTATCAGTATGTCAGAAAAAATGAAAATGATACTTTAACAATCATATATTGTACTGAATTTTTACCTTGGGTTACTCCATATTTATGTATTTATTTATTTTTTGTGTGTGTAGGAGCTGTGGCGTATTTACTGTTATTAGCAGTAGTTCTGCTCTGTGCGTATGAACTTTGCGCTGTTTACGTGACAGCTGGCGCCAGCGCGTCAGAACGATATTCTCCTTCTGGATTTTTCTTCGGTGTTTCAGCCATTGCGCTGGCCATAAACATGCTTTTCATTTGTAAAATGGTCTTCACAGGTAAATAAATAAATAAATAAATTAATTATTCATTATTCCGTCATTTAATTTGATACTTTCATTGCTTAAAAAAAATAAAAAATATGAGTTTTTTTGGTTGTTGTTTAGGAAGCGGATTTGATGTGGATGAGTATGTGAGAAGATCGTATAAATTCGCTTACTCTGATTGTGTTGAAGTGGGGCCCGTTTCCTGTTTGCCCGATCCGCCAGATCCAAACGAGCTCTACATCAGAAAATCAACAAGGCAAGTGAAATGATCTTCTAAAACTGATCTCATTTTGTTCAACTTTAAATTGTTTTTTCTAAAAGTGTATATTTTTTTGAAGCAGAGTGTTGCATCTAGGGCTTCTTTACCTCGGCTCGCTAGCTGTGCTTGTGATGTACTCTGTTTTGTACGGTTTGACGGCGAAAGAATCCAAGTGGCTGGCCACTATTACTTCTGTAGCAGTTGTAGTTCTTGGTAAGTAAATTATCTTGATTTATTCATTTTTGCCCTAATTTTCGCATACAGCTTGTTTGAATTTTTTTTCATTTTTTTTTCCTTTTTGAAGATTGGAACATGGGTTTGTGCTTGTTTAAGTTCGAGTTGTTGAAGAGCCGTGTCGTGGCGCTTTCTGTCGCAGGAGCTTCTAGAATCTTCCTTATCTGCTTTGGAGAGCATTATTGGTTTGTCTTCTTTTCTTTTTTACAACATTTTTTAGTTGTATGGCAATTAAAATGGGAATAAAATTACGACAAAAAAAAAAAAAATTAGAAGATTTTTACTTTCTGATATTTGTAAAATAACCACTACCTATTGGAATATTAAAAAAAAGCACTACTTTCAACTTCTCATTTTAAGACTAGTTTTTAGGGTTTATTATCATCATCATTATTTATAAATTATTTGAATACTATTTAAGAGGTTTTTTCTGAAAATAAAAGTATAAAATTAATGGGTTTATTGAAAAATTCAAGCTAGTGATCTTTTCAGAAACTCAAAGGCCAAACTTATTTTTCTTAATACTCCAAAAATCATGCATTTTTTTCATAAATACCCGAAAATCCAAATTATTTTGAAAATTTCCGAAACCCCCCAAAATTTCCCAAAAAAATAACTACTACACCAATCCTCAAACATTTTCCTCTTCATTCAGGTACTTGGGCCACTGCATAAGCACTGCATTCAACTTCTCATTTTAAGACTAGTTTTTAGGGTTTATTATAATCATCATTATTTATAAATTATTTGAATACTATTTAAGAGGTTTTTCTGAAAATAAAAGTTAAAATTAAGGGGTTTATTGAAAACTTCCAGTCAAGTGGTTTTCAGAAACTCAAAAGTCAAAATTATTTTTTCCAATATTCCAAAAATTAGTTTTTTTTTTATAAATACCACGAAAAAAATCCAGGTTATTTTCTAAAAATTCCCAAAAAAACATAAAACAAAAACCCAAAAAATCCACATTTTCCCAATCGTCAAACTTCCAACTCCTCACTCACTTAGGTACTTGGGCCAAAAATCCAAATCACCCCCCCCCCCAAATTTCCCAAAAAAACTACTTCACCAATCCTCAAACATTTTCCTCCTCACTCACTCAGGTACTTGGGCCACTGCATAAGCTACGCGTTCGTAGCGTCGGTTCTCTCGGCCGTCGCTATCTCCCTCAAGCTCTCCGTCTCCAGCCCGTCCGCCGCCCGCATCGACGCCTTAAAATCCACCGTTGTTCGGCTCCGCGAGGGCTTCCGGAAGCGCAGCCCCAGCTCGTCCGCCAGCTCGTCCGACGGCTGCGGCTCCAGCCTCGAGGGGGGGCAAAACGGTCATTTTACCCAAAATGATAGTGGGTTGTTTGTGAGGTCGAATAGCTGTCAGGAGGGGACGAGCAGGGATAAGAACGTGTTGGAGAGTAATAGGACGAGTCTTGCGAATCGGAGCAGTTCTTGCCGGTCCGTTTTGCAAGAACAGCAGGAGGTGGTTTTGAGTGAGTTTTTGAGCGGATCGGGCGCCACGTCGTCGAATCAGAGTAATTTGTTGGACGGGAATTTGGCGACAGTTTTTCAGGAGAGGTTTAACGATCCGAGAATTACTTCTATGTTGAAACGGAGAGGCACGCAAGGCGATATTGAGTTGATAAATCTGCTGCAAGACAAGGGCTTGGACCCTAATTTCGCGTTCATGTTGAAAGAAAAGGGTCTCGATCCGAGGATTCTGTCTTTACTGCAGAGAAGCAGTTTGGACGCGGATAGAGATAATGGGGAGGTTGAGAACGAGAGTGCTGATGTGGCGGACTCTGATAGGCCGGACGGGAATAATCAGATCTCGCTTTCGGAGGAGTTGAGAAGGAGCGGGTTTGAGAATTGGTTGTATGTTACTAGGTTTTTGTTTGGTCAGATTGCTGGCAGCCCTGAAAGAGCTTGGGTTTTGTTTACGGTTGTTTTTATTGTTGAGACGGTCGTTTTGGCGGTACATAGGCCCAGGCCTGTTAAAGTTATAAATGCTACTCATGAACAGGTATTTATTTTGTTTATTGTTGGTTTTTTTGCTGTGATTTTTAATTGTGAGTTGATACGTAGAATTAAATTTGGAAATTTGAATTGCAGTTTGAGTTTGGATTTTCGGTGCTTTTGCTGTCGCCTGTTGTTTGTTCTATAATGGCGTTTTTGTGGTCTCTACGAGCTGAAGATATGGCAATGACAGCTAAGCCTCGCAAGGTATTTTTATTATAATAATAATATAATAATAATTATTATTGCAGTATTTAATGCATTATTTGTATTATTTTTTTTCTGGCAGTATGGCTTCATAGCGTGGCTGTTGAGCACTTGTGTCGGCTTGCTTCTCTCTTTCTTGAGGTCTCTTTTTGTTGATTCAATTCATCATCTAACTTTCTCATTTTTCCTTACCAATTTCCACATACGCTTATTTATTTTTTAATTTTTGTAGCAAATCATCGGTTATATTGGGTTTGGCACTGACGGTACCTCTCATGGTGGTTTGCCTCTCATTTGCAATACCGATTTGGATAAGCTCAGGTTATCGGTTTTGGGTCCCATCGGCAGAAATTGAAACCCGCTCCAACAGCCATGAGACTCCTTCTACCAAAGAAGTATTTAATTAATTTATTGATTGATTATTTTTTTTTTGTTGATTGAGGGGGTTTCATATATATCCCGCCCGGAAGCTCAAAATATCAAATTTAATTTACCCTTCCAAAATTGCAGATATCATATTTACCTTACCCTTTCAAAGATTAAAAATTTATGATAGAATGATGATATTTCTTTTCAATATGATATTTGCAACTTTGGAAGGGTAAATTTAATATTTTGAGTTCCTGAAAGCATATATATATATATATATATATATATTAAATCCCCCCTTCTTACTTCTAAATTAATTCGACTCTAACTACAATCTTAACTATCAATAATTGCAAAATTCTAGGCTTAATGTTTTCATTTTTTTCTACTCAACAGCGAATCCTCTTCACACTAAGCACACTACTCTTCGCCGGGTCGGTAATCGGTCTCGGCTTAATCGTATCCGCGAAACCCTTAGACGATCTCGGCTACAAGGGGTGGAACACAGACAGCGAGAGCTTCTACTCTCCTTACGCCACGTCAGCGTACCTCGGCTGGGCCCTCAGCGCCCTGATCGCCCTATCCTTCACCGCCGTTCTGCCGATCGTCGCCTGGTTCGCGACTTACCGGTTTTCGCTTTCGTCTGCTGTTTGTGTGGGTTTATTTGCTGGTAAGTGGTGTTGGTTGAGGTGTTAATTGGTTTTGTGATTGTTTGTTGTTTAATATTTTGTGATTTGTTGTGTAGTGGTTTTGGTGGGGTTTTGCGGAGGGTCGTATTGGGGAGTGGTGAAGGCTAGAGAGGATGAGATGCCGTTGAAGGTGGATTTTTTGGCGGCTTTGCTTCCATTGATTTGCATTCCTGCTGTCTTTTCTGTCTTTACTGGTCTTTATAAATGGTAATACTAATAATAATAATAATAATAATAAAAAAAATATTATTAAGAATGATAATAGTAATAATAATAATAAATAAATGTTTGTAGGAAGGATGATGGGTGGAAGTTGAGTCGTGGAGTGTATGTATTTGTGGGAATCGGAATCCTTCTTTTGCTTGGTGCTTTATCTGCAGTTATAGTCACAATTAATCCTTGGACTGTAAGTCTTTTATCTCATAATAATAATAAACATATACTTAGGTCTTAATTCTTGAATTTGATGGAGAAAAATATGTTAATAATTTTGCTGATTTTTGTTTTTCAGGTTGGAGTTGGATTTCTGTTGGTTATACTTCTCTTGGTATTTGCAATTGGTGTAATCCACTTTTGGGCTTCTAATAACTTCTATTTGACAAGAACTCAAATGTCGGTAGTTTGTTTCCTTGCTTTTCTTCTTGCATTGGCTGCTTTTCTACTAGGATTTTTTGAAGGTATAAAAATATTTTCATTAATATATTGAAAAACACTACAGTATTATGAAAAGATGTTTCATGAACCCTGTTTTTTTTAATAATTAGGCAAACCGTTTGTTGGTGCATCAGTTGGATACTTCTCGTTTCTCTTTCTTCTCACTGGAAGGGCGCTGACTGTACGTTTTTAACTTACCACTATTTTATTGAAAAACATTCATTTAATTTAATTTTTCTAACAATATTTCCTTTGTATTTTAATATTTTATTTAGGTATTACTCTCACCGCCTATAGTTGTATACTCTCCAAGAGTGTTACCAGTATACGTTTACGACGCTCATGCAGACTGCGCCAAAAACGTCAGGTCAGTTCAATTTCTTCTTTTATTTGCACTTCTTTAAATTATATTTTTCATTATTTAATATTATAATTTTATTTTTCAGCCATGCATTTCTTTTGCTGTATGGGATTGCTTTAGCAACAGAAGGTTGGGGCGTAATAGCGAGTCTGAAAATATACCCGCCTTTTGCTGGCGCTGCAGTTTCAGCCGTTACTCTTGTAGTTTCC
This sequence comes from Juncus inflexus, assembly GCA_024447665.1. Taxonomy (NCBI): domain Eukaryota; kingdom Viridiplantae; phylum Streptophyta; class Magnoliopsida; order Poales; family Juncaceae; genus Juncus; species Juncus inflexus. Next base: position 12,409,040 of record JAJHPC010000007.1, on the reverse strand, counting down.
TTCAGTTTCGCTGTTTCTCGCCCTTGTCTCTCTCTCAAGGTTCTCTCTCTAAACTCAATCTCTCATCAATATGTTACTCTTTTAAGTTTTTTTATTATCTTACTTTTTGGAAAATTGACTGGTTGGTTTTTGTTTGTGGAATTAATTACTAGATGATGGAAGATGCGGTTCATTTTCTGAGTAAAGATACAATCGTGCAAGCAATATCTCGTTCGTCTACCAAGGTATTTATTATTTATTATTTATTACCTTAACAAAATGAATAAAATATATTTTAATATTATTAAGGCATTTGATATATACTACCTTAAGGAAATGAATAAAATATAATTTAAAATTATTAATAAGGTATTTAATATTTATTTTTATTACTTTCATGAAATGAATAAAATATAATTTATTATTATTATTATTTGTCTCATAAATTTTTCCTTCTTTTAAACCTCAGACTAGAAACGCACTATCAGGCACATACTCAGCCCCACAGCGATCCGCCAGCTCAGCAGCCCTCTTAATCGGTGACCCGTCCGTTTCCCGTGACCGGGCCGGGAACTTCGTCTTACCTCGTGCTGACGTCATGAAACTCCGAGACCGGTTAAGAAATGAGGAGATTACTGCAGGTTACTTATCCTGCGGGTTTTTCCGACCCGGGATTTCCTACCGGCTGAGAAACGAGTCGCCTGCTGATTTAGATTATAGAAGGCAGATGTGTGCTCATGCGAGGATTTTAGCATTAGAAGAGGCGATTGATACTGAGTGGGTTTATATGTGGGATAAGTTTGGTGGGTACTTGCTTCTCTTGCTTGGGTTGACTGCTAAAGCCGAACAAATACAAGTAAATAAATAAATAAATTTATTTATATATTTATTTTATAATTTAACAAACTGTACTAAGAAAACAATCAAATTGTGTATTTGTTTATTTATATATTTATTCATTTATATATTGCAGGATGAGGTTCGGCTTAGGTTGTTTCTTGATAGTATAGGCCTCTCCGATTTGAGCGCTAAAGAAATCAAGAAATGGATGCCTGAAGACCGCAGACAGTTCGAAATCATTCAAGAAAGGTTTGTAAAATTCCAAAATTCTCAAACCATTCCTTCAAAAAACCCATCAAAGCCTAACAACCGCTTCTCAAATCCACACAGCTACATAAGAGAGAAGGAAATGGAGGAGGACCTCCTCACCCAGCGCCGCGAGGAAGAAGGCCGGGGCAAAGAACGCAGAAAAGCGCTCTTAGAAAGAGAAGAGCGGAAGTGGAAGGAGATCGAGGCCTCCCTGCTGTCCTCGATGCCGAACGTGGGCAGCCGCGACGCGGTGGCCATGGCCGCGGCCGTCCGGGCCGTCGGCGGGGATTCGGTCATCGAGGATTCGTTCGCCAGGGAACGAGTGGAGGGGATCGCGAGACGGATACGGAGCGCACAGCTGGCGCGAAGGGCCGAACAGGTCGGTTTGGTTTTGGTGTTATTGTTGTTATTTAATATTATTTGTATTTATTATTATTTATTATTATATTCATTATTCATTATTTATTATTATTTTTTATTTTGTTATTATTACTATTTTCTTGTTTGTCATTTGTTATTTTTATTTTTATTTTATTTTGTTAATATTAATATTATTATTATTTATTGTTATTATTATGATTATTATTTAGTCGAGTAGGTTTGGATTAGACTTGTCCTCTTTTTAAAGGGAGAAATGCACGGTTAGTCCCTGTACTTTAATTGGATTGCATTTTGGTCCTTGTACTTTCTATAACTGTGCATGGTTAGTCCTTGACTCAAGTACATGGATCAAAAAGTTTAAATCAATAGTACAGGGACTAATCTCCACAAAACAATCCAATTTCACAAACCCAATTCCAATTTTTCAGACCGGGATCGAAGGCGCGGTGTGCATACTAGACGACGAACCCCGCTCCACCGGCCGAGACTGCGGCCAAATCGACCTGTCTCTATGCGGGACCCGCAAGTTCACTTTCTCGACCGCAATCATGGTCCAGCCGGAATCCGGCCTGGTCTGTCTGCTGGGCACGGAGTTCGAGGCGAACATCTGCTGGGAAATATTAGTCGCCGGTGCGGAACAGGGGATGGAGGCGGGCCAGGTCGGTCTGAGGCTGGTTATGAAGGGCGAGAGGTTGACGACAGTTGCTAAAGAGTGGAATATCGGGTCTAATAGCATTGCTGATGGAAGGTAAGAGGTTTTGAAATTGTTAGTTGTGCTTGGTGTGGAATTGAGAGGAATGGGGGATTAGTAGGAACTTTAAGTTATTAGAAGAAACGTAAGTTACTTAGTAACTTGGTTTAAGGGTATTTTTTTTCCCCCAAAATGCTACGTGGCATGACCAATAAGCATGATGGCAGCGTGATGAGTTCTATAGTGTAAATATTACAACTGAGTATAGCTAAGTAAAGAAGTAATATTTGCTCCTGTAGAGTATAGATCCTATCATGTTGTCATCTTGCTTTTTGGTTATGCCATGTAGCATTTTTGTTTTCTTATCTGGCTAGTTGTTATGCCAGAGCTAGTTCTTATGCAACTTGAGCTATAGTGAAAATAGAAAAGGTTAGATACACAACACCTTTCAAATAAAAACCTTTTATTTTTTCTTTACAGGTGGCACTTAATAACAGTAACAATCGACACGGACCTAGGCGAAGTAACCTCCTACATCGACAGCAACTACGACGGGTACCAAACCGGCCTGCCTCTCCCTCAATCCTCCTCAATCTTCCAACCATCCACTCATGTTTGGGTCGGCGTCAGGCCGCCAACTGATTTAGACGCATTCGGCCGGTAAAATTTATTTAAAAAAAGAAGTATAGTTAAAGGTAAAACTCCTTTCCTCGACTAATGTGCGGGTTTTCGACAGGTCGGATTCTGAAGGGGCGGACTCGAAGATGCACGTGATGGACGCGTTCATGTGGGGGAGGGTGTTGACGGAAGATGAGGTGGCGGGGCTCCATTGGAAGATGGGGATCTCGGAGGAGGAGCTGTATGAGGTGAACGATGATGCGTGCTGGCATGGTGGCGATTCTTCTAGGGTGAGATTTATTTATTTTTTTTTTATTTTTATTTTTTATATTATGAAGTTGCAAACATTTTGTTTTGTTTAAGATGTTTTTGAAACCCCTCCTTACTCTTGTGAATATTTAAAATGGAACCTGATGCTGAACGACCGGGGTTTAGTGGCACGAATCGTGATGAGTTCTTTTTGCTAAACAATATATAATTCCTATTGTTCAAAAGATGGTATGTAGGAATAAAAACAATATATAATATGGAAAAATGAAATAGTTATTCCGTTTCCATTTTACGATTTTATATTTCATCAAATATCTTTTTTTTTTTTAATTGAAGGTCGAAGAGTGGGAGAGTGAGGAGGCAAACTACGAGGCCTACGAGCGTGAGGACGTGGAATGGGACGGGCAATACTCGAGCGGGCGAAAACGCTCCAGCCGCCGCGACTTCACAACAACAATCGACATCGATTCCCTGACTCGGAAGTTCCGCAAACCGAGGTACGAGTCCCAAGAGGAGGTGATGAGACGGATGCTCTCTGTTGAAGCCGCTGTTAGAGATGCGTTGCTTGCGAAAGGGGAGAAGGAGTTCACGGATTCGGAGTTCCCGCCGAGTGAGAGATCGTTGTTTGTTGATCCGGCCAATCCGAACCCTAAATTGCAGGTTTGTGGATTTTTTACTTTGAAAAGTTTCAAAGTTCAAATTTATCCTTGTAAGAGTCAGAATATATCAACCTGGGATGGTATGTGTGTTCTGTATTTAGAAAACTATTCGGTTTATGGGTTGGCGATTTTAAATTTTGTTCTTGTTTTAATTATGTTTGTGATTGATAGGTTGTTTCGGAGTGGTTGAGACCCGTTGATATTGTCAGAGACAGTTGCATTTTCTCCAGGCCGTGTTTATTTTCGGGCACCATAAATTCTTCTGATGTTTGTCAGGTATTTTTTTTTTTTACTTTCTAGCCTAAGTAAAATTGTTAAATTGTATTACTTTTAAGTTATCCACTCTGAAATTAAAATGCGTATTGTTTTGCATTATTTACAGGGCCGTTTGGGGGACTGCTGGTTTCTGAGTGCAGTTGCAGTTCTGACCGAAATGTCGAAAATATCAGAAGTTATAATCACGCCTGAATTTAACGAAGAGGGGATCTACACCGTCCGATTTTGCCTGCAGGTAGTTAACCACACTTGCTATCTATAACCAAAGTCATGAATTAATCCTTTCACATTTATTAATAATTCATTTCCTCAACAGGGCGAGTGGGTCCCAGTAGTAGTCGACGACTGGATCCCCTGCGAAGCCCCATCCAAGCCGGCCTTCGCCACATCCAAAAAACGCAACGAGCTCTGGGTCTCGATCCTCGAAAAAGCCTACGCAAAATTACACGGCTCTTACGAGGCCTTGGAAGGCGGGCTGGTGCAGGACGCTTTAGTCGACCTGACGGGCGGGGCCGGCGAGGAGATCGACATGAGGAGCGCTCAGAGTCAGCTGGATCTCGCGAGCGGGCGGCTGTGGGCGCAGATGATGTTTTTTAAGCAGGAGGGGTTTTTGTTAGGGGCGGGGAGTCCGTCGGGCAGCGATGTGGGGGTGTCTGCGAGCGGGATTGTGCAGGGCCATGCTTACTCTATTTTGCAGGTCCGTTGGATTTGAAATTGAAATGTAGAGTGTATGGGAAATTTTCGAAAAGGCCCCTATATTTTGTCAAATTTATAAAAAATATTAAATTTTGGAATACTGAAAAGCTTTATTTAAACATTACTTGATACGAAAGCCCTCAAACTTCTGAAGTTCTTAAAAAGAATCATTTACTCTTTTATTTAAAAAGAACTAAATGAGGTTCAAATAATATATAAATAATGATAAATAAAAAGTGTGAGGGGTTGAGAATTGAAAGTTAAAACCATGGGAATTTTTTTAGTATTTTAAAAGTCGGTTTTTTGGAAATTGAAAGGTTTTTTGAATTTTGTAGGTGCGGGAAGTTGATGGGCACAAGCTGGTTCAGATCCGTAATCCGTGGGCCAATGAGGTCGAGTGGAATGGACCTTGGTCTGATTCGTCGCCTGAATGGACCGATCGGATGAAACATAAGCTCAAGCACGTTCCACAGGTAATTAATAATTAATAATACTTTAATTGTGTTGTAATTTAGTCCCTGTACTATTGATTTTAACTATAGTCCTTAAGTCAGGTATGAATCGTCCACAATTCTATAGAGTACAGGGACAAAAAAAAGCTCAAATAAGCAGCACAATGACTAAATTATAATCCCCATTAATAATGCTCATTTTCGTTAATACATTATTTTATTATTTATTTTGTTACTGCACAGGCGAAGGAGGGGATATTCTGGATGTCGTGGCAGGACTTCCAGATGCACTTCCGGTCCATCTACGTGTGCCGAGTGTACCCCCCGGAGATGCGCTACTCCATCCACGGCCAGTGGCGCGGCTACAGCGCCGGCGGCTGCCAGGATTACGACACCTGGCACCAGAACCCCCAGTTCCGCCTACGCGTGGTCGGGTCGGAGGCCTCAGCGCCCATTCACGTCTTTATTACGCTCACTCAGGTAGTTAGTTAATCTTGTTCGTTCGTATTTTAGACATGTTTTTGTTACTTCTTCTGGTTAAGTAGAATGTTTATATATATATATATATATATTACTTTTTGTGTTTTGTTCTTCAAATTTTGAATATTTTAGTACTTTTTCGGGTTAAGTAGGAATATTTGTATATGGCCTTTTGTGTTGTGCCATTTTCGTCTTATAAAGCTGCTTACTTCATTTGTGGCGGGTCTTCGAATTAACAGGGATTAAAATTGCGAAAAGCCCCTCCGTTATTGAAAATTGCAAAAAAGTCCTATTCTTAAGGAAATCGTCAAAAGAAAACCTTACAATGGGTTATGGGTTAATTAACGGTGTTAGATTCTAACAAATAGTATGGGCCTTTTTGCAATTTCCTTACGAATAGTTAGGACTTTCCGCAATTTTCAATAATGGAGGGGCTTTTGTATAAAATTCCTAAGCAAGAAAAGAAAACCATGCATCAAACATCCATTACTAAAGTAATCTCATTACATCCCTCTCCTTTTCTAATATTTCCGTTACCATAACAGGGAGTCGGATTCTCGCGAAAAACTAAGGGATTCAAGAACTACCAGCCCTCCAACGACGCCATGTACTTCATCGGGCTGCGGATCCTCAAAACGCGGGGGCGAAGAGCCGCCTACAACATCTACTTACACGAATCGGTCGGCGGCACGGATTACGTAAATTCAAGAGAAATATCCTGTGAGCTGGTTTTAGAACCTTATCCTAAAGGGTACACCATCGTGCCGACGACGATCCAGCCGGGCGAAGAGGCGCCGTTTGTTTTATCGGTTTTTACTAAGGCCGCGATTAAGTTAGAGGCGATATGAAATGAACGGCCGCGATTGAATCGGGGAGGCACAGGGCTGAGTCTTGAAGCCTGGCCGGCGTTTATTTGCTCTTGAGTGTTTGCAAAGCTTTTTTAAGCATGGTTTAAAATCCTATGTTTGTTGGGGTTTTAGGGTTCTTGAGAAAAGATGCCGGATTGGATTTGGCTTAAAAGAGAGGATGCCCCGCCCATGTATATAGTGATGAGAATTAGGGTTACAGGAGTCAGGTTAATTTTGACTTGTAAATAGCATAGGGACTTAACAAGCTGGAAATCATTGTTTGTGTAGTGGGTTTTGAAGAGACTAGGTGTAATTGTAGCTTCTTTTTGTGACATCACATTTCTAGTTTTATTTCAGTTTGTAGTGATTCATTGGAGGTAAGCTTAGGTGGGGCATCTGTCTTTGTATCCTTAGTTATCTTGCTTCAGATACTAATTTATTAATGGAAATAGTTTAGTCAATTTCACACTTATACTCGCCTATTTTCTTCTGTTAATCTACTCCTGGTTTATTCTCACCTTTTAACTATGTAAATTCTATTTTTCCCTATAGACATATGTCAATTTCGAAGTACAATTTAGACTTTTGAGATGGTACCCCCAAAACCAAAAGCAGGCAAGAAAATACCATACTTGTTTATCCAGTTTGCAAGGAAACATTTAAGCTTATCTCTCCAGTTCAAACCAAGCGGAGATGACTTCGATGCTATTTAGATATGGAGTACCAACCTATTACAGAATATATGATAAAATTATAAAAAAATATTTTTTAAACACAAAATATATAGTAAAATTACAAACAAATATATTTTCAAAAAAATGTATTAATTATATATATATATATATATATATATATATATATATATGTATATGTACGTATGCAGTTAAAAATTATACGGTGTGGGTTCTGGACGACTCCGAATGATTTGTCTAATAATAATACAGATCCATACTCAAATCACAACATTGGGCTCAGTACGATACGATTATTCATTCATCTTCATCTTCATCTTCATCTTCATCTTCTCCCTCCAAACTAAAAGGAATAATAATCGAAACCCTCTCACGCGCGCGCGCGCGCGCCCAATTTCGCCGTTGATCTCCGCTCCGAGTACGTTCGCCTCTTCTTCTCCTTCCTCGAAGTCTTGTGTAGTATTGTCTTTCTGATTTTGTTTAGATTTTCAGCTGTTTTTGGGATAGTGATTGGTTGTCTTTCCGTCGAGTTGTTGAGGTGTTACTGGTTTGAATTGTTATCTTTACTGGGTTTGTTTCTGCTTCTCGTTGTTTAGTTCGATTGTTGCTTGTTTTAGTTATAACGAGTCGAATTCTTATACCCTGATCTGTTTTTTCTGATTTTCTATTGTCAGTTAGCTGTTTTTTTTCTGAAATAATGAGGAAATAAGTTGATTTTTGAGGCCGAAGTGTATTATTGTCGTTCTTTTTAATTGATGGATCGAGTAATTAGAGTGTGATCAGTTTGAATTGATACTGGATTTATTCTAAACCCTCTTAAATTGTTTATCTTTTTTTATTAAAATCCTGAAAATAGTTTTCTAACTTGAGATTTAAAATTTAGGAGCAGGTATATCCAAAGAATAAATCTTTTCAGGGATATACATGCAGAGTCAGACCTACTGATATTACTATATTAGAAAAGCTAATTTTTAAAAATCATGGCTTATATGCATAATTTTCAAATAAGAGTTCTAATAACTAATTTTATTTTCGATTTTAGTATTGCAGAATTTAGCATCGTAATAAACAAATGGGATCTGAAGACATAATAAATCTAGATTCCAGTTCTGACGAGGGTGAAATTCAACCCATTAGTAACGAAAATAAAACCGACGAAAATGTTACTATTCTTTCCGAAAATAATACCAATAATAATAATGAAAATGAGAGCCCTAAAATGCGTGAGGAAGGAGAAATTCAAGAAGGAGACGATCCGAATGAGCAAGACATGGATTTAGGAGAAGATGATGTGGTGGTTTCAAAACATGCAAGTGCTGAGCTGGCAACAAATGGGCCCTCCAGTTCTGCATTAAATGCTCATGCAAGCATGACTTTGGTTGATCAAACCCGTATCCTCTTTATTAAGCTTTTATTTGTTTCTTTTTAATTATGGAGTATTAATTATTATCCGTTTTAGATCAACTTATATATTTAGTTGTTCTAATTAATACGTTGGGAGTTGCATAGAGATGTTATTGTCAATGCCAACCTTATATTTGAAAGATCATTCAGGCATTTTAGTCTAACTTTTGGTATCTTTAATTGTGGGGTGACTTAATTGTTGTCATGGATTTATTTATTTTTTTGAGAGAATGTAGTATATCTTTTTTATGGATTTATGGTTTATTCCTTAATTATAGAGAAATAGCTATACGTGGTATCAAGAGGGCTCGTGTAGAATATAATAGTGAAAATGAACCCTCTGTCCGAGTCATTTTTAACAACTTGTCAAGGTTCTCTCTCTCTCCTTTCTCTCTCTATGTGTGTTTTGTATCTTTGTGAGTTTATTTTTTTTATTAAATTTTAGGGAAAGTAAAAGAAAATTAATGGGGCTGATGCAACAGTGGTCACAATGGGAAGCAAAGCACAGCCAATCTTCTTCTTCCTCCAAAGTAAAATACCATATTTTTTTTTCCAAGAATTTGATTTTAGGGTTTGTAAAATGTCACAATTGTTGATTTATTAGTAAATCATTATTGATTTTGATTTTGAATTTGTAATTATGTTTGAAGGATTTGAAAGAGGTGCCTCTAGAAAGTGGGGAAGAGATTTATTATCCTGCTTTACATGTCGGTTTTGAGAATTCTTCTACTGTGGTATGTATTTTTTAATATAATGGACTTAAAATGAATTTTATTTAATTACTAAGGAACTTCTTTATTTACCCTCCAAGTTATAAATATATTCATCATATATTCATTCCTAGGGAGTTGTGTTTGTATATTTAAAACACCATTTTTTCTGCATGAAAATCTCAACCTTATAGCATGGCTTCAATTTATTTGGTAGCTATTGTGAAAAAAAAGAAAGAAAAAGAAACAAATAAGGATATTACTATGTTATATTAAAAAACCCTAGTGAATTTCTAATATATTGTAAGTGAATGAATATACCTTACTTTTGCGTTCCTCTAGCTAATTATTGTTTTTTCTTTAATTTTTTTTATTTTTCTATTTTTGGGAAATAAAATGAAGTCATTTTGGGTGGATAATCAAGCAAGAACAGACAATTTGACAAATGATGCTTCAGTTCCACTTTACGACCGTGAATTCACGCTCGGCTCTGCTTCTGCTGACGGTTCTACAAATTTCGAAAAGTATAAATATATTATTCTCTTAAAAAATATTATTTGGATGAATTTCATATTACCCTTCCAAAAATGAAAATATCATATTTACCCTTCTAAAGATGAAAATGTTAAATTTACCCTCCCAAAACTCAAAATGTATCATATTAGCCCCTCAAAGTGCAAATATCAAATTTATTTTTATCCTTTAAATTCCAAAGGAAATAATAATTCCAGATATAAACTGGAAGGAAATTTTGATATTTCCATTTTTAGAGGGTCAATATGATATACATTAGATTTTAGAAATGTTAATCTGACATTTGCACTTTTAGAACGGTAAATATGATATTTTGAAGTTTTAGAAAGATAAATATACCTCCCCCCTCTCTCTCAACATTTAATCATGCGAAAGTCCAAAACCCTAAAATAATAATAATAATAATAATAATAATAATAATAATAATAATAATAATAATAATAATAATAATAATAATAATAATAATAATAATAATAATAATAATATTATTATTATAATTACATAACAGGAATGACAAGGAAGATCCACGGTGTTTCAACTGCGGCTCGTACAGCCACTCAATGAGGGAGTGCAGCAAGCCGCGCGATCTGGCTGCGATAAACAACGCGAGAAAATCGCACTACGCGAAAAAGAATGTGAATAATCCTAATCAGGGGCAAAATCGGTATTATCAGAGAAAACCGGGAAAGTTTGACGATTTGAGGCCTGGCGTGCTTAGCCTTGAGACTCGCGAGTGCTTGGGCATTGGGGTAATTGTTTTTATATATATTTTTTTAATGGAGTAAACATGTTTGTTTGAAAATTTGAATTAGGGTTTTATTTGTGGAATTGAGCATCAATTGAGTCCGGTTTTGCATGAATGAAGCTTTGTTAGGCCCAATTTAACCCTGGTTGAGCATCAAATGTGCAATTCAACACAAAACAATCTATTAGAAATGCATTATTTGGATATTTTGATTTATCATTTTTTAACTCGTATTACATGAAATAAATATTCATACAGGAATTTGATCCGCCTCCTTGGTTAAATCGAATGCGTGAAATAGGCTACCCTCCTGGTTATTTAGGTAAAAGTTATTCTGTATTTCTTTTATATTCTTTCCTTTTCATTTTCATTCATTAATTATACTACAAATGCTAAATCAGCATGACAGTAAAGCATGATGACAGCATGATAGTAGGGTATATTATGCAAATATTACAACGCTAACTAAAGAAGCAATATTTATAGTATAGACATCTCATACTGTCATCATGATGTGCAGCATTTTTGTTAATTGCATGACTAAACTTCTCCCTCTCTCTCTCTCTCTCTCTAGAAATCGTAGAAGATGAAGACAAACCGTCCGGAATAACAATATTCGCCGACAACTCAGAAGAAGAAACCCAAAACCACAACACCAATAAAAACCAAGAATACGAAGACGGCGAACTCCCGGTCCACCACGAACCGGGTCCACCAAAGACCATAAAGACCGTCGAATTCCCTGGCATAAACGCTCCTATACCCGACAAAGCCGACCCGTTTCTCTGGTCCACGGCGGACCCGGTCCGTGCACCACCACCCCCACTGATTTACTCCTCGAGGTACGACCCTTATGATAGTTATAATAGTAATAATGGGTCTAGTTTGAGTAGGTCTTTGTCTGATAGATGGTCGAGTCGTAGCGACTCTTATTCGTACCAGTACGGTACGAGTGGTGGTTCTGATTTGGGGTTGCATAAGAGAGAGAGAGACTGGGATAGAGAGAGAGACAGGGAAAGGGAAAGGGATAGAGAGAGAAGTGATCATAGGCGCTACCATCATAGGAGGTGAAAAATATGTGAAATTATTTTCTAAAATAGGTGCTAATATGTGAGTCTTTTGTTTAGCCTATTTTAGAAAAAAATAGGGGAGATAGTGTAACTTTTCTCTCGAGCTTTAATGGGGTTTCATGGGTTGATTTGAATTAACCAGTAGAAATTGTAGTGACTAGTTTTATTTTTAGAATATTGAATTCCCTTGTGTAACTGTGGTAGTGTTTGTTTTAATGCTAGTTTATTTCTGAACCTTTAGTAGGAAAAATTTAATATGTTGTGCTAATTATGTTCCTGGATTATAAGTTTTGAGAGCTCTAGTTAATAAAATGCTGATGTGCCTAACTAGAGAAATTGATTATTTATGGGAATTCTAGTTATATTTTTTGTTAATTTCTCTCTTAAAATTGTTTGGAGATATACTTTTTGGATCTTTTTCCTAATATTATATATGAATTATGATTAGTCCAGAGTAATGAGTTCTGACAATGATCATTTCTGCCGCCTAAATATAATATTTGGGACTATTAGCACCTTTCTTGAAAAGGAAAAGAAATGGAAGAAGGAATAAGCATGATTACATTAGCCCCATAATGATGGCTGATACAATCATCCATTAATTAAACTTTGAAGAAAAGACCTTGCCTTTCAAAAAAAAATATTCTAAAATCAAATAAAAAACTAAACTGGGCAACTTTGTAGAAAGGACCTTGCCTCCTGAATTGCAATGTGCCCCCCCTCGAAAGTTAGAATATCAGATACTTCATATTCACACAACTACCGGCTCGCATTTTGCTCTTTATCTTTTTTAGTCAAGTTGGCTTGGTCCCTCTTTAAAATTGTTACACTAGTATTAAATTTACAATTAATATACAATTATACACCTCTCTTTTTCTCTCAAGACCAGCATTGTTTTGATGGTCTTGAGTTTTTCCGTCTGAGAAAAGCAAGGCATATTGGCCTGTGTAGTCTGGGTGGTTATGCCTGCCTAGGGCCCCATCTCAATTCTCTTTATCCTAGCATTTTATCTACAGCACTATAACAGTGCTCCTGACAAAAGCTCTCTCTCTCTCTCTCTCTCTCTCTATAACAGTGCTCCTGACAAAAGCGCTCTCTCTCTCTCTCTCTCTCTGCCTAAAGCAGGAATTTCATGCATGTCATGATCTCACTTTATCTTTAAACCTCTTTCTCTCGTCTCTCTCTTATTAGTTAACAGTGCTCCTGACAAAAGCTCTCTCTCTCTAGTCTCTTCTCAGAAGCAATTCCAGAATCCTCTATTCCTCTCATATCATCATATCATTAGCTCCTCACTCTCTCTCTCTCTCTCTCTCTCTCTCTCTCTCACTATATTTTCATCAAAACAAACATCTCCGATCAACAATGAGAACTATCATATCAAAAACCTTCAGCAGCAATTCATCCCCACTCTATCCCAAGAAATCAAATCACTTCCAATGGATGACTCTCAAAAAACACGACTCCGCCAACAAACCAACCAAAACCCCCAAAACCCTCAACTCAAATCATAACAAACATTCAGAAGAAGAAACCGAAGAGGAAGAAGAAGTAGAAATCCTCGCCTTTTCCGCCTCCTCATCCTTCAATGAAAACTTACTACAAAACCCAACTCGAACCCCTTATTCTTCATCCCGTCAACTCTCAAAGAAAAAATCTCCTTCTGCTTTAGCAGGCGAAACCATATCAAAACTCCGCTCAACTCTCTTCACAATTATCAACAACCGTATAAGAAACAAACAAGGCGGACTTGGTCCATGCGTAATTGGAACAATTTACGGCCGGCGAAGAGGCAAAGTCCATCTTTCTTTCCAAGTCGACCCAAAATCACCTCCTGCTTTGCTTGTTGAACTCGAAACTCAAACCAGTACTCTAGTCAAAGAGATGGCTTCTGGCCTGGTGCGGATCGCACTGGAGTGCCATCGCTCCGTTCCAGACCAGGACAAGAAAAAATTGAGTTCAAACACCACAAGTGCAACAAGAAAATTGTTGGAGGAGCTGATTTGGCGTGCGTATTGTAACGGGAAGAAATGTGGTTATGCGACTCGTAAAGATTGCGGACCGTTAGACTGGCGTTTGTTCAAAGCGGTCGAGCCAGTTTCAGTTGGTGCAGGCGTTTTACCATCGGAAAAAGATGAGAATGGTGAAAATGGAGAGAGTGAAGGAGATGTGATGTACATGCGAGCGAGGTTTGAGAGAGTAGTTGGGTCAAAAGATAGTGAGGCGTTTTACATGTTGAATCCGGATGGAAATGGCGGGCCGGAACTTAGTATATATCTTCTTAGGGTTTGAAGTTTGATCATTTGGTGAACTTTTGGGGGATTTGCTGCAAATAAAAGATGGTTTAAGGTGTGTTTGGTTAGTTGGTAATTGGTGTGAGGGGATAGTAAATTAACTTAAGCTTGATTGGTTTGTTTGTGCTTAATTTGAAATGCTTTGTGTTAGTGATAATAATTTAACCTTTCTTTTTCTGTTTTTGGTTTTGAATGAAAGGTTTGGGATTTATGAATGAAATTGTAATATAAGGTTTTATGGGCGTATAAACCGCAATGAGTTTGGAAGCTTCTCTTATTTTTCTTTTTATTACACTAATGTTTTTTTTATCAATGCTCCCGTGTTAGAGAGAGAGAGAGAGAGAGAGAGCAACCCACATTGTGATCGGTTGCTTCTTTTTGCTTTTCTTTTTCTTTTTCTTTACTTGCTTTTTTTTTGCGAGTCATACATTCCCTGCTCACAATCCATTAAAATAAAGTTCCTCTCTCCAAATATAGCACTCAGTCTATCTAAAATGACTTCTATTTGTTTTATATATCAAATCTTTCACTTGAAATTCATAAAGCACAAGCAATAAAATCGCAGTCGGTCCTTTATTAGTCCTAACCACTAATGGCCCCGCTCCTGAATTTATGTACAAGTTGGCTCTCAATTACCTTCATATTCTGTTTGTGTGATATATGCATAAAAGTTCTTCAAAAATATATTATATAATTTCTTCGAGGCTAGCATGCTAAACCTTCGTATTTCGCAGTTCGAAAGTTTATTTGAATTTCTTAATAATAGAGAGATCTCTTCGCAATTTAAGCATACTATATGGATCCTTTATTGCAATTTATGAAATTTAGGCATAAAATATTTTTTTCTTTATCAAATTGATGATCATATATTATTATTTTTTTTTATTAAATAAGTCTATAGGCAAATCTAAATTCAATTGGTGAAATTTTCTCATGTTAGTTGGGCCAAATCATGGACAAACAAAGGTGGCTTGAGTCCAAAGTGTGGGTCCACATGTTAAATAAATTCCAAAATTGGTTGGGCCATAGTGAGACCAAATGGATCTTTAAAGGAGCTCACCACACCAAGCTCCAATTTGCACCTCAGTTGGAGATAGAGATACAATACATTTTTTTTAAGTCCTCAAATGAGGAATATTTGAAAGAACAATATGAAAATTACTAAAATTGATGCATACAACTTCATTACTAAGTGCTTAAACTTCATTACAGTGAGGAGGTATTGCCGAATTATTAAGGGAATATATATATATATATATATATATATATATATATATATATATATATATATATATATATATATATATATATATATATATATATATATATGAGAGGAAAAAATTAAGTCAAATTGATATCATCTGGTTTTATATATCGAGAATTTAATCAAAAAATTATCGGTTCAACAAATATTTTCAATGCAATTTTAGGTAATCTAACACAATACAAAAACTAACAAGTGTGTTTGTTACAAATGGTAAACATAAAATTTGTGTATTTTAATTTACTCTCCATCTCAGTCGACTAATCGATCTATATTGTAATGCTTAAGTTTTGCTTAATAATGCAAACATCAACAATTCAACATCATAAAATTCAAACAAAAAAAAATAATGTAAACATCATAGTTCTAATAATACGTTTGGTATGGAAAACAGGGAGTCATATAGTGATGCTAGAAGTTCAAAAAATCTTTAAATGTGACATTAAGAAATTAAAATTGCTAATGGCCAATTAAATAAGGCTAATGTGCTTCAAACCTATCATTATTATTCAACAATGCCTTTCTCTTGCACGCCACTCTTCAAAGCTTTCCAGGGAGGTAGGGCCTACCACCACATTTTTGCCATAGTAAAAAATTAGTTTATGTCATACAAAACGAATCCCAATAAAAAAATTATTGCCTGAGACACATCATATGATGTTTTGAAGTTTGAAAGAACCTTTAAACCGGATATTAAAGTTAATTTTTTATACAACTTTGAAATAAAAATAATTTGCAAAACTAATAATTTTATATTTGAGTTTGCACGAATAGCATTTCAAACTGCAAGAATCAAAAAAGTTAGTTTTGCCTTTTTATTTCAATTCTAAAAGTATGAAATAAACTTTTTTCTTCCTGATTCAACACTAGAGAGAACTATTTTAAACTTCCATAGTTTGAAACAAAAAAAAAATAGAAAGATAATTCACAAACTCATAGAGTTCAAAGACATTACTTGTAAAGACTAAAGCTCAAATATAAAAAAATTATTTCTGTAATTTTTTTATCATAAATTCCTTATACTAATTCTTCATATGAAAGTTAAAATATTATTTACATATTTTTCTAAATGCCAACTATTAAAATGTTTCATAAGCAGGGCTTACGTTTAGAGAATTTTGTACTTTAGGTATGTGCAGTGCAAATTATCCTTAGTAAATTGGAATCTGATATTACGCAACGGGTACTGTAGCGACCATGTAGCGACGATATATAAAAACTGAAAAAACATATAAAATGGAAACAAACAGTATATAACAAAATTCATTCGGTAAAACAGTATATATTTTAAAAAATGAAAACAGTATATAAAACATATAAACTGAAAATAAACAATATATATAAATTTATTCGGTAAACAATATATATTTTAAAAATGAAAATAGTATATAGCGTATATAAAAAAGCGAAAAAATAATATATAATTTTAATCTGTTACTATAAGATCATTACAGTACCCTCTTGATTTCCCATTTCCCTAATAATAAAATAGAGATTAGCAACTTCTGTTTAATGATTGATGTTTTGAAAGGTTTTATAGTTAAACGGCGGCATAATTAATGCTCCAACTTGCACCTACAAAAAAGCACCGCCGTTATTTAATAGAGAATTTGCTAAACAGCCCTTGTATCATACCAAAATTGGGAAAAGGACCTCTTATGTGCAACATATATTTCATATCATTTTCAGTACACTTTTGTCTTGTTGAATATACATTTTTACGGGACGATGATACTGGCGGCATAGAAATTAATTTGTCAAACCTACATGTGTTAACATCCTGATAAAAAAAATAGTTCAGATAGTTAATGACAACACTAGCAACATAGAAATTAATTTCTTAACGTAACATGTCTCAACATCCTGATAAAAAGAATAGTACGGATGACTCATATTTTTGCGATTATTTTAAACTCTCTTTTAGCTTGTTAATTCAAGCATTAGGCGCCACTTAAACTTTATGAGATGTCTCATCATTCATTCGAATTCCCGAAATGCATTTACGAACAAGTTTTCCGACACACTAATAGTGAGTTTACTCTAAGAAAAAATTATATGGACTTCTAAATTGACTCAAATAGGCTAAAAAAACATCTTAATTTTTGTAGAATGTTTTCTTGAAGTTCAGTTTAACTTGCTGATCTCTTACTATCTACTTTTAATTTTCTTTTAAGGAGCTGGTCTTGATTTAATTTTCACCTCAATATTTTATGTTTTTTACCTGAAATAAAAGGTGAAAATGGACTCCACAGAATTTAAATTTTGTACCTCTGTGGGCTCAATGATTCAGTCTTCAAATTCTGTCCATTATTTACTGGTCGATGAATTAAAGGAGAATTTAAATGGAGGCAAAATCCTCGAATAAAATCAGATGCTGCCCTGTAACATGGAACATGCAAATACAAAAATAAGATTCCACCTTGATTTTTGTGCCCCAATCATTATTTTAACTCCATACAATAATTTAAATTCTTCATTTTTCAATAAATTTTTTTTTCTGAAAAAAACTGCATCAATATAGCATATAACAACACTGACCATTTTCTTATTAACTTATTAATAGTTTGTTTGATTAAATGAGTAGGATAGATTATATAATACAAAAGTAAAGTACCAGATTTGAGAGTCATGTCATAAATACAATATATAACAGTATAAATGAGTATATGACAGCTCTTTCCTTAATAAGCTCCATTGAAAGAAGATATTATGTGCAAAATTTTCTACTTATTGTTTTGAATATTTTCTTATTAAAGTACTTACAAAGAATATTTAAAAAATAAATGGAAATAATTATATGCATTCATTTAGAGACATAATGAGCTTGATATAAACAGGCCTAGATTAAGTGGCCTTAGTTAAAACAAGCCCATTCTACTCTCAAAACCAACCCAATAAACCCATTAATCTACTTCTCCAATTATTGCCCAAACATGCATACAAACCAATGAATAAATGGAGAGGATCTAACCAACCAAACCCCACAAAAAAAACGAGCAAGGAAATTCAATTGGCGATGAAAATAAATAAAAACATAAACAGCCGGCCAATCAAACTGCTTAAAAAAAGATTCAAAAAACAAAAACAAAAGCGGGCTCCACTTGTCAGCCACACGTAGAAAATACTCCGTCCCGTACGCCGAAGCGTAATTTTCCCTTTTTCAATCCGACCTTTTTCCTTTTCTTATTCTTTTCTATTCTTTTCTTCTTCTATCGTAACCTTTTCTTTCTTATTCACAAACCCTAATCAATCGGAGGAAAAATCGACGAAGATTAGCGCGCCCCGCGTGAACTAGGGTTAGGCTTTCGTTCCCCTTTGTTGTGGTTTTCTGTTATTGTAACCTGTTTCTGTTGATTTTGTTCGTGTTTTGTTGTGTAAACCTAGAATTAATTGAAGGCGTGATGGTCTGTTTCGGTCTTGAATTAGTTTGCTGTTATGTTAAAATTGTTTTTGTGATGACCATGTAATTTATATTTGTTCATGATCATGTCTATTGGGTATTGTTGTATATGTCTAGCTCATTTGTTAATATATGTGATGATGTGCATAATGTTGTGGAAATTAAATGTAAACTTGAAATTGAATTGCACATTTACTCATTCAGAATACTTTGCACTCAGATTTGTAGAGAAGTTCCTGTATTTACATACATGTCATAGGTTTGGTTTAATGGCATGTTAAATTCATGTATTTACTGGTCCTATTTGCATTTAATTACTTTTTTTTGCATTTTATTTTGATTTTTTTGGCGTTCATATACACAATTGAGTGTTAGTTATCTCCAACTATGGGTTAAATGAAATGCAGTATAGCTGTAGTTGCTATTATTAAAATACTTGATTGATTATAAAGTAAACTTATTTTTTATATTTTTTGCAGGAAACACGCAAGACACAAGTGATAAAATTCGAAATATAAACTTAAAACCAGAAATGTTGACCACTCATACTGTTTCGCGAGTCAGTTCCAGCCCGTGTCTTACTGACACCTGTCAAGAATTCAATATCCGTGGTATTTTTTCATTTTTCAAAAAAAAAAAAAAAAAATTACTAAACCTTTACTTAGCATAATTCAAGTAACAGCATTAAATGAATCCATCTGAATTTGGTTGAGCAGGAAATGCACTGGACATGTCCAGTTCTGAAGCATCAACATCATACAACATGTCAAGTCAACACCAGCACGGTTTCCGATGCAACCAGTCGAAAGTCAACAACCATCACTCATCCTCTCCCGACCAATCAGAGAGCGCCAGCTGTCCATCCGATTCAAATCTGAAATTAAACCGAAAGCACAAACTGTTATTACTCTGTAATCACGCCTTAACCTGCAATGAAGAACCTTGCACCATTAAATGCTGCTCGGAAGCCAAGAAAATATTGAAGCACGTTTTACGATGCAGCGGTTTGAATTGCAAGGAAAATTGCGTGAGTACCCGAAATTTAATCACGCATTTTGATGCGTGTGTTGATATAAAGTGCGACATTTGCGGTCCTGTGAGAGAAGGGCTTCGGTGTATTTCCAGAAAGAACCCTAGATTTAATGGCGAAATGGGTCTGAAACGGATCTTGAGTCATCAGAATAATTTAATGCACTGTAATTATAGTTCTGACGGTTGTAGGAAAGATTTTGATGCGAAAGAGTCTAGGGTTGTATCTGTAAAAAGTAGAGAGCAGAAGGATGAATCTGCAAAAAGCAGGGACTTAATTGTGAATAATTCAGTTGAGGTGAACAATGTTGAGTCTTTGAAGGATTCAGTAAACAGAACAGGTAAGGTGCTTAGGAATGAATATGGAGATAAAATGGAGATTTTTGTAAATGAACCAGCAGGAAGAAGTAAGGACTGTTCTGTGAATAAAGTTGAGGAGACGAGGGATGAATCTATAGAAAGTATGGATCTTGATGTAAAAGAACATAAGGTGCCTGGTGGTGAATATATAGAAAAGAGGGGCTTGAGTGTAAATGTGTCAGTAAAGGAGTCTGCAAAGCAAAATGCAAGAGGGGCTTCTTTGCTTGATTCGTTCACCCCTGAAGAAATAAAGATCCATTTAACGAGTCTCATACAATCTGATACTAAGGTCCGTTATCTTTTTTGTCTTTTCCCCCTTTTCTAAACATTCATATTTTTCATATTTAAAAAATATTATAAAAAATCCCCTATAGTTTTAGATTCCCTCTTTTAGTCCCCTATCAAGTGAACAAATTTTACCTCTATAAGAGTTTTTTTTATCACACAACCCAATCAAAGTAAAATTCTTTCATCTCGTAGGGACTAAAAGAGGGAGTCCAAAAATACGAGGTCATTGTTTAAACATTCAGAAAATGTCAGGGGGGCTTTCGCAAAATTTCCCTATCTCAATTCAACCATTCATACACTATTTATCCACAGATTAATCAAGCCAGATACCAATACAGACCATATTCTTAACAATATATATTAACAGGTCGTATCAAAGAAAGCTGTAAAGGAAGAATCAGAGCCGGATCAAAACACGTGCAGTTTATGCAAAACTGGAGAGCTCCTGTTCGCGCCTCCGCCCCGGTACTGCATTAAATGCTCGGTCCAGATCGCCTCTCACGGCGTCTACTACTCTACCGACCACTCCTGTGCCAAAACCGGTACGGAGACCGGTACGGAAGTCGGTACGGTACCGGTTTCGTTGTGCAGCAGGTGTTATAACACGAGCGGGGAGTGCGTGAAGCTGAAGGTGAAGGACATGTTGAAGTCCGGGTTTAAGAAGCAGATGAATTACGCGGAAACCGATGCGGATTCTGAATGGGTATGATAGAATTTTATACAGAAGAATAATAGTGCACCTCTTGTTTCTTTATTTAATTTGAACATGTGCGGATAGTATGTATAACGGAATAGTTGTGTAATTGACGTAATAATAATATCATATATTGTTTGTGATCATTTTAATAAAAAATCGATGTGAATATTTGAAATAGTAATTAACATGTAATTAGTAAAAATTAATTACTGTATGATATGTGTGTTAATTATATATTAATTTTATTAATTATATGGTATTTTGTTTAGTTAGCAGGTAACAGTATATTGGTAATTATATATTAATTTTATTAATTATATAGAATTTTTGTTTAGTTAGCAGGTAACAGTACATTGGTAATTGTATATTATTTTATCAACTATATAGTATTTTGTTTAGTTAGCAGGTAACAGTACATTGATCAATTTCCCCTAATATCAATATTATTATTATTATTTTAACATATTCTTTTATTTGTAGTGGGTGCAATGTAGCAAATGTGATGCATGGCAGCACCAAGTGTGCGCGTTATTCAACGGGAGAAGAAAGGAGGCCAACGCAGAGTACACATGTGCGAACTGCTTCCTAAAAGAGGTCGAAAATCGAGAATCCGAAACCCTAACCCTAGATCCGGTTAGGGTTTTAGGGGCGCAAGACCTGCCTAAAACCGAGCTGAGCGACCATGTTGAGAAATGGCTTCTTGACCGGCTCGAAACTGAGCGGGAAGAAAGAGCGAGTAATTTAATGAAGGAAGTTCATGAGGTGAGTTTTTGATTGGGAAATTTTGAAATTTAACAGGATAAAATGCAAAAATTTAGGTTTTTTTGTTAATGCTGATAATGATTTTTTAGGTACCGGGTGTTGAGGGTCTTTGTGTAAGAGTGGTTTCTTGTGTGGACCGAGTGGTAAATGTGCAGCCGCATTTCCTTGACTTTATGAAGGAAGAAAATTATCCCTCCAAGTTCCCTTACAAATCTAAGGTAATACAATAATAAGTCTTCTATCTTACTATCAAGAATCAAAATTCAAAACTAGGGAAATTTTCAAAAAACCGCAAACTTTCCTGAATATTAAAAAAACACCCTCGACTTTTAGATTCTCTCAAAAAAAAAAATCTACAGTAGATCAAAAAGTGAGAGATTTCTTCAAATATTCAGAAAATCAAGGTTTTTAAAGATCTTCCCTTAAAAATATTTATCGAAATCCAATTTTCTGATTTTTTTTTCCAGGCGATTTTATTATTTCAAAAAATCGAAGGGGCGGACGTGTGTTTATTCGCGATGTACGTGCAGGAATACGGTTCGAAATGCGACTTACCAAATCAGAGACATGTTTATATTTCGTATATAGATTCGGTCAAGTATTTTCAGCCGGAAATACGATCTGCATCTGGCGAGGCCTTGCGTACCTTTGTCTACCACCAACTTTTGGTAAGGAAAAAGAAAATGGGAATTTGTGCAAATGCACTTGGGTTATTGTTAAATTGCAAAAAGAACATGTATTGGTTAGGAAATTGCAAAAAAGCTTCTATGGTTTTGTTTGTTGAGATGTAACACGTTTAGTTTAGTCATCTTAATCACTTTAATTAATATGGTTTAGTAAGATTACTTTTATTTGAGAGTTGAAAAAAGTAATTTTACTCAAAAAAAATATTGATTTGAGTGATTAAGATGAGTTTTTTTTATAATGTAAGCAAACTACATTTTTTTTTTTTTTTGGAAATTCTCCTCAAGAAAAAAATATTCCAACTTTCATGTCTTATACTTTTTTTATTTGTAGTATATTTTGTTTATTTATGTTTTTATTGCTTACAGATTGGGTACTTAGACTATTGCAAGAAAAAGGGATTCACAAGCTGCTCAATTTGGGCTTGCCCTCCTACAAAACACGATGATTATATTTTATACTGCCATCCAACTACTCAGAAAATGCCCAAAGCTGAAAAACTCAGAAGCTGGTAAAACCCTAAAACAACCCTAAATTATACCATTCACCACCAATTGCATTAATTAATATAATATTTTTTATTATAGGTACCAAGTAATGATAAACCAGGCAGACAAGGAAAAAAAACCTAAAATATATTATTTAGCTTTAGCTCCAATTGTATAAATTAATCCGGTTTTATTAGGTACCAAGTAATGATAAAATGGGCAACCCCAACGTATATCATTCAACACCAATTTGATTAAATATTAAATTAATCTGGTTTTAGTACATACCAAGTAATGATAAACCAAGCAGTGAAGGATACATTACAATTCCCTAATTACATCATTCACCGCCAATAATATCAAACGTTAACCCAATACGGTTTTTGCAGGTACCAAATGATGATAAACCGAGCAGTGAAGGAAAACGTAGTTGTCGAAAAAACCAACCTGTACGACTATTATCTCATTCCGACAAATGATTCGAGAATCAACATTTCGGCCGCGCATTTGCCGTATTGTGATAATGACTTTTGGCCAGGCGAGGCCGAGCGGATTTTGTCGGATAAATCCCAGGCCCTCAAGAAGGAGGCCGAGCCGAAAGGACGGGCCGTCAGGGCGGCCAAGAGAGGATTGATGGACGGCAAACCTGACGATATTTTGCTCTTGCATAAGGTATGGAATTTTGAATTTTGATTTATTTTTATTTAAACTGTAAACCCCTCTGAATCCTGAACTTAAATTTTAATCTGTTTTTATTTTCTTTGGGATTTTTTATACGAAAGTTTAAGAATTAAAATCCTAAAAGAGGATTCATGGACGGAAAACCTGATGATATTCTTTTATTACATTAAGTAGGTGATTTTGTATTTTTTTGGTTTTAATTTTTAGTTATAATTTTTTTAAACTGTAAACTTTTATTTTAATTTAATTTTATTTTCTTTGGGATTTGTTTATATTAAAATTTAAGAATTAAATTTTTTATAAAAATGAGTAAATTTTAATATTGACAAATATTTTATATTAAAAAATTTAATATATTATATTTTTCTTCTGGATTTGTTTGTGTGATAAGTGAATACATATTTAATGCATATTTAATGGATGATAAGTTCTAAATATGGGTCATGGCATGTGGAATACTTATGTGGATATTTTTTGATGGTTGTGATGTAGTTGGGAGAAAGAATGAGAAGTTTGAAGGAGGATTTTATGATGATATTTTTGCAACCTACATGCAAGCATTGCCGCCGAGCCGTCGTTTCCGCTACTAAGTGGGTCTGCAATTGCTGCAAGAATTTCCTTCTCTGCGATCAGTAAGTTTGTTCTTTTTTTTTTAATTAAATATAAGTATCTGTATAAAATGGCTGAGGCTGGAATATTTGAAGTGTTTGCGGTCTTATATTTATGACTTATCGTCCATTAGATATGCATTAAGGTCCGTATTATGTAATCAGTAAGATGATTCTCTCATTAAGCCAACATTATATAATTTAGTATTTTAGTCTCACTCAGTATTATATCATGTCTCAAAATCTCAAAAGCGAATTAATACTCATCATTGTATAATTTGTAATGAAAGCAAGGAAAATCACTTGATTAATGATCATGTTATTTTTTTGTAAATAAAAACATTGCAATCATGATTGATGTGGCGTCATTTCATTTGTCAATTTTTCAGGTGCTACACTGAGGAAGAAGAACTTCCGGAGAGGGAAAAACATCCTGCTTGCTCAAAACATAAGCACACATTTCATAAAGTAAGCCTCCTAACTGTCATCACCAAAACTAAAAAATACTTGATCTAATTTAGCAAAAATCCTTTTAATTTTCCTTCATATCGATCATTAAATTTCCATATACCTCATCTAAGATTCTATCACATCAAACGACACATATTTTATCAAAGTCTTCCAAATCAAATGGCCCCTATATTTATTTATCAATTTCACCCTATTTACACAAATATTTACAGAAATAAAAATAAAAATAAAATGCACAAATATCAACTATATTTTATCAATTTCTCTCTATTTACCCAAATATTTAAAAAAATAAATAGTCATGCACAAACATTTACTATATTATTTATCACTTTCTCTCTATTTATACAAATATTTATAAATAAAATAAAAATACACAAATATCTGCTCTATTATTTATCAATTTCTCTCTGTTTAGTGTTTACACAAATATTTACACTAAATAAAATAATAATACACAGATATTTACTATATTATTTATCAATTTCTCTCTATTTACACAAATATTTACAAAACTAAAATCAAAATAAAAATAAAAATGCATAAATATTTACTATATTATTTATCAATTTCTCTTTATTTACACAAATATTCACAAAAAATAAAAACAAAAATGCACTATATTATTCCTCAATTTCTCTCTATTTACACAAATATTCACAAAAAGTAAAAACAAAAATGCACAAATATCCACTATATTATTCCTCAATTTCTCTCTATTTACACAAATATTTACAAAAATAAATTGAAAAACAACAACAACAATGCACAAACATTTACTCTTATCATTCCTCAATTTCTCTATAATACACACACATTCACAAACATAAAAACAAAAAATAAAAACAAACACACACAAATATTCACTCACTCTCTCTCTCTCGATCATTTCCCTCAGGTGACGGGTCCCTCGATCCCGCCGACGGCGGACCCCGACCCTCTAATCCACTGCTCGTTCCTCGACTCCCGCATCGATTTGCTGCGTCTCTGCCAGACCAGATCCTACCAGTTCGACAGCCTCCGCCGCGCGAAGCACTCCACCATGATGATCCTGCACGGGCTCCACACGCCCGCCTGCGCCGCCTGCCACGCCGAATCGGACGAGGACATGTGGCGCTGCGTGGTTTGCCGAGGGTTTTGGGTCTGCGAAGGGTGCTTTGGGAGGGGAGGAGGGGCAGGAGCGGGGGGAGTGGGGCATCGCCATGAGCTGGTTAGGGGACAGGATGTCGGTATTCTGAAGAAAGACTATTTCTTCCCAAAGGTGGGTCTCTCTCCCCCCCCCTCTCTCTCTCTCTCTCTGTGTGTGTGTGTGTGTGTGTGTGTGTGTGTGTTAAAACGCTTTGGAAAGAATATGAGAGTTCATACTTTGGACTTCTCATCCAGTAGATTTGCATCGTGATTCGTGTCATGTAAGAAGTAAAACATTTCTCTCTTTGACACGAATCACGATGCATATCCAATGGATGAGTCCAAAGTATGAACTCTCATATCCTTTCCAAAGTATTTTATATATATATATATATATATATATATATATATATATATATGTATGAACAATTAGTCCGTGATTAGTTGGATTGCAATTTAGTCCCTGTATTGTTTGTTGATTTGAACTGTTTGGTATATGTACTTTATAGAATTGTGCATGATTAGTTGATTAGTTCTTAACTCAAGGACTAATCGTGCATGTTCTTTCATAAAGTACAGGGATAAAAAAGTTCAAATCAATAGTACAGGAACTAAATTGCAATTCAATGAAGGACAAGGATTAATGGTGCACTTATCCCTCTATATCTACCATCTATCTTATATGCACAGTTAGTCGCTATACTTTAATTGGATTATAATTCAGTCCCTGGATTATTGATTTGAACTTTTGGCGCCTAACTTTATAGAATTGTGCATATTTAGGTCCTGGCTCGAGGAATAATCATGTCTGTTCTAATAAAATATAGGGATTAAAAAGTTCAAATCAACAGTACATGGACTAAATTGCAATTCAGTTAAAGCATATGAACTAACGGTGCATTTGTCTTTATCCCTCTATATCTACCTACCTACTTATCTGTCTATGCACATCCTAAATACTTTTTTGAGCTTAGATCCATTAAAATCTCCTGCTCATCATGTCTTGCTCGTATCTCAAAGCAACATCAAATGATTAACAAAATTTCTATGTACAATTTGCTGAATATTTTTCTTTATTTTTTGACAAACAGGAACTGATGGAAGCACTGGTGCACGCATCGGAATGCAAGCAGCCTCATTGCCCGCTCGAAATATGTTTGAAATTAAAACTATTATTCAGGCACGGAGTTCGATGCGAGAAGAGGCGCGAGGCCTGCATTAAATGCAGGAGGATGTGGCAGATGATGGTTCATCACTCTCGGATTTGTAATAATACTGTAGAGTGTAGAGTCCCTCGATGCAGGTATGTTAAAAGAACATAATAATCACAATATCAACTATACACCTCAATACATAAGAAATATTGCATATACCCCCTTATAGAAACATATTCATTAGATGCAGGTTGATAAGATAATATGATCATTTCATGTGTACCCCTATAAAATGAGAAATATCATGGATACCCCTGAAAATATAGGAAATTTTACATATACCCTTATAAAACATGAAAAATATCATGTATTTCCCTCATTTCCATAAATAAGTAGAGGTAAAGGCCAAAGGTAGTTTAAGCATTGTTTGGAAAAATTGGGAGCTAAGGGGTATTTGATGATATCTTCTCATGCTTTTTAGATGTGATAATTTGACGTTTTGTGTGGTTAAGTCCGAAATTCTGCTTTAAAAAAGTAAAATAAAATAATAAAATGACAAATATTTCTCATTGTATTTTCAGGGATATAAAGGATCACGAGCGTAGACAGCAGGAAATTCGGTCACAGATGAACAGATGAAGTGCTGCTGAGTCAGCACTCCGAGTTTTGTATAGTTAATTTTTACGACTTTACCCCTAGTGTAGCGTGTAGATTCTACTTCTAGTACAGAAATTTTTCACATGTTACATCGGCAATTCGCACAAATTTGTAACTATAAAAAGGAAATTACTAACATAGCTTTGTGCTCCCTTGTTTGCATCAAATCTTGTGATGCAAGGGTAGCTTATGTTTTCTGGCTCTAATTTATGTATAAATTCGGAAATTTTGTTGTGTTGGAAGAATAAGTATATAAATCTTCTGCGTCAAATGAAAAGTCGAGTTTTGTCTTGTTTTAATTGTTGATGATTTTTCATTCCATGCTTTCAGTTTGTCGAGTTTTGACTTGTTTTTATTTGCCGATAGTTTCAATTTGTTGAAAATTCGATTTCTGACTTGTTTCTAAAATGATTATGATTTCAGCTTGTCAGTTATTCTATGTTGTTTATTTTGATTGTTTATGTTTTTGAAGTGCACCATTTTATAACTCACCAATCATCATTATAAGATGATTTTTCCACACATGAAATTAGCTAATGTATTATACATATATTTTACAGCTGTATATTAGCTGGCAACGGCTGGAAATTTTTAATTTTTTCGCACCAAATTTGAACGAAAGTATTTTTATCAGCTTTTTTTACAATTTTACAGCTTTATATTAGCTGACAACAGGTGGAATTTTTCACACAAAATTTAACGAAGTACTTTTTTTATCAGTATTTTTACAATTTTACAGCTGTATATTAGCTGTCTACAGCTGGAAATTTATAAATTTTTTAAACAAAATTTATAAACGAAGTATTTTTTACAATTTTACAGCTGTAAATCAGCTGGCAACAGATAAAAATGAGCTGGCGACAATTCGATAACCATTTTTATGAAAATTTCAGAGCTCATATCAGATCAAACAAATACAAACTTTTTAATGCATTATTCACACACAACTATTTAAACTAGAATAAAACACAAACATAACAAACAAAGGCACATAAAAAAGTTAGACAACGTAATTAATTATACATGCACAAATGTCACGACACAAGTTAAGGGGTAAGCAGATGCTTTTTCATTCAGCACCAGCTAAATTTTCCCTACTACAATTCCATCTACCCTAAAAGAACTACAAAAACCAAACAAAAAAAAAGTCGCACCACTAGTGTTAATACAAATACACCAAGCCTAAGAAAAAACAACACAAACCGCACACACAAACTACAAGTAATAATAATAATGATACAACCAACCAACTACATACTACCAATCGATTGTCGCAACCTTACTCATACAAGCACAAACCCCTAAAAACAAACAAACACGACCTCAAAATAAAGAAAAGCAAACCAAAAAGCCTTTTCTCTCAATCAATACTACTATGTAGTGAGGAACTTCCAAAGCTTCTTTCCGACGGAAGCGTTCTTATCTTCATCGTCGTCCTCGTCTTCGTCATCGGAATTATCCGGAGTCGACGGCTCCACTTCGTTGCCGCCGCCGTTACCGCCCACGACCTCCATTCCGTCCTCTTCCTCTTCTATTTCCGCCCCATTATCGCCGTTGTTGTTGGTTTCCACCTAAGCAATAAATAAGAATTGTCGTAAAAACTAACACGCTAATATCATTATTAAGAGCGCGAGGAATGAGTGGATCCACACTCATCCACAACATAATATTTCACATCACTGACTTTTGGGTCCCAAAATACACAAATCATATAGGGACCAAAAATAGTGTGGAATATTATGTGATTCAGTATGGAGGTAGATTAGTCAAATGAGTACTTTTAAATTTAAAAAAACCCTCTCAATGCATGAAATTTTCAGGCAAAAAAAAAGTACTGCAGACTTTAATTTATCAAAAAACAAATCACCCAATGTTCGTTTTTCTAAACAGATGATACATAAATAATGCCACAAGTCAGATTTCATTTCGAATAAGATAACGTATTTGATTAAGTACCCTTAGAATAGTTTGAGAGAACTCGTGGACCTCGAGAACCGCTTGCTCCGTCGTCGTTGTATTCAAATTCACAGTCGGTTTTGAAGTCCCTTCTTCTCCTTCCTCTTGCTGCCTGCCTTTCCCTTTTCCTTCCTCTTTGCTCGAATGAGGAACCAACGGAGGAGCGTTGTTCATAGCAGCCCTCCTACAATAACTCGTTTAATTACTAAAATGCCCCAAAACTAATTGATTACCGAAATACCCTAAAATTAGTTCATTTCTCAAGAAATTACAAAGGGTATAGATGGACATTTTGCAGGGTTTTAAGTGATACTTTGATTCTTTTTACGGGTGTATTCGAAACAAAAATGATAGGTAGGAACCTAGACAGAAACCACGAATGGCGATTTTTCTTTGTGATAAATTCGCTGTTAGTTCTTGTACTCTAATCGGACTGCAATTCATTCTAGTATTATTGATTTGAACTATTTAATCCATGTAATTTATAAAAACATGCATGGTTAGTACTTTAAAGCAGGGACTAAATATGTACAAAAGGACAGGGGCCAAAAAGTTCAAATCAATAGTACAAAGACCAAACCGCAATCCAACTAAACTACAAGGACTAACTTGCATTTATCTCATTTTTCTTTCATAGGCATATTAAAAAAGTACTTACGTTTTGCGTCTAAGGTTGTACCGTCCCTCAGCAGGCTGAGACGCCGCCACATCAGCACTAGCACCAGTCTGACGCCTCTTCCTCCTCCTCTCTCCTCCTCCGACCGACACGCTTTCCGATACAGTCTCGCTCCCCTCTCTCTCCTCACTAACCACCTGTCCAAACCCCCTCTTCCGACCCGTTTGACCCGCTTCGACCAACCCCTCATTATTCTCACCTTCTTTTAAAATCGTCTTCGATTCTTCAAGCACAGCTTTGATCGTTCGGTTTCTCTTAACTGGTCTTCCTCTTTTCTTCTTCGTTTCTTCCACAACTTGAGCAGAAGTCCCTTCCTTTCCGTTTTGGTCAACATTTTCGGTTTGACTCTGAGTTTGACTCTGAATTAAGTCAACGTCTAGTGAATTTTCAGAAAGACCGAAAGATGGTTCAGGCCCGTTGTCTAAAGAGTCGCTCACAAACCCTAGATTTTGGTCTTGGAAAGTTGGTGTGGGCTCGAATTCCTCAAAGCCTTCTCTCTCTAGCCTCGCGCCGAAGGATTCCTCGGCTCGCTCTGACGAGGTTTGACCGAGTTGACCGGCTTTCTTGCTCGGCGATAGTTTGAATATCTGGCTGCATTTTTGAACCCATGATGACATCCTTCCAACTGAAGCATTATTATTAGTATTATTATTCGCATTTTCCGTTGTTGGAGGTAAAACGGAAGGAGAAGCTTCTAGATTTTGAGGGTATTTGAGATGTTCAAAATTCGGAAAGTCGGTTTCTTGGATGCCAAGTATCTCAGATTCCTCGATAACCGTGCCGCCACATTTATTGCAGGACTTGTACTTGTCGACTAGAGAGAGAAACCGGGCTCTCTCCTTTGTGTATTCCTCTCTCCTCTCTTTCAGGCTCTTGCTTAGCTGGCTCAGGCTCTCTATGTCGGTTTTCACCTCGATTTTTTCTCTCTCTAGCCTTTCTTTCTCCTCCTTAAGACCCTCTCTCTCCTTCATGAGTGCTTCTCTCTCCTTAACGATCTTTTGAATCTTTGCTTCGTTCGTTTCGATCGCCTGTTTCATTTGGGTCTCTTGAAACTCGGTTTTTCTGCGTAATTCATCTTCGATTTCCTTCAACTCTCTCTCTCTTTGCGAAACCCTACTTTCCATTTCCATCACCAGTTCGTGCTGTCTCAACTGGAGGTTTCTCTCACCATCCGCTTTCTCTCTCTTGAGTTCCTCTCTCATCTCCTCTCTCTCATGCTCTATTTGCCTTTCCAAAGCCGATTTGTGCAGATTCAACTCCTCCGTTTCCTTCTTACATTTCTCTTCTGTTTCTGACTCGATGCTCTTGATCCTTCTCTCTTCACTCTCTTTCCACCTCTCAAACCTCTCTCTCTCCTCATTCAGTCTCTTACACTCTGATTCTACAATGTTTCTCTTTTCGTCCAAAATCTCCCATTCTGTTTCAAATCTTTGCTTTTGTTGTACCAAATCTTCAGTTTCTTTCATCACAGAATCGGTACGGGACCGATACTCTTCAATCTCTTGCTTCAATCGAGTCGTTAGCTCACCATGTCTTTCTCTCTCCTCAGCTGTTAATTTCAGCTCTTCTTTCTCTCTAATAATCTCTTGTTTTTCAGCCTCTATAGAAGCCTTTAACCTCTCTAATTCTTCCTTAGAGTTGTTTATCTCCGTTTTTACCAACTCAAGATGGTTTCTCTCTTCTGCTAATTTCTCTTCTTCCTTTTTCATCTCTTGTTCTTTCTTTTTCAGGGCCTTTGAGTTGGTTTGGAAATCCGCCTCCTTTTCCTTCAGTTTCTGAGTCTTGGTCTCTAGAGTCTCTTCTTTTTTAATGAGTTGATTCTCTTTGCGAGTTAACTCTTTTTCTTTCTTCTCAATTGAGGTCAGTTTGTCTTTCAGCTCAAGATCAAAGGATTCTCTCCTTGCTTGTAATTCAGCCTCAAATTCTTCACGTTTCAGTTCTAGTTTCGCGTTGTGCTCTTCTAGAAGCTTCTGGATTCCCTCCTGAAAAATATAGTGCAAAATCAGATAAAATGTGAAAATCTCAAGACAAATGTTCAGCCAATTCAACTACATATATAAATAAATAAATAAATTAATAATAATAATACATACCGATTCTCTAATACTGAGTTTTTCCTCTCTTTCAGCCAATTCCTTCTCTTTACGCTCCAAGCTCTTAAGTCTAGGCTCCGCATCCTTCATTTCCAAACCAAACAAAGTACAAATCATATCACTAAACAAATCACAAAACGTTATAAATCACAACAAAACAAACTCAATCCCCAAAAAGAATACCTTCTCTCTATTAGTCAAACTAACGAGACGCGAATTAACCTCATCCTCTTTGCTTTTAATCGCAATTTTGACCGCCTCAAGGCTCACTTTCGCCTCGTCGAGCTCTTCCTGCTTAAGTTTTATCAACCTTTCTTTTTCATTCGCTCTTTCGTCTCGATCGTTTAGATTTCTGTGGCCCAAAACGAGCCGGTTTTGGCTCTCTTGGAGTTTGGACTCCCACTCTCTTAAATGTTCGCCTTGCTCCATCAATTGCTTCTCTCTCTCCTTCCGCCTAATAAAAAGGAAATAAATAAAATCACCATAAATGAGAATGGTTAAAGAAGATCACCACCAATACCCCCTCTGAAACCTTAAAATATCACATGTAGAAAACAAGCTATATAATAAATATCATCAATATCTAATACCACTCTCCTGATTTTTCAAGAAAAGGCCTACACTTTCCCTCTTTTGTATAAATAAAAAGTTGAAAAAGAGGGACGGTTTAGGCACCTATTGTTCATACAAAACGAGAGATACTTTAAGCATTTTCTTCAAAAATCAGGACGGTTGTTGAATACGGACAATATTCATCTTTTTTAAGGGATACCAATGAAACTCTGCCAAAAAAACTAATCTAAACTAAACTAAACTAAACCAAACAAAACTGCACAAAAACATATATCGAGTCAAAGGCAAGTCTGTCCTTATCTAACTTCCTCTCTCTCTCTCTCTCCCTCTCTCCTCAATCTCCTCCCAACTTTCTCTCAGCTTGAGACTCCATTAACTGGATTGCAATTCGGTCCTTCTATTACCGATTTAAACTCTTTGGTCCCTGTACTTTATCGAATTGTCTACTGTTCATAAAGTACATGTTTCAAAAGCTTTAAATCAACAATACAGTGACTGAATCACAATCCAACTAAACTAGAGGGACTAATCATGCATTTATTTATATAAAAAACTAAAACCAAACATACATCGAGTCAAAGGTGAGTCTATCCTTGTCAAACTTCCTTTCTCTCTCCCCAATCTCCTCGAGCTTTCTCTCAGCTTGGGACTCCTTGCGGCTCGCCTCCGCCAGCCTGGCTTCAGCCGAGCTGAACCGAGCTTCAATTTCTAAAGCCTTTTCTTCTAATTCAGCTTCCTTGGCTCGCGCGTCAGACACTTTCCTGTCCGCGCTCACCTTTACTTCCGCGATTTCCTTTCTCATTGTGTTCAACGCCTTCTCAAGCTGTCAAAAATAATGTAAATGAGTTAATTGGGTTGTTGATTGTTAGGTAAATGAGCATCAAAATATCATCTATACCCCTCTAAAACATAAATATCATGAATCGTATGTTTTGCAAGGAATACATGATATTTCCTATGTTTTTTAGGGGTATACATGCTGTTTTTAACATTTTAAAGGGGTATATATGAAATTTTGCACCAGATATTATACAAAAAATATTAATTGAAGTTAAAATACCTCAGCCACGCATTGCTTTTGGACTCCTAAGGCCTGACGCAATTGGTCCTCTTGTTTTTGGAACTCTGACGCGTCGAGCAGGTGAGATTCCTTCTCTCTTTTTAGGGTTTCTTGCAACTCTAGAATTGTTTGTTTGAGCTCTTCATGGTTAGAAGCCCATTCTTTCTTGTCAATCAGCAACAAGCCCATGTTGTACTGATACTCATGCAACTACAAATCATGGCACAAAAGAATAACTCAATAAACTGTATAAGTATGAATAATTAGATTGAAATAAGCAACAAATAGTTGAAATTTAGAAAGTTACCTCTTTTTCAAGCTCAGTGACTCTCTGAGCGAGAGCCTCTCTGTCCTTTCTCGCAAGAACCGACTCATCCATCAAACCAGCCTCTTTGAACCTCCGCCACGACTCCATATCGCCGCTTATTCCGCCTTTTATTCCGCCACTCACTCCAACTACCTCAACAACGCCATTGTCGGCCAGCGAATCTCTCGGTGGCGGCGGAGCAGAGTCCGCAACAGCCTTGCCTTTCGAACTGGAACTAGGGTTAGAGTTAGGGTTAGGGTTCCTGCTCGGCGAGAGAAACCCAGGCCAGCCCGTTCTGCTTGGAGTGAACATCTCAGCAGAACATTCGAAACTGAAGAAAACCCAAAACCCTAAAACTCGAATTCACCCACCAAGTAGCAAGAACTCTTCAAATCAAGCTCCAACAACCCACTTCCTCTTTCCAAATCAACTTCCAGTGAAAAAAACCACCAAATTACACCAAAAAAGCAACAAAATCAGCAAAAACAGCGAAACCACTAACACTCCCAAACCCTAAACGAAACCCTAACCCTAGAACGGAGTACGGCGCGGAATTGGGCTACTTCGCCGGGGAAATCGGTGGATCTGAGCGGAATTTCGCTGGATTCGGAGGACCGATTTGGAAAGGAAACCCTAGAAAATAGGGGAAAGGGAAAGAAATGAAGAAAATGGAATCGAGGGGGCTCGATGCAAAAAAAGTCGCTCGTAAAAAAAAATCCAAGGGCTTTTCTAAGATAAATTTCTCATATAGACTTCTACCATAAAAACCAGAGCTTGCGTCTGAAACTGGGACCCATATGTCATTTTAATCAGTTTAAGTTTATTGAAAATACCGTGCGCAGTTAAATATTTATCCTTTTTGAGGAATTCTGTGAGGAATATGTTGTGTAGACTCGGTTTAGATTTAAAGAATCGATTTGAATGTGTGGGGCCGATATGTCAGTTTAATGGTTTCGTAAGTACGGTTTGCTTGAGGTGCAGATGGATGGTTTGTTTTGTGTGAGATAGCCGCCCTGTGAGTTGGATTTTGCCTTTTACTTTTTGTTTTCTGTGGACTAAAATGCCCCTATGAAATTTGAATCTCATGTTTGGGGTGTGTGTTGTAGGAACAATATAAGATTATGATGGAGTAGATTAAGTTGTGGTGTTTTTAAGATTATGATGGTTAGATTCTCAAAATAATTTACTTGCAATATATATTTATTCATGTTGTTTAAAATAAAATAATTAAGAAATAATCAAAATAAAAATAAGTTTCATTTGAGTGATAAAGATGTTAAAAAGTATTATTTTAGTATAAAACGACATTAGACATGCAAAATTTTAATTTTTTCTTGATATAGGACTATTACAATTTTTTTGAGATAAAACTACATTAGACACATGCAACATTTCAATTTTTTTTTTTTTTTTGAGATAGGACTATTTCAATATTTTTTTTAGATAAAACTACATTAGACATGCAAATTTTCAATTTTAATTTGACATAGGACTATTCCAAGTATCATGAATATCAGATAACTGAAAAAATAATAATATTATTATTAATATTAATAGCAAATAATAATGTGTATCGCGAGTCACGTATTATAGAGTTCTAGTTTTTTTTTTTCTTTCATTATGTTTTTTCTTGGTAGCAGAGTTTAATGTAATGAATAAATGAAACAAAATATTTTAGAGTATCGGGTTATGAGGATTCATATAACATTGCTTTATAAGGATTGCATAATTTGTATTTACCAAATAACCTTTTCATGCAATATAAATTCTTGAGATTTCATCATTCCAGTGTTCTCACTAAGTTTATTATTTCATTTTTAAATTTCTAAAAATATTATTGTTCCTAAATCCAAGATACAACATACCCCAATATAAACGTTCTAGGAAAGATTACCCATTATTATTATCTTCAACCTTGTGTTGTTTACATGACTGAACACAGGAAGGACATATTAGTCTTTTCATCCGTTCGGATAAAGCAGTCCCTAGAGAAGCAGCAACGTGCGGTCATCATTCTACCCAAAATACCCTCAATTTTTCGACTTATTTACCAAACAGCCCCAAAAGATTGATCTAACTTAAACATCTTTTTCTACAGATTTTGAACAGGCTTGGAGATGGAAACAAATAAAATTGAGGGCATAATGGTATTTTAGATTATTCTAGCAACTAGTGGATTGTGGGGTAACCAATGGCGAGAGGTAGGAATATGCTCCGAATGTAATGCGCCAGAGTGTATATGTAAGGTCTCAATCCCTTGTGTTAGTATTGGTTCTTGTGTTTTGAGGGGTGGATAGGTGGTTATTTTTTATGAATTTGTAGTGTATGATTTGAACGACTCGTTATATGTTTTTATACTGGGAATGAGAGTTGAAGTTAGTAGATTTTATTTTGTATTATGTAGCTGTACACGAAAGTATTCCTGCCATGGGTAATGATTGATTATGTTATGTGAGGAGAGAGAGAGAGATTTG
This sequence comes from Juncus inflexus, assembly GCA_024447665.1. Taxonomy (NCBI): domain Eukaryota; kingdom Viridiplantae; phylum Streptophyta; class Magnoliopsida; order Poales; family Juncaceae; genus Juncus; species Juncus inflexus. The sequence continues at coordinate 12,372,345 of JAJHPC010000007.1, read as the reverse complement.
GGTGGATTAAGAAATTTAAATTTGGGTTGGGAGTTTAGATTCAAAATGATATGTTTGGGTAAGAATGTCAACAGAAGCTTATGTTAAATAAATAGCTTTTAAAGCTCCACCCTATTTATTAATTTTTTTCAAGTAAAGCCCTTGGACATTTCATTAGACGGATGTTTGCGAAGAGACAAGTTTTCATTTACGCAAGTCTTGTTTAAAAAGAGCATTACAATTCCATAAGAAGTAGTGTTGACAAAGCATGCTAGCTTAAGCAATAGATATCATCGAGAGAGACCAAAATTAAAATCACGGTAAAAGCATTAAGAACATTTAGTAAGTCTTTTCAAAAGTATAACCATCAAAATGGATGGGAAGTGAATGAAGGGGTATATCGATACTTATGATCGGGGTATTTGAAACTCTGAAAACTTACGGGGTTATTTGTAATTTTCAGAAAATTTAGTTTTTCTTTTTTAAAATTCCTTTTTATTAAAATGGGTCCATACGTATCACCGACTTATTTGTCACCAAAACCGTCAAAATTCAGAAAGATAGCATATCTAACTCAACTATATAAATTGATTGTAATTGATAAAAGTATAATTCTAATAGTGGTTAGTTGTACATGTTATGTTATAATTCTAAAATTATTGACTGAATAATTAACCTCAATCTCTTATTTTTTACCTACTTTTAAGACTCCTCAAAATGCCACACCATCACTTTTATCTTGACCGTTAGATTAATTTTTTTTGTCGAATTTTAGGCATTCATTTGCTCAAATTTATTTATATTTTATGTCAATATTTATGTGATTATTAAAACATAAGCATATGATATAACCCCTTCTTTTTCATCTACTTTTGAGACTCCTCAAAATGTTACATCATCACTTTTATCTCGACCGTTAGATCAATTTTTTTTGTCGAATCTTAGGCATTTATCTTCTCAAATTTATTGATATTTTATGGCGATATTTATGTGGTTATTAAAACATAAGCATATGATTGATTGAATTGGTGTTTTGTGTTTCATACCTTATTTAGTGAACCGTTGTGAGTTTATTTGTGACCATCAGATCTTAATCATATGATTTCAATGAATCATGGTGCAAAGTTATGTTCAATTATTAATACCCATAATTAATGAAGAGATCACTCATTAAAATATAAATAATTTTTCTATTCTTCTTTAAAAAATAAGTGAATATAGACTATAAAAGAAGGTTTACAAAAATGATGTGCTCATTAACTTATACTTTATCAGGTATTTTTCATCTCTCTTTAAGTATTTTCAAGAGACTTGTCGTCAAATTTATTTTCGCTGTTGGGTAATTTTTTTTTTAAATCTTAGATTTTCATTTAAATTATTATCACAATATCACATGTACCAATAGTTGATGAAGAGTTTACTCATTAAAATATAAATAATTTTTCTGATCTTCTTTAAAAAATTATAATTTTTAATGAAATATTTTATTTATCATATTAAAATCATCAAATATAAATTTGTTGGAATTTTCTCTTTATTTTGAGTTTCATATTGTTATGGTTCCAATTTTTTTCTTGCTAAAATATGTGAATATAGACTATATGAATGAAGATGTACAAAATTATATGCTTATTAGCTTATATCTTATATCTTATTTTTAATCACTTTTTGAGTATTCTCAAGAGACTTATTGTTAAGTTTATCTCGGCCGTTGGATCATTTTTTTTTTTAAATCTTAGTTTTTTATTTAAATTATTTCCATAATATCACATAAAGATGAGTTTATCTTAGCTTTTTGAATCATAATTTCCGATTTCATTTTTTTCTTGATAAAATATGTGAATATAGACTATATAAAAGAACATGTAAATGATAAGTCCATTTACTCGTATCATATTCTTTTATCTCTCTTTGAAATTCTCAAGAGAACTATTATCAATTTTCTCTTAATCGTTGAATCACAAAATTTATCAAATCTTAGCTTTTAATTTAAATTATTATCATAATATCACATGCTTAATTAGATTAATGTTCAGTGTTATATCTCCGTTATGTGAGAACTATCATCTCAAAAATCCTTAAGAATATTGAAAACTATATTATATTACTTAATGTATTACGGGTTTCATAATAACATATACGTAATATGTTGGGTTTCAGACGTGCATAACGCAGCGGAAAACAAAAATTTCGTCCAAAACCAATCCGAGGATCCGTGCGTATCGGTTAAATCAAAGAAATAAATCTTAAAGATACCTTTCGGATTACGCTTAATCCGTGATGCTCAAATCATGCATATTATCCATGCGCCTCTAAACCGGTTACCATCCTAACCGATTTTCGGTCCGTCTAGGCAGTCTAGGTCGGGTCGTGCGGAAGTCATCTACCGCACACACAATTGGTCTCCACCAAAACTCTCAACAAATCGTTCTCATCTTCTTAGGCCGAATAGATCACAAGCGCCGAAAGTACGAACGCCTCTACCGGTGTCCACACGAACAAACTTCTTAAAATGGGAAGAAGAACAATATATATGCTAGTAGCTTGTTCTCCTCTTGCATAAGAAAACTCTTCTTATTTTATCTCACAAAAGATGTATATAATTCCTCTTATATAATCACACTCTTTCATTTTTGTCATACAAAAAGAAAGCACAATTTCATAATTTTGTCATACAAATTAGAAAGTATATTTTCTCTCTTTTGTCTCACAAAAGAGAATATGAAATAATGAGTGAGAGAATGATGTGTTGTGTTGTGAATTTGGAGCCCTCTGTGTCCTTATATAGAGGTCAAAGGACTATAAATACTTTATGTTACAAGAATCGCTAATGACGTAAAACATGTAGCATTCTTATGGCGGGTCAGTCCAGTATATGGTCTCTAACATATACCTATGTTAATGACTTGATAATTATTTATCCATGATTAGTAAAACATAATCATTCAGTCAACTAATATACTCGTGTACATTTATAGCTTGTATATAAATATATATTTATATGTATCTGCAAGTATATTTGTCTCCACAAATATCCTATAAATGATCAGGGATGATTTAGAATAGCATTCATAACACTTTATAGTTTTACTATCAAAGTCACGCACTTTGATGACATAAAGCTGAATTGCATATTCATGGTCTATTTTAATTATATTACAATAACCTATACGCACATATTATATGAAATATCTTAGAATAAATATTATGTTTGTTATTACAATCCATCATCTAGGTCACTAACACTTTGGCCTAGAGCATAACACCATCATAATCTATACTATTTTAACATCTAAAAAATAAGAAAAATAGCGGTGACAAAATTTTTAAAGAAAATGAGTAATGTTATATTTTCCTATGTTGTATACATATTTTTCCCATATATATAATATTAAATATAATTATTATTTTTTTATTTTTTTTTAAAGTTAACCATCTATTATTTAATCTTATGTAGTTTCAATTAAAATCTTCGAAATAAATTATCTTGCATTTTATTTTTTTCTGATTTCATTCATCTAAGCCTGATTAATACTTAATTTATTTTTCTAATATAATATGTCAAGACATAAGAGATAAGAAAAAATCAAAAATAACAATTTTGAATTTTCATAATTGCAAGTTACACATTATTAGATTGAAATAACTATTAAAATTGAAACACTCGCGGCGAAGCGCGAGCATTATTCTAGTATAGTTTTAAAATTTAATGACCTCTCTAGAGATATAAAATTAAGTAACCAGGAAGAGGAACCATTAAAGTTGAAATGTCTCTTATGGTAATATTTTTAAAGTTTGAGTGATCTATATTTTAAAGTTTGCGTGATCAATAGGAGTGGCATATGTTTGGAGTTAGAGTGTATCAACGGTTGCCATGTGGTGAATCGGTGATACTATTGTAAAGTTATATGATCTTTTGTGATTTTGTTCAACTTGATATGTCATGGAGTCCACTTATCGCTTCTATTAATAAAGGATAAAAATCAACATAATGATCTATTTTGACAAAATAAAAGTTAAACGACTTATACCAAACAATTGAAAGTTGAATGATATATCTATTTAGTCAAATTTTAAAATTGAGTGACATATGATATGCCTTGAATACATATATCATCAAATATATATTTTAAATAGAGAAATGTGAAAGAACGACGGGTTAGAACACGCCCAAAACGCAATGAAATTTGTACATACTATCTTCTCTTTTCAATATAATATTAATTTTCTTCTACATACTATTTTCCCCTATTTAACATATACAATATTTCTTATCTCCATACACTATTTTCCACAAAATCCACACAAAATGAATCTGATATACTATTTATTATCTCTATATATCATTTTTCTATGGTATTCTTTTCCCTGAAAAATAGCCCAAACAAAACAATCAAGGCCACATGATAGTTATATATATGTCAGCCCATTATCGGCCTAGTTTTCCATAGACCGACTGCATCCAAATAACCTCCCGTCCCATCCATCCCTTGTCCCAATATCTCCCACTTATTAAGTTATAATCATTACACACAGAAAGGAGAAACAAGCAACGAAGCGACTCTTTCAGAAAAGATCTGAAGCCGCAATTCTCTCACGAAACCCTACTCTCTCCCCTTTCGATGGCGACGGCGGAGACGGCGGGCGGCGCGTCGCCGGAGAAGTCGATTGGTTCTGCGGCGGCGGCGGCGGGGGCGGGCAGATCTGGAGGCGGCGGGGCGGCGGACTCGTACATCGGGAGTCTGATTAGTCTGACGTCTAAGAGCGAGATACGATACGAAGGGATTCTGTACACGATTAATACTGAGGAGTCGAGTATTGGCTTGAGAAACGGTATCTGAATCTAATAGATCGGTTTTTTGCCTGTAATAGTATACTTTGTTTAGCACTTAGTTATGGGTTTACTGTTTGCTGTGAGACCTTTTAAATTTAGTAAATTTCCATTAAGTCAGGTTGTTTTATTTTCCGTTTATATATTACCTCTTGAAAATTCACGATTTACAAAAACTAAACCCTGAAAATATTGTATGTATATATCCACTATATTTACTATATATATCTGATTAATCTTATGTCTAAGAGCGAGATAAGATACGAAGGGATTCTGTACACGATCAATACTGAGGAGTCGAGTATCGGGTTAAGAAGCGGTATCCGAATCTAATAGATCGATTTTGTATAGTATTCTGTTTTTTGTGCTTGTAATTTTGTACGTTTTTAGCGCTTAGGAAGCTTCAGAAGTTCTGAAGTGTGAAATTTTGTGCAGTAGAAAGGATTGGTGTACTATTTATTGTGAGATGTTCTAAATTTAGTAAATTTCCATTAAGTTAGGTTGTTTTAGTTTCCCTTTTTATGTAGTTACATGTCAAAAATTCACGATTTGCAGGAAATAAATCCTTAATATATCGTATATATTTACTATAAATACTTTTTTTGGTCAGTTTGTCTGTATTTTTTTCTTCCCTCTATTATTTATAGGGCTGTTTAATTATTATCAGCATAAATGATCTACTAATTATGATACTGCATCGCTGCCTTTTCATTAAACCTATCTGAAAATATTAAAATACTAATTATATACTTTTTTTTGTGAAATTATCCCAGTGAGATCATTTGGAACTGAAGGAAGAAAGAAAGACGGCCCACAAATCCCAGCCAGCGACAAAATTTACGAGTTCATTCTCTTCAGAGGCAGCGATATCAAGGTATTTTACACAAAACGCTAACATACCAACTAAACATATATCAATTTCCAACACGCATATATTCTCTAATTCCTAACCTCACATCTTATATTTTCATAAAAAATGCACATAATTCTACATTTTTCAATTATTACAGGATTTACAAGTCAAATCCCCAGTTCAGCCCACGCAACCCGCTCCACCTGCCCAAATCCACAACGACCCAGCCATTATTCAAGTATAAATTAAAAAGCCATATCATCCCCTTAATTCTAACCAATACATCATATTTTTACTCAGTAAACAACACTAACAATCTATTTCTCTTTTTACACAGTCTCAATACACTCGCCCATCTCCTCAAACCGGCCCCACACAGGACCCAACCCAGCCGCCTCACTTCCCAACCGCATCTCTCCAGCAAAGACCGCCCGCTCCGTTCCAATCCAACATCCCTCCTTTATACCAACCAAACAACAACCCAGCTCTCCAGTCGTGGGGCCCGCAACCCAACCAACCCTCTCCTCCCGTTTACTGGCAGCCTGGCTATTACCCTCCTCCCCCAAATGGAGGCTTCCAGCTGCCTCAAAATCCCCCTCCTTCCGGAAGCTTCCAGAATCTTCCCCCTCCTTCCGGAAGCTTCCAGTTGGGCCAGAACCCTCCTCCTACCGGAGGATTCCAATTGGGCCAGAACCCTCCTCCTTCCGGAAGCTTCCAGAATCTTCCGCTTCCTACTGGGGGATTCCAGTTTAATCAGAACATTCCTCCTACTACTGGAGGATTCCAGAATCTTCCTCCTCTGACGGGAGGATTCCAGATTGGACAGAACCAGCAGCAGGCTGGAGGATTCCAGTTGGGACAGAATCATAATCTGGTGAGACCGCCACATGGCATGCAGTTGCAGTACCCGCCCAGTCTGAGTCAGAGTTTGACTCCAATGAATCTGCCTGAACTGCCTCCTTTGTTACAACAAACTGGTACGGGTACTGGTACCAGTAATTTTTCTACTGCTCCTGTGAGTTTGCCGGTTCTGACGAGTTCGATTTCGGGATTTAATGCGCCTTCTTTGGCTGCTTCTCTCTCTCTGGGTTCGAGCGTGGAGCCGATCGCGAGTGCTGCTGTTTCTCTCTCTAGCAGTAAATTATCTGTACCAGTTGAAACCACGACCGTACCGTTGTTGACTCCTGGTCAACTCTTACAAACCAGTCAAACTGTCGTATCAAACTCTTCAACTGTACCAGTGCAGAACAGTCCAAAGGAAATAGAAATAATTAAGGTGGTTGAGATTAGTAATGAGAATAGTAAGAGTGAGAATGTGAATAGTTCTCTGCCTGAATTGGTTGAATTTGAAACTTTGGAGATTAATAATAATAATAAGAGTGAGTGTAAGAAGGACGAACCGATTCTGGCTGAGCCGCCGGTGCAGGTTAAGCCGCCTGTCGCGACTAAGGAGCCTCTTCTGCCTTATCCTGCTCAAGCTCCTGCTACATATAACAAGGTATTTTATTCGACTCATTTTTCTATCTTCTTTTCATTGTTTTTTAAGATTTTAATATGAATTTTATCACCGCCAATATTTATTTTTATATTATTTTTGTAGAATGTTGCAAGTCATTCATACGGCCATCACAACTACAACAATTACAGGGGCCGTGGCAGAGGCCGCGGTCCAAGCGCCGTACATCTCTCTCTCTCACTCTCTCTCTAATATAATGTTATATTTTGTAGTTAATTTTGTGATTTTTTTGGGTGGGTGCAGTTTTCGAGGCAGGTGACGAAATTCACGGAGGAGTTCGACTTCATAGCGATGAACGAGAAGTTCAACAAGGACGAAGTGTGGGACCATTTGGGCAAAAGCAAAGCCCATGGGGAATATGATGAGAATGATTTGGATGAGAGCCTAGATGATGATGAATCCGAATCCAAGGTTTGAATCAAGATCCCAAACAAAATAATAATACTGTGATTATTTATAGGAGATTTTTTTTTCTTTTCCGAAAAGGACCATGTATTTTTTGGTATTTTTGTGAAAACCCCGTAATTCAATTTTATTAATGGGGCAATAGTATTTAAACACCTTAATTTATTTGAAACAATACATTTATAATCTGGGAAATGTGCCTACATATTATTTATCATTATTTTTAGAGTTGGTACTGATCCTCTCTTGGTTTTTTAAACCTTTGTAGCAGCCTGTTTATGTAAAGGACGACTTCTTCGACTCCTTGTCATGCACCTCGCTGGATCAGAACAACAGAAATGGACGGCCCAGATTCTCCGAGCAGATGAAACTCGACACCGAGGTACTATTTACCAAATCTAAACAAAAACTTAAATCAATTATATACGGGATAATTGAATAGCAATTTGGTCTTGTATGTTGATTTGAACTTTTTGGTCCCTTTCCTTTTTACAATTGGACGGTTAGTTGGTCCTCAACTCAAGGACTAATATTCGTGCGAGTTTTCATAAAGTACAAGGATCGAAAAGTTCAAATCAACAGCACAGGGACTAACCGTGCGTTTATCCCTCTTATATTATTGCATATAATAAACTTAATTTCTTTTTATTTAGACTTTTGGAAATTTCCCAAGACACCATCGACCAATGGGGATGCGCGGAGGCCGTGGGCCCCGCGGCGGCTTCACTAGAGGCGGTTACAACAACAATAATTATAATTATAATTATAACAATAATTATAATAATAATAATGGTCGAGGCGGGTACAATAATCGAGGCGGGTACGGATATAATAATAGTTATGGTAATAACGGGTCGGGCCGTGGGACCCGCGGACCCGTTTACACCAACAATGCTTCTTCTTGAGAGAGGAGAGAGTTTGGTTAAGTTAAATGTTTACTTTTAGGGGATCATAATTAAGGGGATGTGTGTTGTGTTGTGTTGTGTACTTTGTAGTGTTTAGTTTGTTGTTACTTGTCAGTTTGTTGTGGTTATAAAGAGATTGGGGAATGAATATTTTTAACTTGAGTGGGTTTGTGAGAGGAAGAAAAGTAGGGTTTGTGCTTGTATTTTGTATTTTGTTTTAGGTTGTTTTAGTTATATCTCCTTTAAGATCCTAATTGTGTGGTGTTATGTGATGTATTCTTTCAGGGGTTTGGGAAGTTATGTATGTACTTTTGTTATCTATTTTAAGTTTTAACTATGTTGTTAGATTAGTGTTTGTTTACTAGTTAGGGAACAAGTTAAGCTCTAACTTCGGTTTTGTCCCATTCTGAAAATGTTTATTTCGAAATATATTTGTTTGTGTTTGTATGCATGGTCAGAATAAATCAGGCAACGTGACTCACGATTGAGTTGAAATGTTTGACTAAGGGCCAATTAATGATGGTTGAACCATGTTTGTTTTTAATAATTTTGTTAGAAATATCATTTATGATGTGTAGTCATTAGTCAACCAATTGAAGGGATCCAAGTGGAAATGATGTCTTTTGAGGAAGCAAGTTCATCTCACACGTGTAACTTTGTAAGCTAGTTTTCAATTGGCAGTTTTCCATACATGTCCATTCATTCAAGTTTATTATTTGTAGAAATGCCATGATCAGAAGAAAAAACGTGTTATATAGTAAACAAGATTTTTTTTACTAAGTATTTGAGATCTTGTATTTAGATTTATTTATCATTTGATATGAATTAAAATCTGTGAAGTATAATAAACAATAGATATTTTTTTATTTTTAAAGCATGTGAAAATAGCAAGTATGATATATATATATACGAGATGAAAACTATGCAAATGTGGAACATTGTGATTTGCAAGTGTATACTTGCAAAAAAAAAAAAAAAAACTTAATTTTTCTAAGTTTTGGTCCAATAATATTTTCCGAGGAGGACCGAGTGCTCACGTCTTGTATTTAAGAAAAATACAATTTCATGTCTTGTAAAGAGGAGACAAATTAATATTTAATCATTTATTTTAATATCAGCACTTATATACAACATCCATAGTTAAGACTGCAATATAACGAAGTATCACACAAATCAATGCATCTAACCAATCACATGCTCTGAATATTTTGTAACATATTTTAAACTTAAATCAAGGAATTAATTTTGTGTGAATTTTTTAGTTTACTTTGGATAGGTTACCATTTAATGATGGTTTTGATGATTGGCCCATTACCTCACTGTGTTGTCATCTTCTAATGATTGTTTGTATTCTTTATAAAATGATTACTTATTCAAATCTATTTTTTTTCCTAAAAAAATAGTCCATTTAAGTCTTAATTTGCATCTCTTTCTTTGTTGTAAGCAATATAGCATAGGAAGAAAAAAAGGTTTAGGATCAATGAATCATTGGAATATAATTCGAACACAAACTTTGAATAGGTTCTTTTAAGATGGCCGATAAATTGTATGCTGCATACTTGATTTAATCATGTTAAGGTCTTATATTTTTCTTTTATGCATGTAGTACAATCACAAATATAATCATAATTATATAGAGTCTAGAGATCTGTTCTCATTATTGTCACATTAACAAACATATATATGTATGCATTGGAATTGCTCCAATTGAAAATTTTGATTTACCTAGATGTGAATTAACATAGCTTCATAAGTCTAAACTAATTGTTTGAGCATGCATGTCTACTCCATTTCCTGAATATACAGTCAATTTTGAATGACAATATAGTTCTTATCTTACTCATTGACAACCAAATATTGTATCGATTACAAACTGAAACATTTATTACATTGATCAACTAAATTAATTATGAGGTGTGATTTCCTTATTCTTGTCTAATTGGCAGCCATATGACGTGCATGAGAAATGGCGAAAATAAAATATTTGACTTTTTTATTTTTGAATATTTGAGAAATTACAATGAATCTTGATGGTGGAGATTATTATGGTTACTAATCCATGTTCTCATAATATTCCTCCTTCTATCATAACAATATATGCATAGGCATGCAATAACATGTGTTCATACTTATTTTAACTCATCATTTCATGTATAATTATGTATACATGATTATTTATATTCATGATGTAATACAAAAAGATTGTTATAGATCAAAATGCATGAATCCATTTCTCTTTAAGTTAAACTAGTACTAGAGCTCACTACATATATCATATAAGTCAGGGAGTTGATAATGCGCGATGGGTACTGTAGCGACGGTATATAAAAACTGAAAAAAATATATAAACTTAAAACAAACGGTATATAAAAAATTCATTCGGTAAAACAATATATATTAAAAAAAAAGTATATAAAAACATATAAACTGAAAAAAAAACAGTATATAAAAATTTATTCGGTAAACAATATATATTTAAAAAAAAGAAAATAGTATATAGCGTATATAGAAACGCGAGAAAACAGTATATAACTTCAATCCGTCGCTACAGTATCCCGTCATGATTTTTCATTTTCCTATAAGTAAATAATAAATTGATTTGGATTGATCCTCCATTGATTGATGTTAATGCATGTTTCTTAACTTTCCGTAAATGGTTGAGATCCAATGTCAACTCTCTGATTCCTTTTTAGGCTTGATAATTTTTTTTTTGTGATTAGATAAGATTAAGTAATTGATTTCTTTGTCCCCCAAAGTACAACTTCAGTTATATTTTTGCAATATCCGTTTGTTTTTTTAATCTCAGAGCACCAAAATGAGTTAAATCATTGTGCTGTGTATATATGTTCCATTAAAAATAAGAAGAATAAATCAACTTAGTACTTTCTTAACTGCGGATTAATTTGAAATAGCAATAACTCTTTTCTCAAAAAAAAAAAAAAAAAAAAAATCAACCATACTAATTATTTCACTAATTTTCTCCGTGTGATTTATGCATTTATGATGTTCAACTGTCACTGAGAGATTTGGTGAAATTAGTGAAATAGTTAATGGGCACTTCACTCAATTAATAATATAACTCTTTTGCGTATTCAAAATTGAAAAGATCAGCTTGTAGCTCAACAGTGAGCCAAAGAGGCAAGTTTCTATGATTTAATTGGTTGATAGTCATAAATAATATGTAAAATGTTAAGGATTCAAACTCTATTGGTATATATAATAGATTTCAGAATTTGAAATTATTAGGTCTATAAGTCTATTATAAAATATACAGTGATCTTACAATGTTGAATTTAGTTAAACTGGTTTGAACATATAAAAGATGAGAAATATTAGAAAATTCAGGCCCGTAAAGTCCAATACATCAGAAAAGCCTTCATTTATTTTTCTTTACAAAGATAGAAGGAAAAAAAAACAGGAATGATTAAACTAGATAATTAAACTAAGTTACACTCTATATCAACCGCATTTAGCTTAATATTTAGCAAATCTAAAAACCTAATTGGTTGTTTCAAAAAAAAAAAAAAAGAAAGAAAAAAGTTACACTCTATATCCCTAATTGACCTAAGTTAGATGAAGCTGAATTTCATTATATTCCCTTCCAAAAACTTCAAATATCAAAATTATCCTTCCAAAAATGACAGGTACCAAATTTTCATTTCGAAAGTTAAAATTTTTCATGTTTAATTTTCAAAAGGACAAAAGTGCAAGTATCAAACTCTCTCTTCAGAAACTCAAATGCACAAAAGTCGAACAATCGAAATCTAAAAATATCAAACTATCAAAACCAATTTGAACTTGAAAGGTTAACGCAAATTTTACAGTTTCAATATTCAAAAGAATAATTTTTTTTGATAGAATGAAAATGACTCTATGTCCAACATTTATTTTTAGATGCAAATAAAATTTGAACTTATGACCTATACTTTGTTGTACTTTACACTCAACCATTAGACCATGAGCCAATTTGCAATCAATTTGCAATAAATTTGATTGATATGAAGTCAGGAAAGTCATATTTGACATAGTTTTCTCTACTAAGAACAAAAAATAACATCTAAATTTAGTAGCTATTAAGGATAACTTTATTATTTTTTATGCTATTTTTTATGTATAGTAACAGTTTTCCCTGTCAAAGTATCATGTCCCATTGATTCATTGAAGTTGTAAATAGTAATAAGATGTCTATATAAGGATAAATTTTGTGGGAGACATTTTTGGAAAGGTACATATGAAATTGTCCCTAGAGGCTAGAGATTAATCAAGTTGCCTCTTTATTTTTGAAGTTTGCACTTAATTTGAGGGGGAGATTAGTATTTAATGACATCTGGCCATTAATTGGATCTTAATTTGCATTTGTGTGTGGTGGGGGGGGTGTAATTAATGCAACTGTTTCTTTCTTACTTCCAAACTAACATTACATCATCTCCCTAATCTATCTACATTGTTGCAATCATTAATCAATTACATTATAAGTTTATATCCCAATTTGCACCTCAAGTGTGTCCTTTTTAATGTTTTTGTCATTTTGTGATAATTCATACTCAAACATATGTACTTTTTCGATATAGTCTCAAATTGTATATTCTTAATAAATTACAATGCCTAGTTTAGATATATGCAAAGTTTATTTATAAATTACAATGATTTCACATTAGTTGACCTTATGAAATCAAAGTAGGAGTTTATGCCCTCTCCTCTATTCAATATAAAAAGAAGGTTATATAGTAATTTTGGTAAAGATTAGGGGATCAACTTTTAATTACAATAAAATTGAAAAACATCTAGCCAATAAACAAATAAGTGATCACAATCTCAATAATAATATTGCCTTGATTTCCTCTCTTTTTTATTTATATTTTCCGAACTGCACTTCTTTAATTTCCTCTCTTGAAACTCAATAAAAAGTACAACACATCCCCATAGAGAGACTACAAATTCTTCCTCCAAATCCATTTCATTGGATCCTGAAAATTACTAATTTTATAGCCCCAATTAAACTAACTAATTGTAATTAACATAATTAGTTACTTTTTTATTTGCAGAAGTCAGTGCAGTTAATATGTACAGTAAGTATCCTAAGTTGCACACGAGTAAATTTTCATAAAACCTAAGTTCTAACTTTCTTAACAATCTGAGCCATTAGATCGAATGATCTGATAATTAGATGGATCAAGAAAACGACACGACATGATATGATGGAAATTTATTTCACATGAAATGAATTGTAAGTATATTTAAGTAGCCAGAGTCAAGGGTTGGAAATTTGATGTAGTTCATAATTAATGCGCTCTGTAATCACTAATTAATGCACACGTTTGCATGCGTTGCATGGTTGCTTTTGGATGTGATCAATTTTTATTCATTATATTTGAGGACAAACACAAACTAGATCTACTCTATATATATGATTCATATGAACTCTATATGACTCATATTTACTCTATTTCTATATGATTATTTGATGCAACTGTGACTTATATAAAACCTACTGGATAAAAAGGTGATTCATCAAATTTTTTTGAATGTAAGCTTGAGGGTGGGTGTTCCGACACTCAAGTTATTCATTATATTAAGAATAATATAGACAATCAATTTTGCTTTATTGTTAGTACTAGAATTAAATCACGCAATATAAGCTAAGTGCATGGGATTTTTTTTTCTGACATGGGATGGTTTTAGATTTAGGGTTTAGGTTTAACATTGTGCTACCTTGATCAATCGTAGATAGAGCCATTTGATCTATAAAGAGCCGCAAACAATATGATTAGTCGGTTGATTACTTGAGTTAATTTTTTTTAATGAATTAGGGGATTACTTGAGTTAATTTATGTAATTTAAGAGACAGGCTCATTAATTGCTCAAACTATAAAACAAAACTATATTGTCTGGAATTAAACCTCTCACGAGGCATTGGTACATACGTTTCAATAAAAGTCCCCTCATAGTTTTCATGTACACGTGGAGTTTAAATTACATGTAAACATTTATCATAGAAAGAGAGAGAGAACGGTGCATTAATGGATGTGGGAAAGTCCAAATTGTACGGCGGCCTTCTAGCTCTTTGTCCCTCAAACGGATCCAATTAAGCTATGACATTTTACCAAAAGAGCATATCATCATCGATCCAATAAACCATGATATTTACCAAAAGAGCATACAATATGCAGTGATAGAGTTTAACTTTATTTGTTGGGACTAAAATAATTCTTCATGGTAGATGATGTATACGATATTTTTATGGAGAAATGAGAGAACAAGTTATAATTTTTCAGTAATTAATAATGTACATAAATTTTAGGAGATTGAATACATAAAAAGTTATGAAATTGATTCACAGGTTTGACGGTAAGAAGAGGCCTTGTAAAGTTCCTCAGAAATGACTGAGCTGATATATATATTTCAATTTTTTTTCCAATAAGACACTATTTATATATATACTACTCTATCAAAATTAAAAAAAAAAACATGACTCTTCTAATTTCTATAAAGCTTCGTCTTTGACAATAATATAAAATGTATTTTCTTTTGAACTAGTTTCTTTTCATGTTAACAGATCAGAAGTTAAGAAGTTAAGATCAAGAGAACTCCCATAATTTATAATTCACATATGAGATATTGTTATTTTTAGGACACAACAAATGGTTTTATTCTTAGTGGATCTGAAATAAGCTTTCGGATTAAGACCCGATAAAGGAACCCAAGTTCTGATTTGTTATCATTACATTAATTAATTTAGGGCAGCCACCAAACTCATTTAATTATTCAGTCATTAAATGCAAGTGTTTTTAAACTCAAAATAAGATTTCTTCCATGCAGATGATTCACTAACTAGGCACCTACATTTGAAACACACATATATATATATATACATATACCAATGATGGAACCTATAGCTACCAATTGATATAAACACAAATAAACCCTTAAAAAGTTGAAACTATCGCCTTAAAAAAAAAGGTTGAAACTTTACACTCTCTTATACTCTCACTCAAACTTGCTACAAATTCACCATTGATGGCTCTCAACTCTCCTCCTCTTCAACCATTTGGCTACAATGATGACTGCCATGACTCATTTGTGCAAAAGGAGGATCATGACATGGCAATTCCAATCGAATCTTCTACAATCGGTGTAAATTATGCATTAATGCCCAGTGCTTTCGGTTATTCGAGCTCATCAGTCCTTAATTTCAATAAAGAAGACGAATGCGACATATGGATTGATGCAATGGATCAGAATTATTGCAACGTTGATAATTATAATAATCCAAACGGAAGTTTATTTGATATGAATAAAGAGTATAATAGTAATTCAACAATTGATACAATTGGAGATCGTAACGGATTTGGTGAAAATGGGCGGTTTGTGTTTCCATATCCATTTACGAGCCACATCAACTATGTTCAAGAGAGCCTCAAACAAGAGAAACTCTTACAAAAACGACGTTACGAGGTATATTATCTTGAAATATATTACTAATTACTTAGTATTTTTTATGAGTATTTTAACCAAGTTACCAATTTTTCATAATTTTTAGGGTTTAGAAATGCAAATGTCAAAGAAACAGTGTGGAATGAATAGGAAGTCTAGGGGAAGGACAAATAGTCCATCAGAGCCTCAAGACTTTGCAGCTAAGGTTTGTAAATAATGACGGGTTTTTTCTTATATTTGTCATAGTTTTTATTGGTTAATCTAAAAAAGAGATTTTTGCATTATCATAATTTAACAATGTTTTTTTTCTCTCTAGAATCGTAGGGAGCGAATAAGCGAACGACTCAGAGTGCTTCAAGAGCTTGTCCCAAACGGAACAAAGGTGCGTGTCTCATGTATAAAATATTGTACTTAATTAACTCTTCTTCTTTTCTTTCTTTTTTGGATGTTGGGTCGAGAGACTTCGCTGAATATGTGTTATATTGTGTTTGTCGAAAATTAAATCCATGATTTCTTCCTATATGTGTAAATAATTTAATCAACTATGTTATAAATCATTTACATTAATTCTTATTCTTGATTTTATTAAGAACTATTTCTCAAAATTATTTTATTTTCAGAATTTGGTATTAATTTTTTTAGAACTTATTTCCTTTCTTTTTTGAAGGTTGACATGGTAACAATGCTAGAGAAGGCCATTGGCTACGTCAAGTTCCTCCAATTACAAGTCAAGGTAGGATTTTTTTTATTTTATAAAAAAGTTGTACTCAGGAATAATCTTAATATCATACTAATTATATTATTAACTAATCACTAATTAACCATATATAAATTAATTTGCATATTAGGTATTGGCAACAGATGAGTTTTGGCCAGCACAAGGAGGAAAAGCACTTGATATTTCTCAAGTGAAGGAGGCTTTGGATGCAATCTTATCTTCTCAAAAAGAAAGAAATTAAAATATGATAGACTCAAACCTAGAATATGACAAAATAAATAAAAATGTGGATCTAATATTGCATCTTCTTGATGCAAAGAAACATCAGAAACTAAGATACTAGATTTAGTTAGAACTCCGTATTTGTAAATCAAATAATGTTTTTGCTCGTTCTTTAAGTTCACTTAATTTTCTTGCATTATATGAGTATTTTTCCTTTCACTTAGAATATATATATATATATATATATATATATATATATATATATATATATATATATATAACTCATGAGTTGGAAATCAAGAAAGAGAAGTGTGGAAATAAGCTAATGAAAACACAAAGTTACCAAAACAGGATAATAAACCAAGTTCAAATGCACAATTAATGCTTTGCATATGGTACTTGATTCTTCAACCTCATGCCAGTTCGTATTAAAATAGTAGAGGCAGATTATGAGTATACCAGCCAGAATGCCAGTATATACAGTACGGTATTGTGGAATGGATTTTATGATAAATCTTAAACTTTAAAGCACATGAAAATATGGTTTTAAAGGAATAAATTGTTAAAATATGTCACCGTGCATGCAACAATAACAATCCTTCGCAGGCAGTTTTTGTGAAGTCTTCTCAGTTCTTCGCAGGCAGTTTTATCTCCAACGCAGATCTGTGTGACGGTGCCAAAACTAGAGACCCCGCCGTCCTGGCTAGCTGGTGAGATCTCCCTCACGGCGCCTTCTTCTTCTCTTTTTCAGAAGGTCAGTGTGGCGGCGCCGAAGCCCTAAACTCGATGGCAGTGCAAAAACCCTACTGAAGACGGCATGAGCACCCTTTATTGTTGGAGCATGTCTCTCATGGTCTTTCTTTCCGCCCTCATTCTTTCTCACAGATGTGTGTGCCGGCACCAAAATCCAATCCTAGAAGGTGCTGCAGCCGCCGCCCTTGTTTGTCAGTGGGATGTCTCTCATGGTGTACCTTCTCTTATTCTCTCTTTCTCGTTAATCTGTGTGGTAGCGATGAAACCCTAACCTACAAGGTGGCACCGCCCATGATCGCCGCTGTAAAAAAACCTCTCTTGAGATTGTGCGACTGCAACCCCCCCCTCTTTGGTTGATGACTTGTCTTTGCCAAAGTGGTGACCCTAGTGCTGTAACGGTTGGCCAATCTCTCTCTCTTGGTGTCTTTCGGGATGAGATGGCATTCTTCCTGTTTCTTTTTCCACGACTTTCTCTTGGGGTGGCGTAGCAGTGACCCTCTCTTCTCTTTTCTGTTGTCTATCTTTGACGACGATGGCAAGTTTGGCTAGCAGCACTATTGATCTTGCAATGTGCTCAGTCCAACTTGAGGCGAAACCCTGGACCTGTTATTCTTCTCTGTTTCATTTATTATGTGTGTTGTCATTTGTCTTTTCTTTTTTTAATGGAGTATTGTATTGTAATAATCTTTTCTCTTTTTCTTTTTTTAATGGAGTATTGTATTGTAATAATCTTTTCTCTTTTTTTAATGGAGTATTGTATTGTAATAATCTTTTCTCTCTGTTTAATGAAAATGGAGCAAGCAATTTGCGTGCTCCCCTAAAAAAAAATAACAATCCTTTGTCAAAAAAAAAAAATGATATCAAAACTAAGGTTCGTACTTCTGTGTATTTTTTATACACATTTTTAGGATTTTTATTATAAAAAATTCATCAATAAATTACATAAATTGTATGAAAAATATTTAAAATTAATAAAAATTATTTGTGAAACTCTTAATACACTTTTGTGTGATTTTTCAGGTAAAAAGACCGAGAAAACGAAATTTGGAGACCTCGGCAAAAAGTCAACTCCAAATGACGGACCGATTCGCAAATCATGGGCCAAAGATGGCCGAATTTTCGACAAATCTCCGCGAAAATCCTACACACGATTCTCCAAAATTCTTATAACCCTTATCTGTCAACTATCCAAGCCGAGACCTACAAAATCCACAAAAAGACGAAAAGTCAAACCCGGGAAATCGCCGAGTTGACCAAAAGTCAACTCTTCCAAAAGGGGTCAAACTGGGTATCAAATCGAAGAGCGCGACGAAACGAATCCAACGGTACGAACCTTGCGAAAAAAATACCTTCTAGAACTCCCAGAAAATGCGATACAAGATTTGGTCAACCTTGGTCAAAGTCAACCTTTGACCTGGTCAATAAATTTTGAACCAATCAGAGTGCAACACTTGTCCAAAAATTTTACGCAGAACTTGCCAGCACAAAAATCAAAGAAAAAGAATTTAATTTTTAACTAATCAGAAGCTGACACGTGGGAGATTCTTTTAAAAATCAGCAAATCCGAAGATGACACGTGGTTAGTGATGGTGTTATGCCCTAGGCCAAAATGTTTGTGACCTAGATAATGGATTGTAATAACAAACATAATATTTATTCTAAGATATTTCATATAATATGTGCGTATAAGTTATTTTAATATAATTAAAATAGACCATGAATATGCAATTTAGCTTTATGTCATCAAAGTGCGTGACTTTGATAGTAAAACTATAAAGTGTTATGAATGCTATTCTAAATCGTCCCTGGTCATTTATAGGATATTTGTGGAGACAAATATACTTGCGGATACATATAAATATATATTTATATACAAGCTATAAATGTACACCAGTATATTAGTTGACTGATGATTACGTTTTACTGATCAAGAATAAATAGTTATCAAGTCATTAACATAGGTATATGTTAGAGACCATATATTGGGTGACCCGCCATAAGAATGCTACATGTTTTACGCCATTAGCGATTCTTGTAACGTAAAGTATTTATAGTCCTTTGACCTGAGATTGTCTCGGTTCCCAACATGAGTAATTTTATACTTTAATATAATCTAACACTGCCTTTAACCGGGTGGTCATAACGGTTATGATTAGGTATATAATGAATCATGTAGAGGGATGAGTGCAATCAAGACGGGATTTGTTCCTCTCATAAATGAGAGAGATATCTTTAGGCCTCTTGATGAATTGAACTGAAGAAATGTATGGCCATACTCAAATGAATTAATAAGAGTTATTAATGTCATTTGTTCTTGTTCAGTTTAATTCGGGATCAAGAAATATTAATTGATTAATATAAGGATGGCGTCTTACATGTCTTATGATCGATATAGATATTGCGTGACAAAGGGACTAAATACTTGATTGTTGATTAGGTAAATCGGATCACCGATATTCACTTAAATTGGGTAGTCATGATGGCTTGCTAGAGTCCGCTCATGATTTATAGACTGTCAAGTCTATTGCCAACATTAAGTGAACCTACAGGGTCACACACAAAGAACAAACTGAAACGAGCGCAAGAAAATCCTAGCGACTTATATGATGAGTTGCATAAGAATGTCACAAAATATATTGTCATCTTATGTGATAAGATGTGATAAATATATATATATAAAGACTATGAGCACAAAAGATCATGTAATCTAGAAGAGTCTAGATGATGGCATATGGATAATGATGAGTGATGTCATAAACATCTTTTAGTGCGAAGAGACATGACTCTTCACCTCTATATAAGGACATAGAGGGCTCCAAATTCATAAGACAAAAAATCATTCTTTCTCTCATTATTTCTCATTCTTTTTTGTGAGACAAAAGAGAGAAAAATATCCTTTCTCATTTGTATGAGAAAATTACGAAAGGGTGCTTTCCTTTTTGTATAACTACGAAATGGTGCCTTCTTTTGTATGACAAAATGAAAGGGTGTGATTATATGAGAGGAATTATATACATCTTTTGTGAGATAAAATAAGAAGAGTTTTCTTATGCAAGAGGAGAACAAGCCACTAGCATATATATTGTTCTTCTTCCCGTTTTAAGAAGTTTGTTCGTGTGGACACCGGTAGAGGCGTTCGTACTTTCGGCGCTTGTGATCTATTCGGCCTAAAAAGATGATAACGGGTTGTTGAGAGTTTTGGTGGAGACCGATTGTGTGTGCGGTAGATGACTTCTGCACGATCCGACCTAGAAGGCCTAGACGAACGGAAAATCGGTTAGGACGGTAACCGGTTTAGAGACGCATGGACAACACGCATGGTTTGAGCGTCACGGATTAAGCATAATCCGAAAGGTATCTTTAAGATTTATTTCTTTGATTTAACCGATACGCACGGATCCTCGGATTGGTTTTGGACGAAATTTTTGTTTTCCGCTGCGTTATGCACGTCTGAAACCCAACAGTTAGTCTGTTGGAATTAGATAAAGACAGGACACGTGGCAGATGGTGATTGGGGAACACCTCTGATTCCCTGACAGACCTCCGTATAAGATCAGTACGAGATTACAACATGGGCCAATCAACGCTCGCCACCTGTCCAACTGAGAACGAGAAAACGCGTTGTCTTCAGATGTCAGCGAGGTTTCTCTCCGTTGCACAGAGCACTGGACATCTCCGTTCCTTCTGCAAAACGGGATTCAGAGATCATTGGATCGTCCAGCAAGCGTAAATGGAGAGGGATCTTTACGCGTTTCTGCAGTCAGTGACAAGTCTCAGTACGAGGAACTGACCCGACTAACCAGAACTCGACACGTGGCATTCTAGTTTTCAGAAGCTGCTGATATGGATTAGTACGATGTGCCGCTAGACCTATCCAGAGAAGACACGTGGCGAGTCTGTTTATCTCTGACCAATCAGCGACAGCCACGTGTACGCTCTGTTGGAAGTGGATGAGATTAAGGAAAATTGATAAATGTACCCAAAAAATTGCACCCAAACAGAATTTGAATAGGGATAAAGACAAAAGAGTGTTAAAGATCCCCCAAATTGCTACCCAAAATAGAATCCGGATCAAGTTAAATTTTTAGTCCCACAAGCTTATTTCCAAATAATTCTAGGTCATTTTTATCTATAAAAATGCACATTTTTCTCTCTCTACATTACCATTCACACAATCATTCAATCATCCATTCTTACATCATTATACACCATTTTTCTTTCATCTCTTCCACCATTTTCAACTCTTTTGTTTTTCTTTTCCACCATTAATGTCCATAAACTTCAAAACTTCAATTTTTGAGAATTGAGAGAGAATAGAACTTTAGAGAAAAGAGAAGTGCGTGAACTAGAAGGGGAAGTGGTAAATCAATCAAGAAGGGGAGAGATCGAGAACGATTCACTTCTTTAGGGTTTGATTTAATTTTTCTTTTCTTTTTCAATTTTCCTATTTGGATTTTAATTTTGTTGCAAATATGTTTTATTTTGTGGACATGAGTGAGTAATTTTAAGAGTAGGGAAATACTTTTTGTGTGGCCTTGATGATGAAATATTAAGTAAACTTTGCATTTATTATAGTATTTTAAGGTTAAATCTTGAAATATTTTTTATGAGATTTAAGGTTAAGTTATTTAGAAGAATGATTTGACGTTAAATATTTATAAAGATTTTTGGAGATTTGTTTGAATAATATTGACTTGGAAAAGTTTTCCTTATTCAAATAAGCGTTGAATCAATTATAAGAACACTTAAAAATAGAAGTTTTTGAATGGATCTGAAGGTTGATGAGTTTATTAATTAATTTTTGGAAAGAAATTAATTAAACCTTGCTTATAAATACTATATAATTCATTTGCTATCCTTTGTGATTAGTGATTCTCAAGTTACACAAATCGTCATTATTTCCCTACTATTTCTCTTTTATCTTTTAAAAAACGAAAATTATTTTTTTATTTTTATTTTTATTGTTCTTCTTGAATCCAAATCTTGTTTAAACAACAACAAATTTCTCTTTAACCATTACACTAATAAAAAAGTGAGATTAAAAAGTTAACAATTTAAAGCCTTTCTTCTTGTGTTCGACCCCTAAAACTTAATACCACATATACACTGAATATTGAAATTAGGGAAAATATAAATTGTTTTGTTGACACGTGATCACACGACGACATGTTTTCACGCTGTTACAACTTCATAAAATAGAAATCAGACTAATTTATATAAAAATAATAATTTTATATAATCAGTAGAATCAGGTATTAATCGAATCGGATGAATCAAATTTGGAATCGCCGATTCTGAGAACCATGATCAAAACCAAAGTGATCATCTAATAGTAAGTTACCACAAAATTGTGCAAGACCAAATACCAAATTGGACTCGGAACGACTCAGACACAACTAAACTCATTCAACTAGACTGATCTATAGATAGCCCTATATCAACTTAAATACAATAAAATGACTGTTGATCGAACAATATTTTTTACTTGATCCTTATTTCAAACCTGCCTATCTATATCAGGTAATTAATTATATATATAATATGCAGCTAGTAATTAGTACTTAATTTTAGGTTTCGGGGTTCAGAGAGAGGAACTTGGGACCATACCGGGAATTAAATTCTCGTTTTTTCGTCAAAAAAAATAAATTCTTTTTAGTACATTACTACGATTTAGTTTCCCATCTTTAAACAATTTCGGATAATTGTAATTGAATACAAGGTGTTGTAACTTGTAACAGTAGAACACAACGTTTCGTTTTGATTCGATTAAACAATGCCTTAAATCCTCAAAATTTCATAATCATCAAAATTTCATAAATTACAATACGAGTAAGAAACAATAATTACAAATATCTATGAGATTATAGAAATAGCCAAAAAGGAAGCTAGACAAAAAAAAAATGAAAAATTGGAGCTGATTATTTCTTTTATCTAATATGATCAGCTCCAAGCTAGCTATCCCTATGACCCTAGTTTCTTTTCTTTTTTTCCCTTTTGAAGCTTATTTTTATTTTTTTTCATTTGCATCAAAGAAAATTTATAAAGTAGTGATTTTCATCTATATCTTTTTTTGTCGTATTTTTCTTTTCATGATTAATCAGATTTTCTCCTTTTGAGAGGATAAAATGGCGTTGATGGCCTCTTGCACTTCAGAAACATCTGGTGGTGAGCCTCCTTGTGCTGGCCAAAACTCATCTGTTGATAAAACCTAATATTCAAATTAATTAATATTTTGTTAGTTCAAAAAAATCTAACTAATTATCTATTTAATATTATGAAGTTGAGATTTTTCTAGTGTGAATTTATTTTAATACCTTGACTTGTAATTGGAGGAATTTGACATAACTATGAGCCTTTTCTAGCATTGTAACTAAATCGACCTTTGTTCCGTTTGGAACGAGCTCTTGAAGTACTCTGAGCCGCTCGCTAATTTTCTCTCGTCGATTCTACAAATTCAAAAAAAGGAGATTCAATTCTTTTGTTCAAAAGTATATTTTGAAGTAACTTTTGTTCAAAATTGTTGAATGAAGTTCTACAAAATGGGAAGCAAGATATAATTTATAAACTTGAACAAACCTTAGCCGCAAGACTTTGTGTCTCCTTTGGGGGACTAGTAGCCCTAGGTTTAGTCTTCCTATTCATTCCACATTGTTTCTTTGAAACTTCCATTTCTTCACCCTGATAATTACAATATTCAAATTCAAAAATTTGAATTTTATTTATATCAAAATTTCAAACTAACTAATCTAAATACAAAAATCTGATAATACAAAAGTATACAAACCTCGTATTGGCGCTTTTTGAATGCTTTCTCTTGATTGAGGCTCTCTTGAACATAATCAATGTGGCTTGTTAATGGATACGAAAATACAAATTGTGAATCCTCACGAAACCCATCACCAATTGAATTAAACCCATTGGGCATTTCCATGTAACTCTCAAGTTGGTTAAATTGATAATAATTTTGATCGAGGTTCTCAAACCCCAAACCATACTCTTCTTTGAAGGAGCTCGAATGGTAGCTTGATAAAAGGGGTTGGTCCTCTTGGTCAAAACTAAGGATCGAAGAGCCAAAATTCGTGAAGTTATCGAGTGAAAGTGCAAATTTTGTTGGTGAATTCATCTGAGAGTACAAATCGGACATTTCAATTTCAGTACAGTTTCCTTCAAGGAGGGAATTTTGGTGGAATTGGGGGGACATAAACTCAAGAGAAGGAAAACTTAGAGCCATTTAGATAGGGTTTGAACAAGTGTAGACTGATATATTAGGAGAGACAAGAAAGGAGAAATGAGAACTTCTGAGTTTGTATTTTGAGTTTTTGTGATTGTGTTAATGCATGAGGATTAGGGTTTGTATTGGTTGGTATATATATAAGAAGGTAGGTGATGATCCACATGGGGGAAAATTTTATGCATTTTTATATTAGAGTTGAAATTAAGGCACTTAATTATTATACTGGCATTTAATGCACTTGCATGGAGTTTTGTGAACTCCATTAAAAAAGGAAGGAAAACTAGGAGAAAGTTTGTCTCAATTATTGGACTCCATTCTTAACCCGTTTAGATCCGATAACTCCAGATTCGGGTCTTAGTCTAAATGAATAATATTCATCCATATACCTTTGAAAGTAAGGAATTTATAGAAAAAAATAACAAAGAATAAAGGGAATGAAAATATTATTTATTATGTTCTCACTTCTCCTTTATTATATCTGAGCTTATTGATTTGGATAAGGATCCGTTACGGAGAAGAAAACAGATCAGAAAAAGAAACTTAAACGGTAAAATGACATGTACTAGATGTAAATGTAATGCCGTATGATTCGGACTTTCCCATGCTTAATGGATCTTTCTCCTCTGCATTTATTTACTCTACAATATCTCCAAGCAAAGTCCACTATTGTAAGGTTTGCCTCAAGTTTAAATGATATTGAGAAAAGTTTAAATCATAGATTTTTTTTTTAATGGGTAAGTTTAAATGATAGATGTTTTGAATAAAGTTTAAATGACAATGTTACATGATGTATTCCATTATATATGGAGCAATAATTCAAAATTTGGTTCTTCAAATATAGGTAGTATATTTTTGATGTAAGTATATAGCTTAAGCAATAGAAAATTAGAACTCTTGTGTTTCTATTTGTATTGTACAGAAGGGTCTATCTCACGTGGATAGTAAGGCCATTAATGGAGGAATAATTAGAGAGAGTTAAAGAGCCTCTCGTGGGAGGTTTAGTTAATTGTAGACAATGCTGATTAAGCATTAATTAACCTGTCTCCTCTAATTATTTGATGCTTTAATTAAAATATAAATTTTACTCAGATATTCAACAGACTTAAAGAGGTCATAATGGCGGCTACATAGAGAGAGACAATCATAAACCCTTACCCTAGATTTGTAATTAATTAACTAGTAAAGCTTTATAAACGTGTATTCTTGTATGATACCAACAGAGATCATAAAACCCTAGATTTGTAATTAGTAAACCAACCATATATATGCATGCATGCACACAACATTTTTATAGTTACAATATATATTTTCTATTTTCATAATTAGCTTACAAATTTTTTATTTTCATACTTCTAGAGAATAGAACAAATTTTTTATTTTTATTTATTTATTTATTTTTTTAAATATTCATTTATTTTATTTTTTTTTATACGAACTTTTTCCTTATTTAATAGAATCTCGGTGAGCTATTTCGCCTCCGGAAGCTTTAAAAAAAATAATTAGCTTACAATATATATTTTGCACTAAAGTTTATAGTTACAATATATATTTTGCAACCAAGTCTACATATTGTTACAGCTTATATAATTATAATATATATTTTCTATTGTCATTATTATTCATCTTGAAATAAATGTTTTGTTTTAGGATGCACTTCTTTTAATTGGTAAATTCAAGTCTCAAAAATTCAATCAAGTGGTAATTAAAATCACTACAATTAATAATGTGCTTCGTAAACCCTAAAACAGTAAAACGAGATAGAATTCATGTTCTTTCTCGGAAATCACCAGCATTTTAATTACTAATCCCCAAATAAGTTTTTTACATTCACTGTAATTTCAACAGTAATTACTTCTCACAGAGTAGTTAATTAATGTGTTTAAAATTGTAATTTCAGTACAAACGGAATCCAATAAAAGTTAATATCTCCAAGAGGATGTGTTGTTTTTTTGTAGGGTTCTAAAAGGGGCAACGGCATTGGGATCCTGTGATTCTGTTTATAATTTGAATAAAAATTGTAAGGAAATTATGTAATTGTTATAATGATGAGGAAGTTAATTAATTAAATAGAAGATGTAATCAATGCACTTCACATGCAACAACGATCAACTTGCAACCGTCATTAATGCTATTTAAGCTTCATTATTAATATTCTGTAAAAGAAAGAGCCACTTGGTTAATTAGGGTTTTGTATTAAACATTTCCTTAATTGAGCCTCTTTAGCTTTCTATTTCATTGAAATGATTAAAATCATCAAATTAATGTGAAAATATAGCAAAATAAATGAAGTAATTAAGTGACGCGAAGTTCTAATCGTGTTGTAGAAGAGATTTTTAACCAAAAAATTAAACGAGTATATACATTATAGATTTTTTTGCAGTAAAGAAGAATATATCATTTATGAAGGGAAGAAGAGTATATAATTTAGAAAAGGAGTTTGTGGGTTGTTAATATACAGTAAACACATCGCAAACCAATCAAGCATGCATGCAAACGTGTGCATTAATTTGGGTTGAGAGACTTGCATTAATGAGTTGCAAAATATTAAATTACCAACAATCCATAAAAAAAATCATTACCATTTAATGAGGGATACCTTCCTAACCCTAAACAGAATCCATGTTTCTCATAGCGATAGATAGAGTTTCTTACTAACCATTGGATCCAAAGATTGAACGGTCAGAAATAACAGGTTAATTATTAATATCGTGTTCGTGTGCTCATCTAAACTTAGGTTTCCATGCATGGTATCCAATACATGTTATGAATTATATATAGTCTCTCTTAAGGGGATATGTAATTATATGTTGTACTTTTGTTAGGTTTTAAGAGAGGCAAATGCATTGGGATCTTACATAATCTCAGAATTATTCGTTTCTCCAAATATTTAATTTCTTTGATTATTTACTTCTTTTATATCCTCTGAGATTTTCACAACCAAATATACCTCATAATTAATTAATCTTGATTTATGTCCTAATTTTGCGAAATATTTATTGATTATGCAATTTATGCTTATTCGCACATTAGAACGTCATGGGACTTCATCGATCTACCTACCTCAACGCTTGAGTTCTGGTACGAGAGGAGAAGACACACAACACCAATGCTCCGAAGACAATGGGACTCCATCTGCACAGCCATTTGGTGGTCCATTTGGAAAGAACGCAACTAATGAATATTTACCGCTAAAATGAAACCTCATAAACTCATCTCCAAAGAGGCTTCACACCTAGCTGAAGAATGGAACATTCATCTCTGAAGTTTCCACCGACCGATTTTTATATTTATCTCAATAGGAGTAATTTCAGGGTAGAATCCTAGTTTCCTTATTTTGTGTACATCATCTCTCATATATCTTGTAAGAAAACCTAATTAATCCATTTAATATAAATGGATGGAACAGGTAATCACTTACCGTTTCTTCAAAAAAAAAAAATTCTGCTTATTCCTCTTTTAATTAAGTACACAATCGTACAATTTACTTTCCCAATTCGTTCATTCAAAAAAAAAAAGTACAATTTACTTGTTTCTTGAATAAAAGAGAAGAATAAACTTGTTGAGTTATATTAAGATAAACTAATTAGCTACTAAACATGTTAGTTTAATTCTCCGGTTCAAAAAAACATTTTATTTCGATTTTACAAGCAAAACGAGTGCTTAATTTTAGTTTAATTCTCCGGTCATTGATTGAAATAAGGTTTTATAAAAATTACAAAGACATTAGAATTAAAAAGTAAAGAAAAGAAAGGAAAAGAAAAGAAAAGAGAAGAAAAAAGAAAAGAAAACGAGTACTTAATTACATCAACTGAACCTAGTTTATGTTAAGAATGATTCAAGATAGGACGAAAATTAATATAAGTTATATCCATTATAAACCATTTGGGTGCAAATCTGGTATTCATAAATTAAAATATTTTTTTACTACCAAAATGCAATAGTTTACGCATGTGACTTGCCAAGAATGGAATCCATGCATATTGCACCACACATAGATTAATTAGACAGAGCAAATCAAAATTGTTGCTTGAAAGTTGAAAGAGGCCAGGTGTCATTTAATGCAACCCACATGTATGATTAAGATCTTCATTTAATGCTGATTCCTCTTAATTAAGGTGCTTCAAAAGAAAATTACAACTCGCTTTCAAATAGATCCAGTTTTAACTTGTAACTCCTCCAAACTACATTAAAATTGAAGGGCCTATATATCGGCTGGAAAGTTCCTTGTATATAGGCCCAATAGAATTTAGGGTTTACTACGTAATTAGTTGAAATTAAATAAGTCAATTAAGGTGATAGGTTGATAGTAAATGAGGAATTTTAATACAGACTATGGATAAACCCCCCTTGATAGAATAAAAATTATATGTATTTAATTTTTTTTCTAGATTTTTGTTGTATTTTTCATTACGAACTCGTTAATTTGGGTCAAAATTTACAATTATTGATAACTGCTAGTTTTGTGTACTTGTATCTTGTGGAGTACACTGTAAAAAGCAACATGTACGACAAGCTAGGTATTACTCTAAATTCTACAAATACTTAACACATAAGTGAAGAAACTTAATAATTTTAATTAGGGGCATATAAGCATTTTCATATCGGCGGGACCGCCAATTTGTTTGTAACTCGTTATTCTTATCGAATTTGACTCAAAAATCACTCGAAAATTATTCAAAAATGGTTCGAACTAGATTCGACCTTAGACGAGCCAGCTTCAGCTAGACCCTGCTCGTTCGAGTTCTGTTACCGTCATTTATAGAAACGCACAATCTGTTATCCTCAATGTCAAAATGAGTTGAACTTTGATTTCGAGCCGAACTAATTACTATTTTCGAACTGACAGACCTGGCTGTTATTATGCTTTATTATTTTAAGACTAATAAAATTCTACAAAAAAAATACTTACAAAATTGACATATCATTATCGAAGGCACAGACCACACATTTGCACATGGCACAGAAAAATCACTTCCCATTAAGACCATTGTGTTAATTTCATGTTTCTTTTTCTTTTTCTTTTTCTTTTTGGTCAAAATCGTGTTCATAAAATAACCATCCTTTGGAATTTTCCATGCATTAATTGTTGTGGATACGACAAATGCAAAATCTTAATTAAATAATTAATTAACTAGGTTAATTTGTGCATGATTGCATCTTAACTTGTTTTTATCAAATTAAGATATGCATGTCGGGCCTCTTGATTTAACACAAGAGACAATTCTCCTTAATTAGTAAAATATTTAGGGAAATCCGAACGACGGAGTTAGTAGTGATCCCGCAGCAACCATATATTGTTTTTCCCGCATTTCTATATACTGTTCTAATTTTTCACATAGATATTGTTTTCATTTTTCACTTATATATTGTTTTCTTTATTCTATTTGTTTTCAGTTTATATGCACTCTATATGGTTGTTATATCATGACAAAAAAACCGTCGTCATATATATATTGCAATTTATGACATATATCTCTTACAAAATTTATTGTTCGTTATAAGATCTCTGTGAGGTTATCTTCTCAATTATATATGAGTTCGTGTTATTTCATGAAGAAATAATTTTATTCTCGACTATAAAATAAATATATATATTAAACATGACATATTTCTAAATAATATATTTTTCATTCAATTTGAATATGTTAAACCATTTTTTTTTTTTTTTTTTTTTTTTTTTGAAGTATCAGTAGGCGAAGATCCTGCAGAAAGATATATTAAATTAAAGAAAAAGAAAATTTTATAATGTTTGGTTTCTTGTTACACCACATAACAACAATATCAAAACTTAAAGAAGTATATTAATTGAAGTACTGCAACATCATCCATTAGTATTTTCTATTGATATGAATATTTTGCATTAATCTCAATGGAATCAAGATGCACTTTTAGTTTAGTAAGATTCACCATATAATGGAGTGGACATGCATGGATCCAAAATCATAATAACTTTCACTATCACTTATTTAGAATGAATTACACATGTACTAGTATATATGGTCAAGTAGAATATAGTTATTTCGTAATTAAATGACACATGCATGTTAATTTCTCTTGGATATACTCAAGAGCCAAGGTTTCTTATCAAAAATTCTAGGGCTTTGATTAAAAAAAAAAAGTTCTAGGACTAATGAATTACCAATAGTTCTAGTGTTAAATTTGGATTCATGTAAAAATGGTAACTAGAGCTAACTTATTAAAATATATAGAATGTCATTAATTATAGCTAATTTGTAAAACTATGAAATAATTTTGTATCATAACTAATACCACCAGTGATAACCACGGCTGACGGTGTATTCTATATTGATATGAATTATTTTGCCTTAAATAAACAAGTGAATCAAGATGCATTGGAGTAGACATGCATGGATTATCAATCATAATAACATATAAATAATTATAGAATTTTTGGAGTGAATATACTATATAGTATATACTCAGTATTATAGTAGTAAATAAAAGACCAACTAGTTACTTCTCATTTAATAAATATATATTAAAAAAGAGTTTCTTTTTTTTTTCTCTAGTTTAATTAAATTAAACCGAGATTCCCCATTGGTAAAGAAATCAATAATTACAAGGAAATGACAGGATAATGTGGAAGGTAACCCAATCTTCAATCTTGCCATTAATGTGATAGCTAGCTAGCCTATCCAAAGTGTTCTATAAGATAATATATGATTATTTTAAGTATAATTATATTAAAAAAATTAATTAAGAAAGACAAGATTTTGTTTTTATTTCCCTTTGTTTGATCTGAACAAAATCAATTTTCTAATTCAGAGACGTGAGAAGCTCATCTCCTTGTCTAATTCATATACTTTAAAAAAATCACAAATTGAGTTTATAGATAAATAATTTGTTACCGATAAGCCCCTTAAACTTTTGTTGTATAGTAGGTTAAATTTTCATTTAGCAGCAAATAAAAATGCCCATTATATAGTAGGTTAGAAAATAGAAATACATCATTTTTGTCAAACAAAAATGAAGGAAAATAATACAACTTAAATAGCATACATTTGGAGCAAAAGTCCATATTATTAGATGGAAACTTTCATGCCAAGAATAAACTTTCTGAATGTTTGAACATAAATGGTTCTTCACCAACGTTCTTTACATGCAACAATGCGTAGTTATAAATGCCGCTTTTCTCATTCTTCATGATCAATATATTGTTGAATCACTAACTCAACAATGATCAAATAAATAAATAATTATGTATTGCATATTATTGAAAATTGTAAAAAAATAAATCCTTCATTATTGCCAAAGTTGCATAAAAGTCTCTATCTTTAGTTTGAAGTTAATACCATTGATTTTATACTTCGATTATTTGAAAAACAAAATTAAGTTTAACTACTCTTCCTCTCTCTTGAAAAAAATTCTTAAGAAATTTTTAAAGGTTAATTTTTTAGCTTTCTTAAAGTTTGTTTAGAAAAATTCTTAAAGCTATTTTTAAGTATGCTTAAAATTTAATTAAAAAAAAATTCTTTAAGTTTCATTTAGAAATTTCTAAAATTAATTAATTTTGAAAATGTTATTTTAAATGACATTATAAAGAGGTGAAGAATGTTAATTAGTATTTAAAATATGATTTTAAAGTGTCCAAACTATTTAAAGCAACGGTGTTAACTTCAAACTAACGGTAATGATTTTTTTCGAATTTAATCAATAATATGATATTTTTTTAGTAATTTCCAATAATGCATGGCCGTTTCTACAATTTTGGCATTAAGTAGGGACCTTGCACTAATTTTCTTGATGTCAAGGGGCCATTTGGTTCGAGTTATAAATAATGTCTTTGAATATATAATTCCATCGAATTTCATTTCATGGAATGTAATTCAAAGACATGTGTTTTGATATGTTTGATTTGGTGTATTTATTTCAAAGAATGTATAGAAGATCTTGATTTATTTATATTCCAAATTAAAAAAAATTATTTAGGTCAGCAAATTAATAAGAGAAAAAAATATTTTCCTTTAAATATTTATTTTCTTATTTTTCATTCCATACTTATGAGAATGTGAAAAACCGCACCAATTTTGATGGCTATCATATTTCCACTAAATATTCCCACCAGAATGTTGGATATCATTACTTTATTATCTAATAATTATGAAAATAAAATTCATTTTACTTAAATGTCTTAAGATCCTCATTTTAAAGCACGTATCAAACTACCTCCAAGAGAATAATTAAACACCACACGTGTGAAGTATAATTATTGCGTATGCTCCCTCAAACTTGATTTATTTTCATGAGATAGAAATACACATGTCGAAACAAAATTATTCAAATAAAATGAAATTTTTTTGACCAATGAGAAATCTAATGGTCTATAGACCAAGTCGATATGTAACTCCACTTCTTCCTTCTTAGTATTTCTTTATCAAAATAACCAGATCATCTAACCATAATATGGCGACACGTACAAACATTAAACAAAATTTTTTGCATGTGAAAGCGTTAAAAGACATACATTTAATTTGCATATTATATTTACTCCTGAATCAAGATTTACCAAAAGATTATTGCAATTTTAATCAGTAATTTTTTTTCTTAATTACCGGGCTTTGTGGGCTATGTTATTTAGCATTTTATGGGCCTAAGTGAAAAATAAAATGGAACCATTTTCTTGAATATTTACATTGAATATTCCATAGAAACTTATTTATAACTAAAAAACATGAAATATGCATTTTTTAAAAAAACGAAATATCAGTACCACAACTGGATGAAGGTCTTTTAGGGTGCGGCAGGCAAATTTCTTTTTTGGTTTTAATAACTTGAGGACAGTATAATAATTCTTTGTATAATTAATTAAACAAAGAAAATATAAATACTATTTGAATTGAACCCACAATCTTTTTGGTGTCCACAAGTAATGCACCACAATATGAAGAAAATCATTCAAAGCATATGGGATTTGATAAACCAGGCTTTGTAATCAGAGAGTTATTGTAAGATTATATTGATGATGGGCTTGGGCCTGGTTTGTTAGAGGAAAAGGCCGGTTTTAGATTGTTTTTTTTTTTATTTTTTTTATATGTATGAAGAAAGAAAATCTTTGTAAATATTTTTATATATATTAAAAATATTTGGAAGGGGGATATTAAGTCCCCTCCAAATTTCCTCAAAAAAAAAAAAAATCATTCAAAGCATTTTTACGGTATCTGTCATTTTAGCCAAAATTAACTTTAATATATAGTAGTACTGTAGTACACTACTAGTAGTACATCAATTGACTTTTCCAAACCCTAATTAACTAATCTAAGTATGATTAGGTATTTAATGAGGGACAGTTGTCAGGAGAGCATTAGTTACATCAACTTTTGTTAACTACCAACCTACCTACCTCTTTGCATCATCATCAGATCATTTAATTAACCAAATCAAGGCTCTTAATCATCTCCCAACCTACTTAATCTCATTCTGTAACTGTTTTATTACAAATACTAAAATTGAATCACTCTCTCTGTTGTGCAACTCTTTATTACAAACCCTAAATGTTAAATTGGTCTCATTTTGCAATTGTTTTATTTGCCTACAAGCCCTTGAACTAAAGTAGTCTCTTCTCTTTGTAGAACTGTTTAATTCAAACCCTAGCTAGAATTGAAGTAGTCTCTTTATGCAGTTGTTTACACCTCCTAAAGCTTCAATATTATTTGATTTTGAGACAGAAATTAAGAGTGTACATTATACTTATCTAGAGGGCATCAAATAAATTGATGCATGGAGTTACACACAGAAAAAATATTGATCAAGCATGGAATTCCACATAGAAAATACATAATATCATTTTTCAGTTATGAGTGTGATATTATAGAAAATGTGATCACTAGTACCTATGCATATTGATTTGCTTTTTTCCTAGGAGTGACAAGCATTCTACATAGGGATCAACCACATAATTAATTGCAATTATAGATCCAATATCAGTATTGATTACATAAAAATATAAACAAGTACATATAATTTGATAAGTATAGTGGTTCAATTTCCGGAACTTTTGTGTATATTAATCAAATTTTATATTGGTGTGGAAAAAATGAGAAAACTCAAGCATGGTGTATGTTTATCAAATTTATAAATTAAATGAAAGCGACGGACTAAAACTGTGTGATGAAACGCAATGCAATCAAGGATTTTGGACGGCATGCGTACATTGTATTTGTGTTGCCCGCAATTACGCATGCATCGTATATGGCACAATACAAAGACGACACGAGCTACATTAAAAAGCTCTAGGATAAGTTCATTTAATTATTATACGATAAGTTTATACTTCATTTATGTAATTTGGCATGCATAAAATATACCCTAAAAGAACATATTTTCTATAACAAATATGTATAATGCATGTTACAAGATTTTTTATAGGTAATTAGTTTGTTATTAAATAAACAATATTCATTAGAATAAATAATAAGTTTGTGAAAATCTAACTAAGTATGGGAATTAAAAAGTATTAGAATGAAGTTTTAGGAAAAAAAAGAATGAATTACATTCCATGGGACTTTTTTAAATCCCCAAAAATAAAAATAAATAAAAAGTCAAGTTTGTATTAAAAAAAAAAAAAGATTACATGTTATATATTTCCTTATTTTACCTCCTTTTATTTATCTCCTTGTATGAAGAAAATCACATTATAAATTTATATTTAAGAACTAATTAACCAACATTTTTAGTTTTTTCCTCTCTACGATTAATAGTAATCTAAAAATAGAACTATTTATTTATCTTCAAGCCCTTTGAGAAGATAAAATTGCATCAAGAGCCTCTGAAACTTGAGAAATATTGGGTGCTTTCTTTCCTTGTGCTGGCCAAAACTCGTCGGTCGCCAAAACCTATGCATATTAAATTCAATCATAATTTTTCTGAAGCTCATAATTCATAATTCGCTATAATTAGAAATAAATTTAGATATAATTATCAGTTGAGTCCACATACAAACTAATTGGCGTAATTTACGGCCCCATAAAGTTTTTTGAGTGTGTAATATATATCCATAAAAACAAGTTTAAGATCTTATATGATCAACAGAAACTTCAAAACATTATTTTTTTTTTTTGAGAAATTACTTCAAAACATTATAGTACTACCAAATTGTGATTAATTAATAAATTGTCACATTTTTATTATATAATTTAATTTCCAGGGTTCTTATAGTGCATATAAATGAATGATTTATACCTTGACTTGCAATTGGAGGAACTTCACATAGCTAAAAGCCTTCTCTAGCATTGTTACCATGTCAACCTAGTTGAAAAAAAAGAGGGAAAAAGGTTGGAAATAAAAAAAAAATGGTATAAAAATTGAATTGGGAAGTTTAGCTGAATCATATGATATATTTAGAAATTAATTAGGAAGAAAAATTAGCTAGGCATTCATATATATACCTTTGTACCATTTGGAATGAGCTCTTGAAGCACTTTGAGCCGCTCGCTGATTCGCTCTCGTCTATTCTGTATAAAACATGAAATAACTAGTTTCAAGCTGAGGAAAGATAATTATTGTAAGAATTTAGTTACTAGATCTTATGCACAAAAATAAAATATTTATTGTAAGAAATTAGTTACTAGATCTTATTACACCCATGAATTAATTAGAACTTGCAATTAAAGAGATTTTATTTTTCTAATTATATTTTATGATAATTGAAATGATTTTATATTTGAGCAAAGTGTGTATTCCATGTACAATTGTTTGAGTTTAGGGGAAAAAATGTTAATTATTGAAGTGAAAATGAAAAATTCGAATTGAACCTTAGCAGCCAAGCTTTGAGGATCCTTTGATGGACTGCTAGTACTATTAGCCTTTATTTTTGTCTTTTTATTCACTCCACATTGCTTCTTATCAATTTTCTCATCTCCAACCTAAAAACATAATTAATATATATAATTAAGATTCAAACAGCAAAAATGACATAAATTGAATAACATTTAAGCATTATCGGAACTTGTTACATACCTCCAATTGGCGTTTTTGAGCAATTTTATCTGGCTTGATGTTTTTTTGATCCGCATTGTACATAAATTTTACATCATCACTAGATACATTACAATCCCCAATTGCACCCTTCCTTATGTGATTATTAATTATGCATTGATCACCATTTAAGTTGTTTTGATCTGTGGAATCTATCCACAAAACGCATTCGTCTTGGTCAGGGCTTGAGTAGTATTCTGGTTGATTAAAGCCAAGGACTGAGGAGCTCGAATAAGCCCAAAGATTGGGCACAAATGCATAATTCACATTGGTAGAAGAAGACTCGTTTGAATCGGCGAGAAGAGATGGAAATGTGGATGTGTAGGCATCTAAAGAGTCTTCTAAAACTGAGGAATGGTGCCCTAATTTGTTGTAGCTAAAGAATTCAAGAGGAGAGTTAATAGCCATTGAATTTAGGGTTTGTGATTAAGTTTTTGAGTAGAAGAAGAAAAGGGCAGGTTCAGTTTCTTTTCTACTCGTGGTTCTTTGAATGCATGGGGCATGAGGGTTTGTAGACTTCTGTATTTATATGAGTGTGTGTACTGTGTAGAGAGAGGCACATGGGGAAGTATTAAAGAAGAGCATATAGTATACTATACTATATAGTAATGGTAATTATAAGCTTTAGTGGAGCATAATGACACTCACAATAAATGCTTCTTAGCTGGCTTATGAAGGGAAGTATCAGTATGGCCCGATGGCGCATATAAATAAATTTTACCTAATGGATATCCATTACTATAACTGGATCCAAGTACTTAACGGGCTAATTGTTTAGATTTACAACATAGAAATTTGCTATAAAAAAAACATACACAATTGAACATTAAACTACTAAGTTTAGTTTAAGAAGACAAGTTTAGTCATCATGACTAAATTATTTATATTGTATAACCAATTATTCATTTTTATTATATTGCACATGTTTATAAGTTATGAGTTTAAATTGTTGGTAAAATTTGGGCGGTATGTAAAATTAGTCATATGGATCTTAATATTTATATTTTTAAGTTAGGTTATAAATGTCATTATTTTTAAGGTTAAATTTGCCATCGTCATAGATTGTGCAACAAATCGATAAATAATTTTTCAGGATATCTTGAAACCGTCCGATTACGTCTTGCACCCGATGAAATCGAATCCCCGAAACGTTCGATTGTTACAAACAATAATATCTTAATAGTTTATTAAATATGACCATCATTTAATTTAAGTATGGGTCCGGGTTTATAGTTTTATTGAAGAAATAAAATATATTTTTGTTGTTTGGGTCATTAATTTTTTTTATATATAACTATGTCTCTCTATTTATAGAGATCCATGCGTCATTTTGTCTAAATAAAAATATGCCAAATGGATAAAAAAAAGTCAAGTTTAAATAACAATCTTATTCTAAATTGATAAATGCAACTTTTACATATTTTTATAAGATATTATAGTAATCATCTTAGGCAGATACATCTTTTGGTGATTAATAATTATCATCATAATAATTACATCATCACTTGAATTTATAATCAAAATGATATGACCCTTCCTTAGTAAACATGTATAATTAACTACTTGTCAATAATTTGACAATATATAATATAAATATCTCTACCACTAAATTACAAAATAGATTTATTTTGAAAAAATTTCAACACAAATTACATTACCATGACAAAAGACAATATAATATATGAACATTTAAAAATTTACAATATATTTTAGTTTCTTTCATATTGTGGTTGTGGAACAGGTTTTTAATTTTAGTTTTTGAAAATCAAATAACTCGGTTCGGGTCCAATTCCGGATTCGGACTCAAACCCGTCAAGGACGGCAATCTGCACATGATCCGCCGTATCATTCGGTCATATATCCCAATTAAAGTCCCACGTCTATAAATTCTTACAATCGTATAACCCTTTTCAAATGGATCTACAATTTCACCAATTGCATGTAATGCAATTTCATAATATTCCATTTGTGTTGAAGATTTTTCAAATCAATAAAGTTCATTTTGTATCCCTACAAAACTCATAATTTCATCAATATTCATATAAAGCTATAAAACTATTCATATATCATGAACACCCTTACAAAATTCTTAAATATCACTAATGCTCTTTTCTTTAATGTTCCACGCCAGTGAAATAATATTTTCAATGATTTTATGATAACTAATTACATTATTAAAAATATAAAATAATCAGAGAATTATTTTCATGTGATAAATGAATTAATGTTGCAAACATGAAATCCACATAACTATCTTAATTTCTGTGATGAGTGAATATTAGGGGTGGCGTTGGGATAGTTTTTTGGGAGAGAGGACGCAGAAAATTATAAAAAAATTAATAATACTTTGCTTTATTATAACATCACAGAGGTGTAGTCTGCTTGGTTATTGCAGGAGTACATACTCTGTTTTATAATAACAACACATATCTGTGATGCTGGACACTATGAAGAGGGATACAAAAAATAGAAAAACATTATATATAAATGTATTCTTTCTAATCAAATTCTAACAAGGCCAAGTTGATAATTACTATATAGTTGGATATGTCAAGTATTACAAAAGTCATATATGTTCTACTAGATGCTTGGGTTTGATTTTGTTTGTATATACACAATAGAATAAAAGATGAATTTCATCCTAAGTCACTCAATTTTAAAAAATAATCAAATATGTTACTCAACTTTTAGTTGTCTCATATAAGTTACTTAACTTTCAAAAATGTCCAAATATATCACTCAATTTTCAATTATCCTTCCATAGGTTAATTAATTAAGAAAATGATCAAAAAGGTCACAAAACTTTCAATTAATGGGGTGACTTATTTATTTATTTTTTTGATTAATCAGGTAACTTATTTGATTATTTTTTAAAGTTGAGTGACCTATATGAGACAATTGAAAGTTCAGTAACATATTTGATAAAAAGTTGAGTGATATCTAAGAGACAATTAAAAATTAAGTAACTTATTTGATCATTTTTTAAAATTGGGTGAAGTTTGGTGAAATTTACTCTAAAATAAATTTTATATATTTGGAAGGCTAATTTTTTGATCTCATGTAAACTTCACACCAATGAAAGTAACTGATGGAGATTAATAAGCCCTTCAGGACAGTGAAGGTATAATGCAAATATAAACATCTTATTAAGACATTTAAATCCACTAAAAGTTAAAAACCCCTCATACTTTGTAGGTTGCAATTACTCATCATTGTAATCGTTGTAGAGGATTGAGATTGTCACCCATTCATCCATTTGCAATTCATGTGGAGAAGAACGACAGGAGGTTTAATTCTTGACAACACACTGTTTATAATGCGGCTCTCATTATCATTATTCTAACTTAATTATAAGATTAAAAGAAGAGTTTAGCTTCAAAACCCTAGTTTCATGAGGTCTTGCTTAAAATCTTTTTTTTTAAATCTTTTTTTACTTTTTTTTTATTAAATTTTTTTTACTTTTTCATTTATCAGCAACTATTTATGCTTCTTTAAATGTGTGTATATATATATATATATATATATATATATATATATATATATATATATATATCATACTTTCATGTATTGATGCTGTAATTGGTTCTCATATGCATCATAGCTCATAATTATTTTCTTCAAACCACATGGTTCTAGTTCAAATTTAAATCTAAAATATATACATACCACACACTTGCAAGTTAATTAAGATTATTATTTTTCTCCACCAAATTAATTAACCAATTATTCTTCTCACCAAAGTCTACACACATATTACTTAGAAAAGCAATTAATACTAGAAATGGGTAAAGGACGACATGCTGCGCACTCATGCAAAGAGCATCAATTTGATCAGTATTAATATAATCTGGTTGACTAATTAAAGTTTGAGCTTAAGTGTGTTTTTTGATTGTGATGGTTGGAAATTATACTATAGAGAAATTATTTTAAAAGTCAACATTTAAAAAAAAATCTGATGAGAATATTTGCTGATTAACCCAGTATGACTCTGCATCCTTGTAAGCTAGCTAATAGTAGGAAAATTGACATGGTCGGCTGGTTTTATATTATTAAACCCATCTTAAATTATGAACTTAAGATGTTTAGCAAACCCTAATCGGCTAATCCTAGGCTTCTTTTTTGTGTTATTTATGTATTATTTTTTTTAATACAAGTGTATATTTTTACTTGTCTTATATATAATTTATGGTACATATATGATATATATACTAGCAGGGTAGAAAAATATACACTCTTTATTAATCTATGCACTGTTTGTACTGGCTATATTGTACATACTATATTTTTTTAATAAATTATATACTATGTTATATACAACAAATAGATATATCAATTTCATCAAAATATATATGGTTTCTTGCAAAACTTGTGTACTATATATCATTTTTTCTTATTAATATATATATGGGAGATGCTAAAAAACATACGTATATTTTTGAGGTGAAAAGCATAATGTCCAAAATATGTATTAAATCATCAAAAATTCAAATTTCAACCGTACGGATGGAATATATATGTTTTGAATATGTTATAGAATAATTTTCACAAGAATCAGAATATTATATCATTGCCATCATATATCATCAAAAATCACATAATCGCATATATAAATATATATATTCCATCCATACGGTTGAAATTTGAATTTTTGATGATTTATTATGTCTTTTCAAAAAAATATTTTTTTCACTCAAAAAACATATGTATGTTTTTTAGCCACGCTATATATATATACTTGTTCAAATTTTGTATTTAATGCAAAATCAAAGATTGAATTCAAATTGAAACAGAAAGCCCATTTTAATTATTAATTACTCTGTCAAGGCCCATCATTAATCTAACTCATCCATTATAAGGAGGCTGTAAAAAGGGCCTACTGCATGAATGTCAATGCAAATTGCAACATGCAACAAAGTCCAAACAAATTGATCCAGAACAAGTCACAGTTTCAATCTATATCCACCCACTACACAAAAAAAAAAAAAAAAAATCCAAAAATTGATCTACATCGTATTTTTTTTGTATTTTGTATGTGTATAGTGTGATATTTTTTTATGTTTTGCATAGGTATGTTGATGTTTGATGTCTTCGGTTCTAGGTGTAAATGTGATATTTCGAGAATTTGCAGGTTAGAATTGAAATTATCCAATATATATTAACTTGATCCTTTGAAAGAAAAAAATTATAAGGATGAGAAATGAAAAAGGAACACCGCACGACGGGGTGTATTGAGCATGCAGCACAACGCGACCACGAACAAACAATACATAGAGGAAATAGATAATATATAAAATTAAGTAAATTGTATATAAAATTTATAGACAATAAATAATATATATGTAAAATAGTGAAGAACAATATATATAAAATATATTAAAAGTGGATACTATGTCTTATGTTATTAAAAAACCAAAAAAAGATATATTGTTGCGTGTTGGGCGTGTTGAAGTCAGTTGGGTTTTCAAATTTCCAAAAAAAAAAAACAATAGGAAGAAAAATCCCTAGGGGCTGGTTTATGATTGTGGTTTATTTGACTTTTTTTAACTGGCCCAAAAAAAAAAAAAACATTAATTCGGATAATAGCATAGTTTTTAAATTATTTACAAAACTAGTTGTTTCGCTCAATTACTGGACGAAACTCACTGTTCAAAAAAAAAAAAATTGCTAGTTTCGCCTCTGCCATTGGGCGAAACTCACTGTTGTGTTCACTGGCAATGAATAGATTCTCCCTCATTTCCCGCCTTCTGCTCGAGTTTGATAAGTCAGGAACTCATAATCGAAAGGAATCGATCAATCTCTCCATCCGCTCTAATGGCGATTTCGAGTTCGAGATTTGGAGGTAACGTTAGAAATACCATATCTCTCTTCTCCAATTACTCTTTCTCTCATTTTTAATCTCAACCAAATAACCTCAATGGACCGCCGCTTTCTTCCTAACCAAATAACCTCAATATCCAACTTGGACACTCTCAATCCTCTATTTTGGGCCCAGTTCTAAATCAATCTTTTCTTGAAGCACTCGCCAACCAAATTATCAACACTCGATTTTCTCATAGTCGGGGCAATAATAAAAATTACGACAACAATAATAATAATAATAATAATAATAATAATAATAATAATAATAATAATAATAATAATAATAATAATAATAATAATAATAATAATAATACTCGTAAAAAGATCCGGTGCCAAATTTATAAAATTCCGGGTCATACTACTGAGATATGTCGTAGGCGCAACCAAAATCGCCAACCTCAAGCTAATATAATCTACGCTCCACCAATCATCACCGATGGCTGGTACTTGGATTCGGGCGCCACCAATCATGTTACATGTGACGTCGCCAACCTAGACACACACACTCCATATCTTGGCACGAATCAAATTCACGACGGGAATGGAGCAGGTTTTGAGATTCAAAATCTTGGTCAAACTTATTTTAATTCTTCTACACGCCATTTAAAACTTAATAATGTCTTACATGTCACTCAAATAACCAAAAACCTCATAAGTATCTCACAATTCACAAAAGATAATCAAGTTATTATTGAATTTGATCCATCTTCTTGTCTTATTAAGGACCTAGTAACTGGAACCCCTCTTCTCAAGGCTTCTTTAGATGATGGATTGTATCGACTACCCTCTACACTTCACAACCAACCTTCCGCCTTCTTTGGTTTCAAGGCATCAGCCGAAGTTTGGCACCAACGTTTAGGCCATACACCATTTAGTGTTATTAGGAATTTAATTTCTCAAAATAAACTAAGTGTGTCATCTAATAAAATATCATTATTTGATTCTTGTTGTATTGGTAAAATGCATAAATTATGTTTTAAACATTCCAACATTCGCTCTCGTGAGCCTTTAGAGTTAGTACACTCTGATGTATGGGGGCCTTCTCCAGTTACTTCACACTCTGATCACGTTATTTTGTAATTTTTATTAATGATTTTCGCGTTTTACCTGGATATATTTCTTCTTTTCTAAATCACAGTTACCACAAACAGACGG
Organism: Juncus inflexus; assembly: GCA_024447665.1. NCBI lineage: Eukaryota > Viridiplantae > Streptophyta > Magnoliopsida > Poales > Juncaceae > Juncus > Juncus inflexus. The sequence goes on along the minus strand of JAJHPC010000007.1, from coordinate 12,328,487 downwards.
CGGCACCGAGTTTCTGCCAATTCGACGAATGTTTCCCTCCATCACACATATTACTTCCTGCCTGCATACCCCTGAGTAGAACGGGCGTGCTAAACAAAAACACCATCACATCTTGGATCTCTCCCTCTCCACCATGGCCTTCGCTTCCATTCCGCAACTCTTCTGGGATGACATCTTCTATAGTATTGTCCACCTAATCAACAACATTCCAAACACAAACTCTCCACAATCCTCTCCATACAAGATTCTTTTTCACAAAGAACCTGATTATTCATTCTTTCGAATTCTTGGATGTCGATATTTTCCCTACACAAGATTCTTTTTCACAAAGAACCTGATTATTCATTCTTTCGAATTCTTGGATGTCGATATTTTCCCTACACAAGGCCATACAAATCACACAAGCTCGAACTCCGCTCCATGTCATGTGTCTTTCTCGGTTATTCTCCCTCTCACAAAGGCTATAAATATCTTCATCCTCCCACAAATCGACTATACATTAGTCGACATGTTGTGTTTGATGAAACCCATTTTCCCTTTCAACATCTCTCGACAAACCCGTCATCCTTTACTCCACATACATCTCAACATACTACTATCTCTCTTCTTGAAAACAACCATTCCGTCATAACACCATCTTCCAACAACAACCCACCACCCTCTTCCGCATCCTCTCTTCTCGATCCACAACCATCAACTCATCCTATGGTCACTCGAAAACGCGATAACACTCGCAAAGCTAAGAAACACACCGACTTTGTCGCCTACACCTCCACCAAACATCCCATCTCTACATCTCTACTTCCTGATGAAATTGAACCTACTAGCTTCATAAACGCAAACAAACACCCCAAATGGCGAACTGCAATAGAAGAAAAATTTAATGCACTTCTTCAAAATAAGACATGGATCTTAGTACTACTTAACTCTACTCAAAATCTTGTCAGGTGTAAATGAGTATTTAAAATCAAGAAAAATTCTGATGGCTCTATCCAATGCTACAAAGCTCGTCTTATTGCCAAATGATACTACCAAGAAGAAGGTATCGATTATACTGAAACATTTGGTCCATTGTTAAACCCACAATAATTCGTGTTCTTCTTACCGTTGTCCTTTCTCATTCATGGCATATTCGGCAACTCGACGTAAATAATGCCTTTCTAAATGGAGATCTCGAAGAAATAGTTTTTACGCAACAACCACCAGGCTTCTCTGACCCTACTATGCCACATTATGTGTGCCAACTTCACAAAACGCTTTACGGCCTAAAACAAGCTCTTCACGCATGGTTTCACAAACTTAAAACTACTCTCACTAATCTTAACTTCACATCCCTCAAACACGACCTCCCGTCCTATGGTGCAACAACATTGGTGCTACCTACCTTGCTCAAAACCCGGTTTTTCATTCCCGCACTAAACACATCAACATCGATTTACATTTCGTTCTCGAGCTCACAACTTCAAAATATGCTCGTCCAATTCATCAGCACCAAGCATCAGATCACAGATGTTCTGACGAAGGGATTGTCTACTCCACGTTTTCAACTATTTCGTCGCGCGCTCACCGTTCGAGAACTAGTTTTCTTTGGGGGGGGAGTTATAGAATATTAGGATATATTGATAGAATATTAGAAAGATAATTAGGAGTTGATTACTCAATGTAGGACTATAATTAGATTACTAAATAAGTGACTAAAATAGTTCTAACGGTTAGTTAATCAATAACTTAGATTAACTCATTTGTATTATAAATATGACTTATGTGTAATCTCACAAACAAACAATAATACAATAAATCGTTCACTCTCTCTTCTTCTATTATCTTTAAATATTCTAACATAAAAACTAAGTTATTCTCCGAATTAATTTTTTTTCAGTTAAAAAAAAAGTCGAAAATGTTTCTGTCATGTTCTATGTCAAAAAAAGCTCCCACGCGCGACACACACATCCTCCAACTCATTTCTCAATATTCATTACACTATAATAAAATTATCTCTTTTTCAATATTCATTTTCCAAAATTTTATACTTCTAACTTGGACCAAACAAACAAACTTTGAAATTATCTAATTTCAAAATTTTGTATTTCATCATATAATCCGACTCGATTCTATCTACTAATTCCACTTATCAAATGGGCCACTGAAAAGAAAATAAGCAAAGAAACAAAACTTAAGTGGCCCTTACCATTATTCTGCTCATTTTTCTATTCTGTGCCATTTCATTTGTCAAAAAAGTCTGCAAAATCCCTCATACGTTCTTATTATCTCCCTTCACTTTTTTAGCCATTTTTCTCACCTTTGTTCACATCAAATGCTTTTTTTTAATGCAACTGTAAAAGCCATTTCTTCTTTTTTAAGTAGTGTCTCTTTCTATTTCCAAACTCAAATTTGAAATCTCATGAGCTGAATGTAAGAGATCCACCAAAAAAAGGAGAAAAAATGGGAGTAAAATTTGTGAAGTTTGATGTTCACTCTCGTCGGTTTCTGGTCGATTCACCACCTGCAAATGATAAAGGTAAGTTATAGTCAATATTCTTCTTGTTAAATCTCTCTTTCAGTTCTTGTTTTGAATTGGGTATTTCGAGTTTTGAAATATGTTTTGAATTTTTTAGGAAAATCAAGTTCAGCATCAATTCCCATTATGGTTTCAGTCTTAGTGGTGGTGATATTCTGCACTCTCGCCTATTGCGTATATTGTTGGAGATGGAGAAAAAGAAACGGTAAAAATGATTTAATCTTTACTTCAAATGTAAGATTTTTTTTTCATAATTTTCTGATATAATATACTCGAAAAAATCCACTAATTTTATTTCTTTTTTTTCATTCACAGCTGTGAGAAGAGCTCAGTTGGAAAATCTGGGGCCAAAATCAGATTTGCCATTGATGGATTTCTCAACAATTACAGATTCCACTGACAACTTCTCAGAATCCAACAAGCTTGGTGAAGGTGGATTTGGCCCTGTCTATAGAGTAAGTTAATTTTTCACACTCAGTTCATACAAAAATTTCTCTAATCATCCAGGGTAAAACAGTCATTTCTCGTAAAAAAAAACTTTTCAAGGACCTATATGAAACTTTATATTACTATTGAAGATTTTATATTTTATTTATGCTTCACCTACCATTCATCCATAGTTCACTGCTTTATTCTTTAGTCTTTAGACTCTTAATTTACCAACCCATTTTGGGTTATTGAGTCATGAATAATTTATTAAATAAAATATAATTGTGTTTTACTTTTAATAATTATATTAAATCAAGTATTTTAGACTATTAATCGATTCTAAACTACTTATATTAAATCAATCATTTTGGGACTGTTAGTTTACTCTGAATAGTTATATTAAGAACATAATATTCAAACCATAACATTTTTTATTATGATTTTCATAATTTTATTTTTTAGGGTGTTTTGAGCGAAGGAGCAGAAATAGCAGTGAAAAGACTCTCAGCTTGGTCGCGACAAGGCGCAAGCGAATTTAGAAATGAAGTAGACTTAATCGCAAAACTTCAACACCGAAATCTCGTCAGATTGTTGGGTTGTTGCCTAGAAAAAGATGAAAAGTTGCTTATTTACGAATACCTCCCTAACCGAAGCCTTGACGCCTTTCTCTTTGGTAATTAGTTCATTTTTATTTTTAAATAATGATATTTTTGAGGTTATACGTGCATAATGCATGAGTTACTTTTCATCTATGTTGCACGGATACGGACACGGGTGTCGTGTCCGACACGACACGGACACGGCGACACGGCAATCTCAAAAAAACCTCCGGACACGACACGTTTTATATATATATAATATAATATATTTATTTTATGTTTAAAAAATATAAATAATATAAAAAACATAAACTAAATTGATAATAACTTGATTAGTAACGGTTTTTTAAAATCTGTAACGATTTTGGACTACTTTGTAAGTTGTAACGGTTAATTCATAAAAACCGTTACTAAATACACTATTAATAACGGTTTTCATCAAAGAACCGTTACAGAATTGCAATATCTGTAACGGTTTATTATAAACCGTTACAGATTGTATGCATATTAGTAACGGTTTTCATCAAAGAACCGTTACAGAATTGCCATTATCTGTAACGGTTTATTATAAACCGTTACAGATTGTATATTAGTAACGGTTTTCATCAAAGAACCGTTGCAGAATTGCCATTATCTGTAACGGTTCTTTCATAAAAACCGTTACAGATCCATATGTAATTTTTTTTTTGCGTTGTGTGTTTTAAATTTATTATAAACCGGGCCTGATCATATCTCGTATAATATTTCATAGTTCATAGTTCATAGTTCATAGTGATAGTTCATAGTTCATATTAATACAAAAATAATCTAATTAAAAGCACAAAATATGAGGTCCATACTTCATTCAAACATCCACTAACCACAAAACCAAATTTAACCTAATTCAAAAGTACAAAAATCATAACTAGATTATAGAGTTCATACAATAACATAACCACATCTAATTTGCCTCATCATCAAACAAAATGCGCTCTAACTCCAGCTCATCGAGTGAGAGATCCGCCCTTTGAAGTTGCTCCGCACCATCAAATGGCTCAAATTGATCACCTCCCACATCCCACATCTTCGTGTCTCCTTTCAAATACTCGTTTGACCTTCTTGAAAGAAGTCGTAAATTAGAGTGCACAAACACCAAATCCTCCGCCCGTTGTGGTGTCAGTTGATTCCTTTTTGCACTATGAATAAAGGAATATGTACTCCAATTTCTTTCCGAACATGATGACGAGCATGATTGACGAAGCAACTTAAAAGATAAAATTTGAATATTTGGCGTTGACATGCCATTCACTGCCCACCAATTTATTGGATCCATCTCTGACCTGTCGCTAATGGACTCAAATTCATCAAACGGGCTACTAAAAATCGAGAATCTTGCAAATTCTTCTTTTACGGCTCTTCTTTCTTCGGGATTTGGGAAAAACTTTGTGAAGCATTTGTTTCTCATGTTTGCTATATCAATATCCAAGAAAAAAAAATCATAAGGTCAGAGAGGTCTGGTCCAGATCAGAACATTTTAAAATTAAAAATCCAAATCACTCACTCAGTCACTTGAGATAGGGAGAGAAGAGAACTCAGAGAAGCTCCAGTACAGTCACGAAGCTCCTGTCGGCCGATCGTCGCACAAAGAGGGGAGGATCGTTACTGGATCGTCGTGAGGAGAAGGAGGATCGTCACGAAGCTCCTGTCGGCCGATCGTCGCGAGGAGAACTCGGTTGCCCTGTCTGTCGCACGAAGAACCTCAAGCAGTACACGCACGAGAGAAGTTTGAAGGGGAGAGGCGCCGACTCAAAGAAGAAAGAAGGGGAGAGGGATTCTGCGACTGAAGGGGAGAGAAGAAAGAAGGGGAGAGGAGAAATGGATTATCGGATCTTTAGTAACGGTTTTTAAATTTAGTAACGGTTTTTAAAATCTGTAACGATTTTGGACTATTTAAGCACTTTGTAACGGTTCTTTCATAAAAACCGTTACTAATTACACCATTAGTAACGGTTGTTACGAAAGAACCGTTACCGATTTGCTTAAATAGTCCAAATAAACCGTTACAGATTGTGGACAGCAAATCTGTAACGGTTCTTTAATAAAAACCGTTACTAATTACACTTTTAGTAACGGTTTTTATGGAAGAACCGTTACTAAGTACACTATTTTTTTAAACCCGCCGTGTCCAAAACGTGTCCCGCCGTGTCCTGCCGTGTCCGAGCCGTGTCCATATTTTTTTTAACAATAAAATAGTCGGACACGCGATTTGAAGTGTCGGACACGTGTCGGAGGCGTGTCCGAGCCGTGTCCGTGTCCGACACGTGTCCGACACGCCTACGGCTCATTTCGGAGAGCGTTCGCGTAGCATAGCTTTTCATGTAGGCTATATGTGATGTTTTGAGGTTTTAACCATATGGGTATAAATGAAATTTCTGGTTTTTCTATACTAAAAACTCCATATTTCATGCATAAAATCCGGTTTGAAGATTTGATAGAGTTTTCTAAGCCCAATTCTAGTATAATTTTGCCTTGGTATAATAAAAATGCACATGACCATACTAACTCCTTTTTTTGTTTCAATGAAGTTGGTTATTAAACATTAAACAATAAACAATAAAATGAAGAAATTACATTTGTACCTCAACACTTTAAACATGGATATATAAATAATTTCCATTTTTATGTTTTGTTTCTCTAACTTTTTCTCCTCCTTTTATATAAAGATGCAAACAAGAAGAATCAATTGGATTGGAAAACAAGGCATAATATTATAATGGGAATAGCAAGAGGGCTATTATATCTTCATGAGGATTCATTATTAAAAGTTATACATAGAGATTTGAAAGCAAGCAATGTTTTATTAGATAATAAAATGAACCCAAAAATCTCAGATTTCGGCATGGCGAAGATTTTCGAAGGAGAGGATAATAATAATGAGGTCAATATTGGAAAGGTTGTTGGTACTTAGTAAGTTCAATAATCGATCATTTTTTATATATACCATTCAAACAATAAGTCCAGAAATTATATGTGATTGCATAATTATAATGAATTTGTTACAAAAAGTCTAAGAATTGTGCAAATATATTCTGATTAATCCTGAAAGTGTAAATAAGGAAGGTGAAAATAAAATAAAATAAAATAATAAGAGTATTCCTTATTTATACTTTTGTGATTGATTCAATAGATTGAATTAATGATTCCTAGACTTTTTATAACATATGATTATAAATCATAAGAAACCATAACCGTAATAAAGTTCCATGTGATGTAAAATAGTGGATATATGGCGCCTGAATATGCATTGGAAGGAATTTTCTCAGTGAAATCAGACGTGTTTAGTTTCGGCGTATTACTTTTGGAGATACTTAGCGGCCGACGAAATGGGGGAACTTACATGAAGGAACATGGCCAAACACTTCTCCAACATGTAATTTTTTTTATTCATTATTAATTCATATGTTAAATGTTAATTAATATTTTAACTGCAATTTTTCCAAAAAAATTAGAAGATGAATATCCCATACATGTTCCCAAAGTTAAAGAATTTGCATATAAATATAAAAAATTCTATACACAACACAACAACACAACATGAAAATAAATGAATAAAGTATGGATATAGCTACATGACAAGCTGCAAATATTACAACTGAGTATAACTAATTAAATAAGTAATATTTGTAGTACAAAATTTGTTATATGTTGTCACTTGTCATCATATTTTATTGTCATGTTAGGAAGTATTTTTGTTTGCATATGAATCGTCTCTTTAGTACTTGTTAATTTGTGACATACTTTTCTCAAAACATCCAAAGTAAAATGTAATTCTGTATTTTTCAACCTAAATAGGCTTGGAAATTATGGAGGGAAGATCGCATGTCAGAGTTCATTGACCCTTCACTCGATGAATCATATGAACCCAGCGAGACATTTCGATGTTTCCACATCGCGTTACTTTGCGTGCAAGAAAACTCTGACGAAAGGCCGAACATGTCGACTGTGCATCTGATGCTAATCAGCGATCAAATGCAGTTGAACTTACCGACCGAGCCCCCGACTTTTATTAGGAAGGATTGTTCGTCGAGTACTAAGACGGGTTCGAGTCATACTCAATCGGTTAATGGTGTAACAATGAGTCTTGTTTCACCGAGATAATTATTTAGGTTGGGTGTGGTTGCAATAATTTACAATTATGTTTTTTAATTATTTATCATGAAATTTTGGTAAATATTTTGCTAGTGGTTTATGCCCAAATATTGAAGAAACATGAGTTGAAATGTATAGTATGATTGCTTTTATTTAAAATATTGGATTTTTCATAGGAGGAGCTCATATTTGACATAGTTGAAGAGTGCAAGTAATATAATTATTTACTTAATTAAAAATAGAAGATTTAAACTAATTTGCATTAGTTGAATATTTTAGCAACCTAAATGAGGTGATAGGGTCACTTTGTGTACAAGAAAACATTGTTGAAAGACCGAACATGTCGATTGTTCATCTGATGTTATTCAACGATCAGATTAAGTTGAATTTACCGACTGAGACTCCGGCTTTTACTTCTGATTAAGAACGGTTCGAGTCATACTCGATCGGTGAATGATGTTATGATGACTCTTATTGACCCTAGATAATTTGGGAAAATTGTAGGGATGTTGTTGCAATAATTCATAATTATGAGGTATTTTTCTTATTGATTTCTCATGAAATTTTGGTAAATATTTTGCTAGATTTACAACCGCTTAATGTTGAAGAAGTATGAGTTAAAATATATAGATACGCGTTTATTTCAAATTTTGTTTTTCCATTAGAATTAACTTTTACAATATTGATTAATTAATTCAATGTAATTATTTACTTAATTACCCCACCCTTTTATTTTTCAAAGCTTTTTGAGCATTCTCAAGAGACAAGATCACCTTAATTATATCCTACCTTCGATTAAATAACATAGTTACATCTACATTATTGAATTTTTTATTTATTTTGATTTTTTGTGATATTATTTATATATCATACTAATATATACCATAATGATTGGTAGTTTTGATGTTTGCTATTTTATTCCCGATTAGGTGAGAATGGTTAAGGTTATTTTTTATTGTTAGATTTGAATCAAATGGTTCTAACGAATCATCGTACATACTTATGTTCAAATATTCATGCAAAGCGAAATGAAAAGTTCATTTATTTAAACATATTTACACTACTACAAAAACTGGAATTTGCCACCAATTTTTCTGCTACCAGGCACTTTTGGTAGTTAATTGTTATATTTTGCGACGAAAACATATTTGGTAGCAGAAAAAAAATCTTCTGCAATGAATATTTAGTTTGGTAGTAAAACATATTGCTTTAGCTACGACAATAACTAAATTTGTTTGAATTTTCTCTTTATTTTGAATTCAATATTGTTATGATTCTAATTTAAATTTTTTTCTCGGCAAAGTATGCAAAGATAAACTATATAAGGAAATATTCTCATGTGAGAAATACATATTTATATAATTATATTTAAACAATTAGATGTTTAAAATATAATGCGATAAATAAATTTTTTTTGTATTATCAATAAATTATAAATTCAAATATTTAGATAAATTAATCTTGCCCCATTATTTTTCACCTCCTTTTGAGCCTTCTCATTGAAACATGCCATCAAATTTCTCTGGCCGTCCAATCAAAAAAATTCTCAAATTTTAATATTTAATTTCTCAAGTTTATTGATATTTTATGGCAATATATATGTGATTATTAATACATATTTATATAATTTATTAGATTGGTATTTTTTGTATTACATTTCCAATTTGTTGAGAACCATCAAGTTTTTGAATTCTCACTACAAGAAAATAATATATTAAGAAATATATTACACTAATTAATATATTGCATATTTCAATGATAACTATGCGATTCATTAATTCATAAAGTATATAGATATTGCACATCATTTTGTTAATAGAATAAGATCAATAATGAGAAAATTAATGGTGATATCATTTTAAGAAATGATTCCTGTTATATTTTATTATATTAGAACACAATATTTTTTCTCTATATATAATATTATATTTTTTCTTCAAACATAATGTGAAATATAAGTATTTTTTTTCTCTTTCGTCAAAAAAATGAAACGTCTTTGACTAGATTTGTCAATTTTTCTATTAAAATCTTCAAAATAAGTTGTCTTATTTTTTTCTTTTTCAAGCTTCATCTAAGGATGATTATAATTTATATATTTTTCTAAATATAATATATCAAAAAATAACATAACTTTAGAAAACAACTGAAAATAAACTTAAATTAAAATTATAAAGATTAATTCATAGTGCATGATTAAAAAAAATTATTATTTTCATTAAGTTGTTATTTATAGAATTAATTTATAATAATATAATTTATTGTATAAAGTTATCCGTTATTACAAAATTAGATGTGATAAAACATCTTATAATGTAATACAAAATTATGACTAAAAAATACTGAACTTACTCTACATAAATTTTCTATATTTTTTATGTGTTATGAATCAATATAAATGTTATTTTAATTTTTAGATTTTTTTTAAGTTTATCTATTATATATCAAAATAAATAAGAATGAATATATTTGCAAAGATAGCGAGTATACAGTTACTTTACTTATTCACTTATGTTTTCTTGTATTATCATCACTTTACAACATAATAAGAAAAAAATAGAGAATAAACATAAATTAATGATAGTGACATTACATTTGTAGAAAAGACTAAACCATATAAGAAAAATAAATAAGGTGATATATAAGAAAAACTGAAAAACTAATGTGACTATTTTTCGTAAAATGTTAATTCATATTCTCATTGTTGATTTTTTAGTTGTCAAAATTATGTACATAAAATTAATATAATATGATTTTCAACAACATAAAATTTTTGATGCAATTGTTTCGCGAAATCGAAGATATAGCACCGAAAATTAATCTAATTCTATATAAAATAAAAATATTTATAACGTAGCGCAAATATTATTCTAGTTTAAAATAAAAATGTAAGCTAATACGCATATATCTAGCAACACGTAAACTATAAAATACTTGCTATGTCACCATCTTTTATATCACATCAAACACCACTATGATTAGTGGAAAATGTTGTTAGTTCAACAAATTGGTATCCCTTTGAGACCTTAACTATTAATTGATGTTTGTGTTTATTAAGTTCTAAAATTTGGCAGAGAAATTAATTTTGGAATGATTCGATTTTAGATGACAATTTTGTAATTATTAAAGTTTAGGTGGCGTTAAAATGTTATATACATCTCTCCTTCAAAAAAAAATCTTATACATGTGACAAGGTTCAATTATTTATGGAACCCTTGTCTGAAAAAAAAAATATTTATGGAACCCATTTAATAAGAGGAGTTGATACTGCACGATATTACTGTAGCGATCCTGTAGCGACAGTATATAAAAACTGAAAATAGTATATACAAACATATGAACTGAAAACAAACAGTATATAAAAATTCATTCTATAAAACAGTATATATTTAAAAAAAATGAAAACAATATATACAAATATATAAACTGAAAACAAACAGTATATAAAAATTCATTCGGTAAACAATATATATTTAAAAAAATGAAAACGGTATATAGCGTATATATGAACGTGAGAAAATAGTATATAATTTCAATCCTTCGTTGCAGAACCGCTACAGTACCCCGCGTGATTTCCAATTTCCCTTTAATAAATTTTCTTGAATCACTGGCCTCTCAAATGGTTTTTGTCTAGAACATTTATGTTGTGTTAATAAAGGGAAAGTGATTTTTAATAAATAGAATTTCTATTTACTATCTACTTATCATATTCATTCATAAACATTAATGATACACTCAGTCATCAAATCACCAAATTCTCCACTTATATCTGAGCATGGCTCATTTTTGGATCTATTCTTAATTTCACAGTTTCAGTAGATTTTTTTTCTCTTCAACAAAAAAAAAAAAAAAAAAAAACAATGAGTACGATAATCTTTGTTATATGTGAAAATGATGTTGATTATTTGATTATTTGTTTTTTTTTAATGTGGTAGGTTTTTAAACCGTACGGTATAAAATGGCATTAAAAGATATTCACTCATTATATCCTGTTAATAAAATCCAAACAAGTCATTGTCTAAATGGAAAATTAGGGTATATTTTATACTTTACCAAAAGTGGCACATGTGTGTGAACTGTTTAATGAAGTTGACATTGCCCATTTTCACAAAGTTATGCTTTTAAGTTGTTTATACAAACAAAATCTTGCAATTCCCTCTTTTCATTAGTTTATATCATTTTGGAGGGATCGGGCATTTGCGTGGGGGGAAAAATCTCAGGCGATGCTAATGGAGGAAATCGGAGATGAATGTAGCTTGATTCGGCGGACTGAAGAGAAAGTGCGCGGAGCAGATTGTTGAATCGAGCCGGAAGAGGGTGTGAAGAAAGGGATATTTTGCTCCGGACTGGGTTTTTATTTATTTCTTTTTATTAGATAGAAAAGAAGGAATTTGTAAAAAACTCTATAGAAAAAACTTAATGAAAATTGCATTTGGAAGGGGGATGATGATTAAAAGCCCTCTCTAAATTTCACAGAAAAGAAAAAAACACAAGATATTTGTTGGGCTGTTTCAAATAAATTTTACTGAGGCCTCCAACTCTCTTCTATTTATTGACATTTTTATTTTATTTTTTTCGATGCAAAGCCCGTAGGCTGAATAACATTATAGTTAAAATATTACAATCAGTATGATGCACTTACATAAAGCCCACACTAAATGATTACATATATTGCTCCTCGACCTAAAAGAAATACCAACAGAAAATTCGGCAGTATTTCACCTTAAAAACCGCCATACCACCATACGAACTAATAAATCCGCCAACAAAATCCCTGCAAATATATACACCACACCCACAAAAGAATACAACCACATAAAAAAGTCACCTTACAACAAATATACATAATATTAAATATGCAACACTAAGTCCAATCCAACTTTAGCCCTAAAATATGAAGAATACAGAATCAAGTCAAGGCTAGCAAAATATCTTGACTCTAGAATCATCTATTAAAATATCTTTGTTGTAGGTAGGTTAGTCTCTAGAAAATTCTACAAAGATATCTTGGGTCTAGATGTCTCTATCCTCTAGTATAAATAAGAGTCTCATTCTCACCATTTGCATCAAGCCACAAAACAAATTCCTCTCTCTAATAAAGAGTGTTGTGAGAGTTGTAGTGATTTAGTTGGAGGTCTAATAATATAGAAGTAGTAGGGTTGTAATTTTGGAGGTTTAGTAATTGATTAGTGAAATATATTGTAATATTATTGAGAGAGAATAATAAAGAAGTTTTATTCAAATCTCGTCTCTCTACTCTACAAACTGGTATCAGAGCGAGGAAGACGGGTCGGTGCTATCGGAATAGACAGTGAGGGTCAGAGTTAAGTTCCGAGAGTTTGCGAGTAGTACAGTAGTCGAAATAGCCGTGTGTCGGCATTCTGTCGTAGGAGTTGTCGGAAGAGAGAAGGCTTAGCTGAAGCCAATAGACTAAGTCGCATTCATGGATTTTGGAGGTTCAACTGCCGGGTTGAAGAAGCTGAACGGCAACAACTACATCTACTGGAAGGCCTGCATAAAATCCTACCTGCAAGGACAGGATCTTTGGGAGGTGGTAAATGGATATGAGACGACTCCGCCAGAGGTCGATACTAAAAAAGCGACAGTATCTGAAACTATCGATGACCCAAAACTAACCAAGGAGAAGAAGACTCCATCCGCAGAGAATAAGGCTCTGCGAAAATGGCGTATCAAGGCCGGAAAGGCGATGTATGTACTCAGGACCTCAGTTGAAGAGGAGCTACTTGAGTACATTCGAGAAGCGGTAACGCCGAAAGCCGCTTGGGATATTCTCATGACACTATTCTTCAAGAAGAATGTGTTAGTAGTATGCCCCAGGCCAATGTATTTGAGACCTAGATGTATGGATTGTGTTAAACAAACATTGTTTTTATTTAGAGATATTTTATATAATAAATGCGTATTGATTATTTTATTCTTATTACTAAAATGAACCTTGAATATGATATTTAGCTTTATATCATCAAAGTATGTGACTTTGATAGTAAAACTATAAAGTATTATGAATGATATTCTAAAACTGTCCCTGATCATTCATAGGATGTTTGTGAGACAAACATACTTTATGATAAGCTATAAATGTACATCAGTATGTTAGTTAACTGATGGTCACGTTTTACTGATCATGAATAAGAGTTATTAAGTCATTAACATAAGTATATGTTAGAGACCATATACTGGATTGACCCACCGTGAGAATACTACATGGTTCGTGTCATTAGTTATACTCAGTAAAGAATGTATTTGTAATCCTTAGACTTGAGATTATCTCAGTTTCCTATATGAGAAATTTTATACTTTAATATAATTTAACATCGTCTTTAACCGGGCGGTCATAAAGATTATAATTAGGTATATAATGAATTATGCGGAGGAAAGAGTTTAATTAAGATAGGATTTGTTCCTCTCATAAATTGAGAGAGATATCTTTAGGCCTCTTGATGATTTGATTGAAGAAATGCACGGCCGTGCTCAAGTGAATTAATAAAGAGTTATTAATGTCATTTCATGTTCAATCAAATTTGGTGTCAAGAAATATTTATCGACCAACATAAGGTTGACACATACCATGCCTTATGGACGATATAGATATCGTGTAACAAAGGGATACAATGCATGACATAAATTAGGTTTGATCGAATCATCTAAATTTGCTTAATTTAGGTAATCATGATGTCTTGCTAGAGGCCGCTCATGATTTATAATCCGTTGTGATTATTGCCAACATTAAGTAAACCTACAGGGTCACACACAAAGAACAACTATTGAGACGTACACAGAAAAATCATAACTTATGTGATAAGTTGTATGAAGAGCTACATAGTCAAGTGACACATCCAATCCTACATCTTATATGATAAAGGTGTGTTGCATATATGGTTACATAGTTACCATGCACATAGGATATGAAACTTATGGACTATGTAGGCACAAGAGACATCCCAAAATCAGATTAAGGATTATTATTTTTTCGTCCAAATTTTGTGAGACAAAAAGGAGAGAGAAAAATCCGAAAATTATTCTCTTGTTATTTCTGTGAGAGAAATGAAGAACGGATACTAGCATATATCGTTCTTTATCCGTTCAAAGGGGTTGTTCGTGTGGATACCGGTAGAGGACGAAGCGAAGTGCGGCGTCTTTGTGATTCGGGTAGAAACCGTGGTTTTGTTTGGAGAATCGGTTTGCTTGGAGAATCCGTTCGTTTGGAGATCGGTTTGTTAGACCGGTTAGGCGAAACATACAAAGGATCGGTTTGGAAACCGGTTTGGAATCGGGTAAAGAAAAGCGTCAACCAAATTCGTTTTTGATCATCACGGATTAAGCATAATCCGAAGGTACAAAGTTATGAACTTTTCTTTGATTTAATTATAATTCACGGATCCTTCTTTTGGGTTTCGAATTCAATTTTTGTTTCGTTTTGTATTTTCCGCTGCGTTATGAACGGTAGAAACCCAACAGAATGATGCCCGCCTCTAACTACTCGAGAAGGAGCTCATGACGCTTTCACAAGGGAGTATGACAATCAGTCAGTACTTCACGAAGGTAAAGTCCATCTGTAGCGAGATCGCGCGGATCGCCCCTGAAGAGAAAATAAGCGGGCAATAGATGAGGAGGATAATAATCAACGGTTTGAAACCCGACTATAACGAGTTTATGGCAGCAGTTCAGGGTTGGTCGACTCCACCAACACTACTGGAGTTAGAGAATATGCTCGCTAACCAAGAGGCTCTGACTAGGAGGGTCGAAGTCTCAACTAGACAAGACGACGAGGCGTTATTCTATAGCCGAAGGAAGGGTCGGCCTGAACAAAGGCCGAGATCGAAACCCGAAAGCAGGCTTGGACAACATAGGAGGCCAAAGGAGGAGACTAATGCTTCAGGAGGATCTCGTAGGCAAAGAGACGGCAAAGCTCGAGGTGATGAGTGCTACAACTGTGGCAAGAGGGAACACTATGCACGAGACTGTTGGTCTAAGAAGAAGGGACAGGGAAATGCAGCAACCCTAAGAGACCACCAAGGTGCCAAGAGACAGGAGATTGACTGTAGTGAAGAAGAATGGGATATTGATGCCGCATTCGCAAATGCGGTCACCATGATTGAAGAGAAGGAAGATGTTGCACTAACGGCAATAATCAAATCAAGAAAAATCGACTATGAGAGTGACTGGATCGTTGACTCCGGTTGCTCAAATCACATGACCGGCGATATCAAAAAGCTAGAATGCTTACAAGAGTATAAGAGAAACCAAGTGATTGTGACAGCTAACAACTCCAAGCTGCCAATCTGCTACGTCGGTAGAACGGTAATCTCTCCTTACATCGGTCCGAAGGAATTCCAGCTGCAAGGAGTCTATCATGTTCCAGTCATGAAGAAGAATCTATTGTCAGTATCACAACTGACAGCCACAAGGGAATTACGTAGTCTTCGGGCCACAGGAGGTGAAGGTGTATCGCAACCTCAAAACTACATGCACACCAAAAATGGAGGGCCGAAAAATGGAGTCAATCTACGTAATGTCAGCACAATCAGCTTACGTAGTCAAAACTCAGAGGAATGATACGGCGGATCTCTGGCATGCACGACTGGGGCACGTAAGCTACCACAAGTTTAAGTTGATGGTCGAGAGGTCGATGGCCAAAGGTCTTACTGGAGTAGAGGTGCGGACCGACACAGTATGTGCCGGTTGCCAATTCGGTAAAGCTCATCGGCTTCCTTTCCAGCAATCCAAGTACAAAGCTAAGGAACCTTTGGAGCTGATACACTCGGATGTCTTCGGTCCGATTAAGCAAGCTTCAATAAGTGGTTCAAAGTATATGGTGACCTTCATTGATGATTTCTCGAGATATGTGTGGGTGTTTTTCATGAAAGAAAAATAGGAGGCGTTATCCAAGTTCAAGGAGTTTAAGGAGAAGGCGGAAAGTGAACTCATCAAAAAGTTCAGTGTCTTCGTACGGATAATGGAAGAGAATACATAAACCGAGAATTCGATGCCTACCTGAAGGATCATAAGATCCGAAGGCAGTTAACCTGCCCTAACACCCCACAACAGAATGGAGTAGCCGAGAGGAAGAACCGGCATATTGCAGAGATTTGCCAGAGCATGTTGCATGCTAAAAATGTGCCAACGAGATTTTGAGCCGAGTGCATGAAGACAACCGCACACATCATCAACCGATTTCCACAAGAGAAGATGGGTTATGTCTCGCCATTCCAGAAACTCTGGAAACTTAAACCCCAAATTAGCCACTTCAAGGTGTTCGGATGTGTGTGCTACGTGTTTGTGCCTGATCATCTTCGGACCAAATTTGACAAAAAGGTGATTCGATATATCTTTGTCGGGTACGATGATGAAAGGAAAGGATGAAGGTGTTGTGATCCAATGACATGGCGCGTCCACACCTCAAGAAACGTAATTTTCGACGAAGCCTCATCATGGTGGCCAACCGAAGGCACAATACAAGTAAATTCAGAGGATCTTGAGCCACAATTTGAGGAAAGAACTAGCGGCCAAGCCCAAGATAGTGTCGAGACACCGACGTCCACAATGGAAAAGGGACAAAGTCCAATCGCCACAAAAACCAAGAGCCCATGGAAAACCGGAGTACTCGAAGATGGTGAAGGTATGACTCCAGACCTATAAGAAGTGGTGGAAGAAATACCCCCGCCAATAAGAAAGTCATCAAGAGCAAGGCGTCCAAACCCGAAGTACGCAAACGCCGCGGTCGGTGAAGAGAACTCGGTTGAAGAGCCGACAACTTATGAAGAAGCAGTAAAGAACAATAAGTGGAAAGTGGCAATGGAGGAGGAGATGGTGGCTCTAAGGGAAGCCAAAACGTGGGAGTTAGTCCCACAACCGAATGGAGTAAAACCGATTTCGTGCAAGTAGGTGTACAAAGTGAAAACCAAATCCGATGGGTCAATCGAAAGATACAAGGCTCGACTAGTTGCACGAGGGTTCTCACAGCAATACGGGCTGGACTATGATGAGACATTCAGTCCGGTGGGAAAGATGACAACGGTACGAGTCCTCCTAGCACTTACGGCAAGTAAAGGATGGAAGATTTGGCAGATGGACATGAAGAACGCTTTCCTGCATGGTGAGCTCAATCGAGAAATATACATGGATCAACCACAAGGATTCGTGAGTATAACCCATCCAGAGTATGTGTGCAAGCTCAAGAAGGCGTTGTACGGACTAAAACAGGCCCCGAGAGCTTAGTACGGGAAAATAGCAGAATTTATCGTACAAAGTGGCTATACAGTGGCGACAACAGACTCGAGCCTATTCACCAAGAACATTAGAGGCAAACTCGCTATAGTCTTGGTATATGTGGATGACTTCATCTTAACCGGTGATTTTATAGAGGAGATTCGGCAAACGAATGAGAACCTATCTGTCCGATTCCAGATGAAGGAACTCGGAGAGTTGAAGCATTTCCTAGGGCTCGAGGTTGAGAAGACGAATAAGGGTGTATTTCTTTGCCAACAAAAATATGCAAATGATCTTCTAGAGGCTTATGGAATGTTGGAGAGCAAGTCGTTGTCTATGCCGATGGAACCAAATGCAAAGCTTTGTGCTGGAGAAGGGAAAGATCTACAAGATACTCGAATGTATCGACAACTGGTAGGAAGTCTCATCTATCTGACTCTTACCAGATCCGATATAGGCTTCGCTGTTGGAGTAGTAAGCCGTCATACGCAGCACCACAAGAAGTCACATTTTATTTTTTTCGATGCAAAGCCCGTAGACTGAATAACATTATAGTTAGAATATTACAATCAGTACGATGCCCTTACATAAAGCCCACACTAAATGATTACATATATTGCTCCTCGACCTAAAAGAAATACCAACAGAAAATTCGGCAGTATTTCACCTTAAAAACCGCCATACCACCATACGAACTAATAAATCCGCCAACAAAATCCCTGCAAATATATACACCACACCCACAAAAGAATACAACCACATAAAAAAGTCACCTTACAACAAATATACATAATGTTAAATATGCAACACTAAGTCCAATCCAACTTTAGCCCTAAAATATGAAGAATCTAGAATCAAGCCAAGGCTAGCAAAATATCTTGACTCTAGAATCATCTATTAAAGTATCTTTGTTGTAGGTAGGTTAGTCTCTAGAAAATTCTACAAAGATATCTTGGGTCTAGATGTCTCTATCCTCTAGTATAAATAAGAGTCTCATTCTCACCATTTACATCAAGCCACAAAACAAATTCCTCTCTCTAATAAAGAGTGTTGTGAGAGTTGTAGTGGTTTAGTTGGAGGTCTAATAATATAGAAGTAGTAGAGTTATAATTTTGGAGGTTTAGTAATTGAGTAGTGAAGTATATTGTAATATTATTGAGAGAATAATAAATAAGTTTTATTCAAATCTTTTCTCTCTACTCTACACATAACTCCAAAATTACAACATAATTACAACAAGCCCCTAGACGTAAATTAAACAATTGTTTTACTTACTTCACTTGGAGAGATAAAATTCGGGATAGAACTAAAATTTTGAGTAGTTTGATTAATCCGACCAAATTTCGCCAATTGATGAGCTATTCCATTAAAGTGTCTTGAAATGTGAGCGATCTTGATACTTTGGTTTTCTTGGATCTTTGCTTGGTTTTGAATAAGGATTCGTCTTGAACGCCAAAATAGTTCTAAAAATTTTAAATTATCATTAAGAGCATTTACAATTTGAAGTCAATCAGAGAAACAATAAATAGCTGAGTACATATTTAAAGGAACTAAATTAAGAGCATAATATAAAGCATAAGATTCAGCTAGTACAACCTCACAAGCATCAAGAATTATAATAGAATTAAAGAGCACAATATCCAAACCAGCACTAATGTTACGGACCCAAGATGCATCACAAAACATAATAAGAGTATGATTAGGGTCTTGAATTTGAATTATAAGAGGAGTTGTTTTTTTAAGTTTGCTGGGTTTTCCGATACCGGTATTTGAATTGGATACATGATCATGAATTTTTGACCTATCCAAATAGTTGAGTGAAGAAAAATCCAAAGTTGCATGAAGGATGGAGGCTTTAATGATCACATTAATAGGTTGAGGAGCTATTGATTGATGAATCCATTCGCATCGCGCTTTTCATATTTGCCAAGCAAGAGAATAAAAATAGACACATTCAACATCATTTAGGCCACTATGAATATAATTTAAGATAGCCGGTAAATCATCATTTAGCTTGTCTGCTCTTAAATTTAGACGAGAAGAAAACCAAGTGGCCTGTGAAAATTCGCAATGAAACATCATATGATTTATTGTTTCCGGCTGATTTAGACAAATGGGGCATGTGGGATCAATAAACCTCAGTCTGGTAGAAAATTTTACTCTAACAGTCAAAGCATTAAAAAGGCATCACCATATAAAGGTTTTTATTCGGGGCGGTATAAAATGGTTTCCCCAAATTTTTTTCCAGATAGCACTAAGAGGGGTATTAGAGTTAGAAGTTGAAGGGTCATTTGTATAGAGTAAATTATAAGCAGATTTGAAAGTAAATTTTCAAGAAGAAGATGACAACCATAAAAGATGATCATTAAAATTTAAAGAAGATATTAGTTATTTTAATGGACAAAATATAGGAAATAAATCTTGGTGGCGAAATAATATTGAGGGCACTAAGATTCCAATCAGATTGTTTGTTAACAAGGTCTACTTCTTTATATTTTCGAAAATCCGAGATGTAAGTTAATTCTTTCCAGAAAGGGAACCATGGCGCTCATTTATAAAGGTTAATTTCCATACCGGAAACTACAAACCAAGAAACATGATTATTAAGATAAGATCTAGAGTGAATTATAGCTTTCCAAACTACAGAAGAGGAGGGTTTTTGTTTAATTGTCCAAAAGGAAGACCTTGAAAAATATTTTGCTTTTAAGATTTTGACCCACAGAGAATTGGGTTCAGTGAGCAAAAGCCAAGCTAATTTAATCAGAAGGGCTTTATTAAGATAATCTATTCGTTTAACATTTAATCCTCCTTGATCAATGGGTTTACAAATATCATTCCAACTTTTAAGATAGAGACGATTTTTATCATCTAGGTTAAAACCCCACCAAAAATTATGAATAAGTCTATTGATTTTTTTTTTGAAGGAAAACTACGAGTGTTCGTTCGTTTCGCTTTCATTGAAAATAAAAGTTTGTTACATAATGCTTGAGAGGTTCAAGCTTAAAACAAGGAGGGAAAATAAAAATTACATCATATGATTGCATGAAGAGAAAAAAGCGATAAGATTCGTATTGTTGAATGAGAAGAGTGGTCCCGTTTAGCAGTGTCAGAGCCATGTATCGGTTAGGTGCCTGATCTCGCCTACGAGTATGTGGTGAGCGCGTCTCTTTTGTTGGAATAAGTCTATTGAGTTGTAGAATCGTTTCTTTCGATAGAAGAAACCAAGAACAATAAAAGAGAGAGAGAGATTGAAGAGAAGAGTTAATAAGCGTTAACCTGGCAGCGTCAGAGAGGGTTAATGATTTCCATGTGGCAAGTTTAGAGGTAAATTTTTGGATAACGAAGTTATTAAGCTCGTTCATATGCCCATGCATTGGAAGAGGAAAACCAAGGTACTTAATATGGTCTGGAACAATAGGAAAACCGGTGATATTTATCACATAATCTCGGAAGTCTTGAGGGGTCGAGTCAGTAAAAAAAATAGAGGGCTTTTCCGGATTAATCTGTTGCCCGGAAACTTTGCAATATAATTGCAAAATAGACCAAATATTTGTAAATTCAATTACGGTTGCTGTTCCACATAGAGTTAAATCATCCGCAAAAGCAAGACATGTGAGAGGAGGGGCAGATTGTGTGAGCTTAAGACCTTGAGTTAAATTATTTGTAAGCAAATATGATAAAAGAATATTAAGAACCTCCATAGTAATATGATAAAAGAATATTAAGCAAGCCATTTTTATTCTTTACATTGCAAATTATGTATTGCATCAGTATAACTGCTCTAATCTAATCATTATCCAAAATGCCTTAAGAAGTAACACAAACATTCAATTATTTTTGTAACAAATATTTTTTGGACTTTACTAAAAGAATCACTTGTGGATTGGATTGAACTTCTTAGATGGATTTATCCTGCGCAAATGATTTGCACAACAGTACTACACTATACATACATGTCGAAAGCCCAAATGGAATCCTAGAAAGAAGCCAACAAGAAAGCAACTGTTTTTTGAATCCTCCTGTTTAAACTCGAATGGCTTGATAAGTTTTTCTATTTTACCATTGTGCTTATTGCTCCTATGGTTCTTCCTCTCAATTTCAGGAGGAATGGATATATGGACCTATGGTTATCTTTTTTATTTTATTTTATGATAGGGTATCTTTTTCTGAATCATGATGGATATAAATTATGAGTATTTTTCTGAGAAGAAGTTGAAAATACAAGGGTTCTTAATATGATTATTATTCAAGGAGGGAAATTAATTAATCTTGTGATACATTTGTGCTCATTGAATTTCATAATAAAATATTATAATTTATACTTTATAGTATAGTAGACAATTTTCTTCTCCGGGCATTTCCAGGCTCATTCAAACAAAGAGGATCTAAACCATTAACTTTTGATATTACAATTCATATTACATACCTTCTGATCAGCTTTGTTGGTTTCTGTGAATAAATATTTTATTACTTGTTTCATTAAAGCACATTAGAGAATCTAACCATTGAATTTGAGAAATTATTGAATTCAACTCAGACAGTGAAAGTTGGTTATTATATCCTTCAGATACAGTTCCATCTGCTAAAATAAAATAATTTCTATGGCAATAAGTAAAATATAATTTACTAAAAAATAAATGGAACTATTATTGTAATTAAATCTAGATGTTACAAGGAGTCAAGGTCTGTCTATACATTCAAAAAAGGAAGTAAAGTTAGGGGAATATAAAGTTAAGAATGTACATGCCATGATTTCACTTTATTAAAACATATTCTAGTGTTTGACACCACTTTTAAGGTACTTTTAAGCAATAAATAAGCCCTAGCCAAAGTTTCTGAAATCATTTTCATTCAAATAAAAAGAAAATGAAGCTTCTGTAATAAGATTTGCAACATTTCTTTTACTTCATGGGGGGACCAAACATGACTTGTGTATTAATGTTGTTAATTTACATGATACTTAAAAAATTACAAAGTAATGTTGTACTATTTTTTAAATCACCTTTGTTTATGGTGGTGATTTAAAAAAATGTAATATAATATGACATTCATGAAAGATTTATATATACAAATTAGTTTCTTCCTTTGAAAAAAAAAATTGAAAGGTTATATACTATATTTTTAGAGTGAATTTTATAGTACAAAAGAGTATATATAGGTAAAACAGTCTAATGAATCGGTGCATCAACGCGCCACGAAAGGAGAGAGAGAGTGATAACTCAAAATTTAATGAGTTCGTCACGAATTACACATCTGATTTTATATGTTATTTTGTTTTAAGTATACTCTTTTGCGTTGTAAATTTAAAGAGAGTTATATTATTTCTATTTTTCACTCAGAAATCTTCCTTGTTTTTCACTTTCCCTTTTGTGTATATATACAACAAGAATCATGAGAAGTCTGTGTGTGTGAATTATAAATGCAATAATGCAATACAAGGTCAGATAGATCTTGTCTAATGCTAGCAGGTGCAAACAATTTGAGAGGCTTAACTAAGACCGAATCAGATTGTGCATATATAAAAGTGGGGGCCATTAATTCACGTGTCATAAGTGTATCAATTATTTGGTACAGAGTTGAAAGTTGAGACCACACGTTATGAGCATTAATGTCTTGATCACACAGTTTGTCTAATTTAATTTGTGCATGATATATACACCTGAATCATTGATTAATTACCGTAATTGATCTTGCTTATTTAAATTACTATATTGGCTGGATCAGTTCCTGCATTAGTATATAATACTGTGGTTTTATAGTTATTTGATATACATTGAGAGAGAACTATAAGCGATTATTTGGTTCGTTCTTTTTAGAATGAACTCATATGTTCTCAACTAATTTTGTTAAATCAATCCTGTTAGACACCAGATTCAATTTTACCTATGAAAATGTGGAGTTGAGACTAATCTAATGGTGGTCAGTTACTTGTTATACATACCAACTAGTGAAACTAAAATGCTTGATAACTATAATTTTATAGTTACAAATTATAATTTTCCTTCAAGAGGGCTTCTATGATGCTTCTTATTTTTTCACAAAAGTGTCATATAAATCATCATAATATCATAATTCATAGGGGGTATAAATACAAAAATCATAATATTATAGGAGAGTGTAAATACAAAAATCATGACATCATAAAAGAATATAAGTACAAAAATCATGACATCACATGATTCAATGATGATGTATATGACATTTTTGTGGGGAAATGAGAGGGCAAATTTTTTATATTTAGAGTTTATTATTTATTAGCAAGGTTGCAAATAACGTTTAGTGGTGTGTTGTGTTTGGGATTTTCATGTAGCGAATTGCGTATAGCGCAGATGTTGCGGAGATATATTTTTATAGCGGATAATATGTGTAAATATTTTTTTCCTATATACCACTACGTAATATATGCACTACAAAATCTAAAAGAAGAAATATGCAACACTAAAATATAATTAATATTAAAATATTAACAATAAAAGTTTGAAATGTTCTTGTCAAAAGTTACATGTCCAAAATCACAATATGATTAATATTAAAATACAACATATCTATCCATTAAAAAAAATCCATTAAAAAATCCATCAAAAACACTATTCAGACCGCTACATCACAACACACACACGCAAAACCGCTATTGCGGACCGCTTCAGTGCTATTTGCAACATATACACACACACACACTAAATAGCTGCTACACCGCACGCTATATCACAACACACATGCAACATCGTCATTGCGGACCGCTTCACTGCTAAATTTCAAAAACTACTATAACGCTGCTATTGTGCCGCTACATACCGTTATTTCACTGCTAAATTTCAGAAACTGCTATAACGCCGCTATTGTGCCGCTACATACCGTTATTTGCAATATTGTTTATTAGATATTGATCTTCAATGGTTTCGTATCATGTGATAAATAGTGTCATTCATGTATTTTAAGGAGAAAAGAAATGTCTATATTATTATACAGGGTAAATTTTGTTGCAAATCAAATTAACTAATAAATATCTTACATATGAAATATAAAAAGTTTAATGAAAGTGAATAATAAATCTTAAAGAATGAATAAAATGTTGCTCTCTTTCTATATATTCAAGGATGTTATATATGTTGTTACTGACGGTCACAGAGAAAGCTTTACAACCCTTGAATTGAGTTCTGACCTTGACTTGACCAATTGTTGCTCAGATGAATTAAAGGTATTAAAGTATAAACTCATGATTTTGCATGATGTTCTGCTTGCAATTATGTCCACCATTCATCTCTCATCCCTCACAATATAAAATAATATCAACTAGACTATAATTTGCAAAATACCTTTTTTATATGTTACATACCACTCGGTGTAGAAATCTAAACAGATTATACTTGTAATGTATCATTTTACATTTAATTACTTAACAATCACATCATTAATCTAACAAAATTAAGTACAGTTTTTTTGTTTTAAAAAACTTCAACTTATCCTGATTCCTGACATGTCTTGTTATACTTTGCAAGGATACCTCTAGTTTAGTGGAACAGAGAGGAAGTGGCTTCTTATTTATTGCTATCTCATTTCTGGCGTGATAAGATAATAACACATTCAACCTACCATTCCAGTACTTGAGATCTTCGGAGAACAAAACAAATCTACAACAACACCGTCAACACCCAATAAAAGAATAATGGGATTTGGCGAGGCGATCTTAATACGGAAAATGTGTGGTGAGTAAATTTATTGAAATGATCTTTCAAGAAAAGTATCAAATTATGGTACCGATGGACTAACAAGTTTGTTGATATGCAACTAATAAATTTATACTTTTATTTATTTATATGTCATTATCATTTGTTTGGATTTTTTTTTTTTACAATATTTCGATTTAAATATGTAGAACATAAATTTTTTTTGCTAAATGTAATATATGTTTTTATATAAAACTGTTAGTACTCAATTCACTATATCGTATTAAATAAAATATTTTAAACGAATTAGGTCTACTAAAAAAAGATTAATGATAGATAGAAAAATTGTGTCTTCTATTTTAATATGCTCTTATTTTCTTATTTTATCTCAGAAGATGCGCGTATTTCTCTCCTTTCATATTGAAGAACAATATATTCGTCACTTAAAAATGAATGAGTTATGATAGTAATAAAGTTTGTTATACCCAAAATATCTCATAAGTGACATATTTCACATCAAATTAATAAATTATTTCATTTCTATCTAAACTTTGTGCATATATGAGTGTCTATATTTTTTTTTCCTTGTTTGTTTTTGCTTTCCATTTATGTCTTACAGATTAATTTTTTAACTAAGGTTCACACATTTTTTTAATAGAAGGCAAATCACCTATTTAGACTTTGTTCCGTTAATTTAAAAAATCCATTTGCAGAAGAAAGCTTAAAAATATTATATTAGGAGGGTACAATAAAATATTTCTCCATCCGGCAGACTCTCTCTAGATCTATCTAAGAACCCCTGCTATCTATTTACGAGTATTTTGACCATAAATTAAACTCCCCTATTGTCGTTAAGATGATTAAGTTTTTGATTCCGCTTTTATCTTAAAATGTGATGTTGTTTCATTTTTTCTTAAGTTATGAGCATGTTACTATTATAGTTCGGAGTTCAGACCACCTTTACAATGCCTCTTTATTATACTTATTTTTATTTTTTGTCCAAAATTCTTAGGTTTTGTGCTTGCATTTGAGCTCTGAAAGATATGTACTTGAGTACTTCTGCCTATATACTGTATTTATATGATAATGCAAAATTAGTTATATCTATAAAAAATACTATATTGTGATTAACATTTCTTACTCGATGTATAATTATGTAGATAAGTCATTAATAACCATTAAGAAATCATATTTTTTTTTTCCTTTCATGACACATTGTCTACTCTATGTACCCTCTATACCGATGGTCTCAAAGAAAGAAACAATCATAAAAGTTGGAGACACAAAAGCACCACTCACTCATATATGAAGCACTCTCCACACCTTTTCGGCCTCCTCTCTCACTCACCAATCCAACAAAAACAAAAAAGCTAGCTCACCAACCAGCTTTCATCATTCCCCCCTATCATACCATCACTCTCTCTCTCTTCCCCCGCTATCATACCATCACTCTATCTCTATCAGCCATTGAGTATCAGTATCCAACAATCCACACCAAAGCCCTGAAACCAATACTCACAATGCGAGCTCAAACTCAAACCTTAATCCTCCCTCTTGTCCTTCTCCTCTCTCTCTTCTCTCTCTCCCATTCCCTCCCAGCCATTCCAGACCCATCTCTCCTCATCCCTTCCAGCATCGACACCAACCCGACCGATACCGCTCCCGGTACCGGCACCAGCACCATTCCGGCCTTCCCTGAACAATCCGACATTGCCTCTCTCTCCTGCCCCTTAAACCCTAATGACTCTCTCTTTCATTCTCTTTCTCTCTCTTGCCGTACCGACACGGGTACCAGCAAGCTCTCTTTCTCTAAATGCTGTCCGTCTCTTGCGGCGTATCTATATGCCGCTTACTCCGCCACGTCACTTCAGGTCACCAGCCCGAGCATTGCAAACCCAACCAAAACCGACCCACTACCCGTTTTGCCTGATGATGCAGAAGCCTGTGCCGGTTCAGTAGGCCGAGTCCTCAGAGAGAAAGGGGTGAAGCTGCCACGTGGCAACGGGACCTGTGACGTGGCTCTTTGTGGGTGTGGGATCAAGCTCAGGAGGATGACGTGTCAGAGCGGGATGTTTGCTGACGTGGATGGGATGTGGGTCCCTAATGCATACGTGGCAAGAAGGCTGGAGAGGGAGTGCTCTAGACAAGGATTGGCTGGCTGTGGTCGGTGTTTAAGAGCTCTTAATCAGGTATTTTTTTTTTTTTTGAGATAACTCATGATGAATTAAATTATAAATTAGTAGACTCGTTAAATATTGAATTAAAAAAAATGAGTTTGACTCGAACTTAAGTCTCTCTCAAAATTGATTGGATATTTTACTGTTTGAGTTAGCTTTGGCCCATCAATAATTTGAGTTTTTATGAACAAGTGCCTCATAAATTAATTTTTTTAAGGAATGTGTATTGAAGTAAAAAATAATATAGCTTTTTAAAGTGATAAAATCTATCATGTTGAGGATTTTGCGCTAGTTTGAATGCAATTTGTCTCTCTTTATGGTGAGAGTAGGGTCCTGAGACTTTAATGCTTTTCATGCATCAAAATGTGGGCTGGAGAAAGATAATTGAGTGAATTAATAAAGTGTGGTCTTTGCTTAAACACTACTCAACTATCTTTTGTTGGAAAGAATATATTGTTTGTAATAATATATGAATATGATTGCTTGATTGCTTAAGTTAATTAGTTGCATTTATGGTACATACTTTTTACAGGGCCATAAAGGCAAAAGTGTCACTGTATATAAAACATTTTAACTACTGGTGAAGTGTATTAATTATCACCTAAGACTTAATTTATTGCATGTAATGGCCAGTTCGTGCAGCTTTTGTTCCTTGGCTCTGAATCTCTGTGTTGAGATTCGTGCTCACTTGTGTTAGAGAATATTTGAACTAACAGTTTAACAAACACCGTTAAAGTTGCTTGGTACTTGTATTAATCCTAGTTAGATGCATTTCTTGATACTTGTTTATTTTTGTCAATTTTTATTGTTGTGATTCAAATCATTTATTCATTGTAAAAAAGTTTATATTGGATGAAAAATGTCTAATATTTTCGAAAAACATATCTCATAAACGACCTTTCTAATAAACGATTGAATTATTTCTTCTTTTACAGTTGAAGGCAGGCAACAATAATCTCACGACATCTGAAAAAAGAAAAACCGTTGAAACACACGATCAAGAATGCCAGTTAATGGGATTGACGTGGCTATTAATGCGAAATGGAACCAAATATCTCCAATCCGTTACTGGCGCCGTGCGAGCTCTGATGGTAGCTGAGGCAACTGGTTCAACAACTGATCCGACCGTCTGTTCCGTCCCAACTGACAATATGCCGTTAGCTGTCGGGTCCTCTCAGATCAACGGCCAGGATTCTGCTCCAGCTATCAGACTCATGCCGAGTTTCTATTTCTTGCTCGACTTTTTGATTCTGTCGACGTTTAGTATTTCGTTCTTGTAATTCTTGTTTTGTTTAATTTTGGTTAAGTAGTATTAGAAGAACTTTGTTAATGTAAGTAAGTATTTATTTTCTTTAAAATTCTACTTATTCCATTATTGTCATTTTATTCCAAACATGTGTGATAACAAAACCCCAAGAAAAATTCGTATGAACCTTGTGACGAAATATGTTTGGTTGCAAAGATAAACCAAAATGAAATAAACAATTGGATGTGAATTATAAGATAATAGTGGACCATGACAGAGATGCAAATGGAAACATTTATCGTGCATGGCGTGCCCACTTATACTAACAATCTTGTCCTATTTAATCATTGACCATTTGACATGTCAAATCAAACATACAAACTCTGTTTCTTTCCACAATTTTGATGCAATAATGCATTTATTTTTCTCGACATCATTGATGCAATAATGCATTGTATTGTGTCAAACCATGTTAAATTAATTAGTAATATATTATTTTTGTCATTCATTTATTGTTACAATCAAAATAAATTATCGATTCATCTTCACCATAAAAATAGGAACATATCACGTCACGTCACCTGCTTTTAAACATCAACATATCATATTTTTATATATTTTTAAGTTATTTACTATGTATGAAACTAATTGAAAAAGAATATCTTATGTAAATCAATATACTTTTTTATATTTTCATTATATATTTTTTATATAAACATATCTTTTTATAATTCTGTTATAACTTTATGAATTTTGACAACGCTGGTATTAGGTCCCAAAAATGAATTAATTTAACAGTGTTTGAGTTGAGAAGGCTTAAAAGCAGCTCTAATGGGCTTAATTTAGTTCAAATCATTCAACTTGAACGGGTTCATTTTGGAAAAAAAATACTTATTACTGGGCTGGGCTTGTCAACTAAATATATATCCGTTTATTTTTACTATTACTATTGATTATATGAACTGATATAATATAAGCCTAATCTAATCTCACTCAAAATCGCATCAATTTCACACTTACAATCAGGTTTGTGCGAATTTTTTCTCTTTTTCTGCTCAATTTTGAGTTATCATTTCGCCATTCTTCTTTTGTGCGAATTTACTTGCGATTTTACTAACAGCAGAAAGAATTCGTGCGAAATTCTTCTGTGATCTTGTTCCAATTTTGGGATTCTGTGTTAGAACAAATGGGTCTTTGTTTTAATTTAAGCTCACTATTTCACTGACAGTGTACTCACAGTCTGATTTTTTTCAATTTTTTGTTTGAAAAGAGGCTGGAAATATGAATGAAGAGCTGCCCAAATGCAATTGGAAGTAAATTTCAGCGCTTTTCCTAAAACAATGAGGTAATTGTCATCAAACCTCTCAATTGCACTGTTAAAAGTAGAGAAATTAGTCCAAGTTGTGAGAATTTTGATATGCAGGTTGAGTGGAGCTTTAAGTTCCAAGCTTTTTTACTTGTGGGTCCCTCAGAGAAGTTTAATCGTGCGCAGGTCCTTCTCTTCACGTAAGTTTTGTAGTAAAGATGAATTTGAGCGGCAGGTTTCAAAGGTTATTAAGGCTCTAAATGAGGTAATTAATTTCTAATTGGTACTCTCTTTTTAAGCTAATTTTGTTGGTTTGTTATGTATGTTTTATGGTGATTATGGTATTTTGCAGGGTTCGATTCCGATTTTTATAGACGAACAAAATGTGAAGATTAAAAAACCCAATTTTGACAAATTTTGCGCGAGATTTCCTTCCATTAAAATCGGCAATTCGCCACCTGTCCAGCTTTATGAAAAAACTGAAAAAGTTGAGATATCAGAAAAATTCGAAAAATGGGAAAAGTTTGCAAAATCAGAAAAAATTGAAGAATCGAAGAAATTAAAAAATTTGGAGAAATATGAAAAAGTGGAGAAAATTGAAAAAATTGAGAAAATTGAAAAAGTTGAGAGTCCAGTTCAGAAAGAGAGTTATTCTTTTGAAATGTTGAGTCCAGTTGTGAAAGAAAAGGAGATGATTATTGTTCAAAAGCCCCAATTTGAAATAAGTTCGCCATGGGAAAATATTTTGGACCAAACTGTAAAATGCATACCTGGTATTTCTAGCGCCATGGCGAAAAAGCTTGAGAATAGTGGATTTCACACCGTAAATATTATTTTATTATTTCTTTTAACTCTGGAAAGTAATTTATGCATACCTTTCTGAAAAAATAAGGGAATTTGCAAAAATAGACCCTCACCTCAATTGTGCTTAAATTGCAAAAAAGAACCCTCAATTTAAAAAAAAAATGCAAAACACCTTCCTATTTATTAGGAAATTGCAAATAAAGTTTATTTTATCAAAAAGTTAATTTATTCAAAAAGAAATATTAATTAGAGTAATTAAGATTAGCAAACAAGGGCTTTTTGCAATTTCCATTAATGTTTCTTTTTGCAATTTAACAATAATGCAGGGTCTTTTTGCAAATTTCCCAAAAATTAATAACATTATTTGATTAATTTCTTTTAATAATAATAATTTAGGTGAGGAAATTATTAAATCATTTTCCAAGAATGTATGCTGATCAACAAAACGCACGAGGGCCAATAGAAGACGGCCATTATTTCATGTCTGTTGGTTCCGTTATTTCCTCTAAGTAAGATTTGATCATTTATATCTATTAATTTTATTATTATTATTATTAAAATTTAAAATTGACATTATATTTATGAATTTTGGGATGTGCTCCAAATGAACCTATATTTTTCCTCCGAGTAAGTTTTTTGCATTTGTAATTATTATATTTGCAACTTTAGTATCATTTTAAAATTGATATTTTTACAATAAACTTTTGGGAAGTTTCCAAAGTACCCATATATTTTTCTCACATGTATGAAAACCCCTCTGACGTTTGGAATTAAAAAAAAAAACTACTTACATTACATATCAGTTTTAATTATTCGAGAAAAAGTTAAAAGTGGATCTTTTTTTAAGATTCCAAAAGTATGAGAGATTTTTATTAATCTTAGAAAATATATGTTTTTTGTTTTGAAAAATTTCCTTAATTATTTTTTTAATAGGGGAATAAAGGGCGGTCAACTAGGAATCCATGAAGTGGTTGTGGGTTGCGAATTTCAAGATTCAGATTCAAACCCAAATTCAAATAAAACGATTTATTTGCATCTTAAAAAATTCTTCAAAGGGATAAGATTCACAAATTACGGATTTCTTAACAAAATCGCGTCGAAATATAAACAAGGCGATCAAGTCTATGTCAGCGGTAAGGTGAGTGTTTCAAAAAAGTCCTTATTTTATTTTATATTTATGAAAAAGACCCTATTGTTTTGAATATTGAAAAAATCGCCTACTTCGAGCTTTCCAATTTCAAGAAACCACTAACTTTTGGAATAAATGTTAGTTTTTATTTTCAAAACCCCTTACTTTTAATGTTTTATTTTAAAAAAAGTAACTCATTTTGATATAAATATAGAAATAATATGTTAATTTTGAAATAATATAAATAATTTGCAGATTGTGTTGACATATTATTTAATATTTGTCACTATTTATATATTATTTGAATATTATGTTGATTTTTCAAAAAACAAAAGTTAACGTTCAGCGGTTTTTGAGAACTTCAAAATTTAGGGGTTCTTTTTTCAAAAATTGAAAGTTAAAAGTCGGGTTTCTTTTTTTCAATATTCCAAAAGACAGTGGTTTTTATGAGTACTACAAAACACAAGTTTTTTTATTAAAATTTCCCTAAAAAATATGTGTAGGTACGCAAAATGCGGGCTGAAAATCATTACGAAATGAGAGAATATAATATCGGTATGCTTCTAGAAGAAAAAGAAAAATATAAAAATATGGACGAAAAGCCTTATCCTGTTTATCCTTCCAAATTCGGCCTTAAACCTGAATTTATTTTAGACGCGATTTCCAGGTAACTTTTCATACACACCCCCCTGAAAATTAAGAATTTTGTAGAAGTACCTTTTAATAAGGGTTTCTTTTTTTTGGAATTTTTGAATTTTTGCAGGGCTTTGAATATTTTGAGTTATGCTATTGATCCGATGCCTCAGGAAGTTCTTAATGAGTTCAATTTATTAAATTTGTATGATGTAAGTTTGTGTATTACATTTTGTTATATTTATAATTTATCACTTTGTTTGTATGAGATTGATGTATTTATTTAATGCGATATATTATTTATCTTAAGATTTATATTATTTTTTTCAGGCTTATGTTTGTATACACAGTCCAAAGACAGTAAATGACGCTGACCTGGCACGCAGGAGACTTATTTTCGACGAATTTTTTTACCTCCAGGTCCCTTAATTTTATCACATTTACCCAATTATATTCCATTTTTCATTATTTACTTTGAAATTGCTATTTTTGATGGTCTCTTTTACCTCCAGTACTTTAATTTCATTATACTACAGAATCACACCTCATAATTTACAAATTCTTTTCATTTATTTATTTTGAAGTTGCTATTTTCGACGAATTGTTTTACCTCCAGGTCCCTCAATTTTATCACATTCACACAATTATATTTCATACTTCGTAAATTATTTCCAATATTTATTTTGAAATTGCTGGTTTTTATGATCTCTTTTACCTCCGGTACCTTAATTTTATTATATTACACAATTACATCTCATAATTTACAATTTATTTTCATTTATTATTTTCGACAAATTCTTTTATTCTATCAAATTCACACAATTACATCACATCTCACACTTTACAAATCATTTTATTTATTTATTTCTATTTATTTATTTATAATTTATTTATTCATTTGAATTATTATTTATTTATCCAGCTGGCGAGGTTATTTCAAATGCTGGAATCGCTGGGCACGAGTCTAGAGAGAGAGGAACTACTAAACAAATACAAAAATAATGAGATCAATAAAGTGTGTGTGAGTGAGTGGGCCCCACTCACAAGAAGTTTACTAGAGTCTCTGCCTTATTCTCTCACTAATAGTCAGCTCAGCGCGGTTTCCGAGATTATTCTGGATCTTAAACGACCTGTTCCAATGAACCGGCTCCTTCAGGTGGGTTTTGAAATTAAATAAAGAAATAGTTTTATTTATATATTTATTTTATGTTATTATATATTTATTTGTTTTTGGTTTTTAGGGGGATGTGGGATGTGGAAAGACTGTGGTTGCGTTCCTTGCATGCATGGAAGTAATTGCGTCAGGATTTCAGGTATTTTTGTAATGAAAAAATAATATAAATATATATTTTCCCGCGAAATCTCTTAATTTTCACTAAAATTTCTCCAAACACTAACATAATTCGGGATATTAAACTTAAAGCCATAAAAATCTGAATATAGAAAACTTAAAAGGCACGAATTGTGAATATAGAAAACTTAAAGGGGCGTGAATCGTGAATATAGAAAACTTAAAGAGACAATAATCGTGAATATAGAAAACTCAAAGAATCATAAATTGTGAATATAGAAACTCAAAGAATCATAAATCGTGAATATATCCAACAACTCCTACACTCACCATACTAATTTATTTTTATTTGATTTATTTATTTTTTTAATTTTAATATAATTCAGGCGGCATTTATGGTCCCAACAGAACTGCTGGCGATCCAGCACTTCGACCTCCTCAACAGCCTTCTCACCGACTTCAATTTGGATCCGAAGCCCAAAACCGCATTATTAACGGGTTCGACTCCGGTAAGAGAATCCAAACTCATTTTAAAGGGGCTTCAGAACGGAGAGATCTCATTGGTCATCGGGACCCACAGCCTGATTTCGGAGAAGATAGAATTTAATAATTTAAGGATTGCGGTTATCGATGAGCAGCATAGATTCGGGGTCATTCAAAGAGGAAGGTTCAACAGCAAGGTAATTAGTTTAGTTACTAGTTTTGTAATAGGGAGTTTAGGGTTTAAGGTTTAAGGTTTTGGGGTGACTTAACCTCAACCATAACGGGTCGAAACCCGGTAAGAGAATCCAGATTAATTCTGAAAGGGCTTCAGATTGATTTCTGAGAAGATTGCGTTTAGTAATTTGAGGATTGCGGTTATCGATGAGCAGCATAGATTTGGGGTTATTCAGAGAGGGAGGTTTAATAGCAAGGTGAGAGAAAATTGAATCGGGAATTTTGCGTGTATAACCCTTTTAAGGTTTAACAAAAGAAAAACCTTAATTTTAACCCGAAGAAACTTGATTGTCAATTTATTTGTCTGATTAACCCGGTTTAGAGCTCGAAATCTGAGATGTTAAAAATGGGATTTTGACTTGTGCCTCAGTTTTTTATGCATTTTGTTTAATAGCAAGGTGGGAATGTTTTTTAATAGCGAGATTTGCATATATAACCCTATTAAGTTTTAATTTAACGGTGAGTTTTTATTTGAAAGTCTGAGCAGGGCTAGTGAGAGAAGAATCGAGTAGTATTTGAGAAATGTATGTTAGAATTTAGATATATAAACTTGCCTTTGTAATACTCTGGTTGATTTAATTAAACTTTTTATTTATTTACTTATTTTTATTATTTGTGTGGGTGATAGTTATTTTCAAGATCGAGAGAAGATAGCGCGGATGCCGATGCGAATTCTGAAGAGGATAAATCCTACATGGCGCCACATATACTCGCCATGTCAGCGACGCCCATTCCAAGAACTCTCGCGCTCGCTTTGTATGGTGATATGTCATTGACTCAGGTATTTTATTTTAACACCTTAATTGTTTTTTTAATTATGGCTTAATTGTTGCAAAAACTAGTTTTTTTTGACATTTAAAAGTATTTTTGTTGGAGATTACGGATTTGCCACCAGGGAGACAGCCGATAGAAACCCTAGTTTTCGAAGGAAACGAGACGGGCTTTGAAAAAGCTTTTAAGGTAATTGAAAATTTGAAAAGTCAAAGCAGTGATTTTCATATCAAACTTAAGGGTAAATTTCACCGTAGGTCACTCAACTTTCAAAAAATAATCAAATAAGTCACTCAACTTTCAATTATCCCCTACAAGTCACTCAACTTTAAAAAAAATATCAAATAAGTCACTGAATTTTTAATTGTCCACTATAGGTCACTCAACTTTCAAAAATAATCAAAATAGGTCACCCAATTAGTTGAAAAATACAAATAAGTCATCCGATATGAGTGACCTATTTGATAATTTTTGAAAGTTGAATGACCTATTTGAACATTTTTTTGAAGTTGAGTGACCTATATGGGATAATTGAAAGTTGAGTGACTTATTTGGTCATTTTTGAAAGTTGAGTGACCTATAGGGGACAATTGAAAGTTGAGTGACCTATTTGGTCATTTTTTAAAAGTTGAGTGACCTGGGGTGAAATTTACCCCAAACTTAATTAAAAATTAAATTTAATGTTTACATATCATATAAATGAATTTTTCTTCAAAACATAAAAAACCTTTAACTTTTTAGATTCTCTCTTTCGGTCCCTCTAAACCAGATTATTTTTCTCTTATCCCCCTTAAAATGATAGAATAATTAATTCACTTTATTGTACAATAGAGGGATTAAAAAGAGAGAATATAAATACTTGGGGGCGTTTTCTCAAAACATTCAGAAAGGTTAGGGTATTTTTGAAAAATGTATAAAAATAATGAAAACAGATGATGGAGGATGAGCTGGCGGACGGAGGGAAGGTTTATATAGTTTATCCTATCATAGAGGAGTCCGAACAGCTGCCTCAGCTTCACGCTGCTGCTACTGATTATGAGTCCGTCGCCGGCAAATTCAAGGGGTAATACAATAATTATTATCATTAATCAATTAACTAATTATTGTCGTTATTATTACTCTTTAGCTCATTGTCTTAATTTATGTATTGTTTCCATTGAACGAAATAGAATACAGACAAAACCGGAGTAATCCAAAAATATAGGCGGTTTTGAAACTAGGGAAAAAGAAAAAAGTTCAATCAGATGGAATGCTAATTAGAATCGTTAAAACTCGCACGGCGGGCAAAATAAACTCAAAATTCATTCCACTTCTTAATTTAGGTCTAAATTTTTCCAAATTAAAGCATCTTGCTCCAACATCCAGGTACAGCTGCGGGCTGCTCCACGGGCGGATGAAATCCGAGGAAAAAGACGAAGCCTTAAAACAGTTCCGGGACGGGACAACGCAATTATTGTTAGCCACGCAGGTGATCGAGATCGGCGTTGATGTTCCGGACGCGAGCATGATGGTCGTGGTTAATGCCGAGCGGTTTGGGATCGCGCAGCTGCATCAGTTGAGGGGTCGGGTCGGCCGTGGGAGTCGTAAATCCAGGTGGTTAAATACATAGAAATACAGAAATTTTCTTCATTATTGTATTACTAATATATGTTATTCTGTTTGAAATCATGTGGGGCATGACCCTATAAAGCTCCGGCCCTGTTGTTTAGTTTAGTTAGTTAGTTAGTTTAGTTAGTTGTTCAGGATTGGACAGTTAGTTAGGTGAATGCACTTAACATGGTTTATGAGTGTTTAGTGGGGTTATTTTATTTATGCACGATAGTTCTCATTTTTACGTCATACAAATACACTTCACATCCACTTTCCATCTTCACAACTAAATTCATCCATCAATCCATCCATTCATTCTCTTTCCCATCCAGGTGCATCTTACTCTCCTCAACATCGAGCGCCCTGGAGAGATTAAAGGTGTTGGAAAGATCCTCCGATGGATTCTACTTAGCCAATGCAGATTTGTTGCTGCGCGGGCCGGGTGACTTGCTGGGCAAGAAACAGTCCGGTCACCTGCCCGAGTTCCCCGTCACCCGGCTCGAGGTAGATGGGAATGTTCTCCAAGAAGCTCATCTTGCTGCCCTGGTAGGAAAATTACCCTTTTGCCCTTGTTTAGTGTATGTATTGTTTGGTTGGATAATTGAGTTTCATGTGTGCCCTACGAGTTACAAAACCTCGTGATATCACGTTTTGCTTTTGCCCCGTCAAAATGTGAAATATCAAGAATGTTGAATGCCCATATAAAACGTAAGAAATATCATGGGTGTATGCCCTTCCTTTTCTAAAATTTCAAATTTTGTTTACTAAAATTCCCTTTTTTATACTTATTCTTATATTAATAAAAATTCTTACATTTTATTGGGGTATATATATATTATGTTTTGTTGGGTTATCCATAATATTTCTCAGTTTGTAGGGGTATACATGATATTTTGATGAAATTGCCCTTATACTTTATCATATATGATATTTATATTTATATTTCATTTATTTATTTATTTATTTATTTATTTGTTATTTGTGTGTTATTCAGAGCGTATTAGGTACGAGTAATGATTTAGACAAATATCCAGGACTGAAAGCTGAACTTAGCATGAGACAGCCTTTGTGTATTTTGGGGGACTAAGTTGAAAAGAAAGACTGAAAGAGGGGCTATTTTGTAAATTTCTGAGGTTAGGAATGTTTTTGTTTTGGCCCCTCATGTTTTGAGAAATGTGTGAAAGAGGAGGGAGAGTTGTAGGAAGCCCTTCATGGTTATGTTGCTTTTTTTTTTGTTTGTTCTTTTGTAAATTATGGTATCATTTGTTAGTTTA
The DNA here is from genome assembly GCA_024447665.1 of Juncus inflexus. NCBI lineage: Eukaryota > Viridiplantae > Streptophyta > Magnoliopsida > Poales > Juncaceae > Juncus > Juncus inflexus. Next base: position 12,289,981 of record JAJHPC010000007.1, on the reverse strand, counting down.
TTATTTTGTTTTGTTCTTTGAAGAAAAAGGTAGACATAATCAATAGGAATTTACAGTATACTAATTAGGATAAGCTTGTTTCTAAAATATTTCATGATATGATAAAATAATACTATTTTAATTCGACAAATTACACTTGCGTGTAAAGATAATTATTCTTTTATGACAATTAGACAAAAAGTATTTCTCCGTTCAAAAATTAGGTAATTTTTTTTTAAATTGAGAAATTAGGTAGTTCTTAGGATCCACAATATCTAGATCGGCCACGTAACGAACTTTTATCTGAAAGGTTTTTGTATCCACGTGTCGAGTCTATGTAACACGTTAGGATTTTGGATCTCTTGTATCATCAACAATAGGTGTGGAATGAAAAAAAATATCTCTATTCTCAAACAAGAGAAGCAAAAATATTCTATAATTGATGTTGTGAAAATTTTAAAATTTTATTCTATTGATATGCAAAAAAGAATAATTTTTTTTTGTTATAAAGGGTCTAGTGACTGGCGTGATAATATATATATATATTTATATACTAAATTGAAAAATCTTAGAAGTTGATATTCCAAGCGTTTGAAGATATTTTAGATATGAATACAGCAATAACAAAAAATCATTCAAAAAAATAATCAAAAGCCACTTGAATTATTACAAACTTCAATCCACTTAAGATCTTCACACATCCTACAGTAATTCCTTATTATTTTACCAACTCTTTTTAGTTACAAAAAGCCTCTCTTTCTAGTTTCTTGTACTCATCGCCTCCTAACAAAAAGCACTTTAGATTACACGTATATTTTACAAATCGAGCCGTCATATCGGATATTGTATCAGATAATCGATATCCATATCGGAATACTCAAATATTGCATTAAACGCTTTACTATTTTAATATTTTATTCTGAATAATAACAGATGTATCATATCTTATTTTTTTTTTCTAAAATATATTATCATCGTATCTATATCGTATCAGATATCGTATACCCACATCAGTATACTTGCAAATGCAATACATAAAGCCCCTCACCTGAACGCCCTTCTCTCTCTTCTCCATTTAACACACTCTCTCTCTCTCTCTCTCTCTCTCTCCACATAAACTCACTCTCACTCAAACAAAAAGCCTCAATCTGCCCTCACTCACAAACTGTGGCCATTAATGTCGACATGTGTGGATCCTCTTGTGGTAGGAAGGGTGATAGGAGAGGTGGTGGATCTCTTTGTGCCAAGCATAGCCATGTCAGTAAACTACGGTTCAAAACACATCAACAACGGCTGTGATATCAAGCCATCCCTCGCTGCCAATCCACCAACTCTCAATATTGCTGGCAAAACATGCGATCTATATACTCTTGTTAGTTTATTTTGTTTGTGTATATATATTTCTATAAGTGTTATTTGCGTTGACTATATATTTCTATGCATGTTACATTCTGAATGACTTGTTGGTTCAAAACTCAAAATTAGAACCAGTGAAAGTTACAAAAACGTTCAAAACATTTCACCCATATGGATTTATAATTAATATACTAATATATTAATTATTATGATTTTATTCTAAATTAAGGTATGATATAGTAATATAACATTATTGATTAGGTGAAGTATTCAACTATATATGTTTTGCTTTTTCTTTTGTAAATATGTATAGGTAATGACAGATCCAGATGCACCAAGCCCTAGTGAGCCTACAATGAGAGAGTGGCTTCACTGGTAACAAACAAAACTAAATTTTTCTTATAAGAAAGAATTTCAAATCAGTGATTTTTATTTGTTTATTTTACAGATAATTCTAATATATACTTTTATTATACTTTTTGGCAGGTTGGTGGTGAACATACCTGGTGGCACAGATCCGACTCAAGGCAAGTGTTTACCAAGCTAAAATTGTATATATTTAACTCAAATTTTAATTCAAAACTCGAAATTTTACTTCTACATTTTGATGTCAATTAAAATTTGAATCAACAATCTTTTGTGAAATGCACTTTACTCAATCAATTAGAGAATAAGTAAATTATAATAAAGAAGTATAATTAATTGATAAGTTTCGTTTTTTTTATAGATTCAGAGAAGTTTCTTTTGGCATTGTTAATTTTAAATAAAAGTAATTTCTTATTAGAAACAGATATAATATATCAGTAAATTTTGTACAGTTCATCCCTGAAATGCCATTTTTCTTATCGATGTAATATTTTTTTACTTGAGGATAATTTTTGAGGAATACGGACAGGGACATATTAAATCGTTATTTAACAGAAATTGTTCAGTCGTGTAGTGCCGTCAAAACGATGCCATTTTGGCCTTAACACCTGTCGTCATTTTGGACTTCCACGTCTCAGGGTCATGATCATGTCAACACGTGTGCAGCCACATCAGCTTACACGTTTCACTTCTCTCTGTTTAGTTCATCCCCCTTGCATTAATTCAATACTGGTGTTGTTCGAAAAGCCAATGAACTTGTCATATCAAAAAGAAAAAAGAATATAATAAAACAAAGGCGAACTCATGTGTCCATATACACACGCAAGCATGCATGACAAAAGCCTACGGGCGCGCAAAAAAAAAAAAAAAAAAAACATGCATGACAAACATTCACGTAGCTTCCTCTTTTTCAAAGCAATTTCTAATTTCTTTCATTAACCATGTATGAAAAATACTTTGGCAGGAGAGGAGGTGATGCCATACATGGGCCCGCATCCACCTATCGGAATTCACCGATACGTGTTCGTGTTGTTCAAGCAACAATCTCGCTTAACAGACGTCAGGCCGCCTCCAGAGCGAGCATGTTTCAACACACGATATTTTTCAGCGTCTTACAATCTTGGCCTTCCTGCTGCTGCTGCATATTTCAACTCTCATAAAGAACCAGCTGGAATTAGCCGTCGCCGTTAGATTATCATGTGGAGTGATATAAATATGCACTATGTATTATCAAATTGAATACGATGCATGAATGTTGATGATGTGCATAATGTTGATGATGTGCATGCATTGTGTTTAAATTTGAACTAACTATATTGGTATGTTGGTAGTGTGTGTTGTGCGCGTGTGTATATGTTTGTGTTCGTGTTAGAAATTTAGTTTTTGAATTTAAGTGTGGTTTATATTTGATTTGGGTGGAGTGGTTATGAGATTATTAACATGTGATGATATGTCTCTGAATATTACTACTTACTAGTGTCTTTCAAATATAAAATCTATTGTATCATGTCGTATGTATCATATGAATCTTATGATATAAGTTACATTATGCACATCTAAATATATTATTCATTTAGTTGTTGGATTACATGTGTGTGTATATATATATTACTTGTAGTACTTTTAATTTGTTCTATTGTGCATATATATAATTTAAAATATATAATAATTATATCATAGAAAAATATATATTTATGATAAAACAATTCATAAATATAATAAAATTCTATAGTTAAGATGATAATAATATATGTGAATCATAAAAACAGTTTATAAGATATAAAAAGTAATATATATAATAAAATATCATATATAAATATTAACAACATACATACAAATGATAAATCATATATAATACATATTAATTATTATATATAAATATCAAAAGATAGTATATGCGCATAGATAACACAGTATAAATATGAAAAATAAATAAATATAATACATACAAATGATAAATCATATATAATACATATTAATTATTATATATAAATATCAAAAGATAGTATATGCGTATAGATAACACAGTATAAATATGAAAAAGAAATATATATATATATATATATATATATATATATATATATATATATATATATATATATATATATATATATATATATATATATATATATATATTTAATGATGTGTCGAATTTTTATTTGGGGCCAAACCGACATGATAGATGCCAAACTCTTTAATATATTCACTCATTTGTTTTTCTTGTGAATCGTATCACTCGATTTCCATCTCTTGAATTGAAATGAAACCTAGTTGGAATCCAAGATCACGATTTGATTCGATTTAAGTTTTGTACTTTGAATCTTTGATGTGGGTAACTTGGATTAGTTGTCTCAATTTGAGTCGTCTGATTGTCTTTGAGCTAACCGTGGAGGGACAGGTGTCCCAATGAATATTTTATTCATATCATAATCCCGTTTGATCTTGTACTAAGAATGCTTCTATCAATTCTTGCTTTTAGAGTGACTTATTCTTTGAAAATGATATGCCTTAAAAGATGGGTAAATTTTAGTGTAGTTAACTTTAAGATTTGACGAATAACTCATCAAACTTTCAAATTTTTTCTATATGAATTAATTTTTAATTGGTCCAAATATATTATTTAGTTAATTTTTCATTCATTTATTGACGGAGATGATAGATGAACACTATGTCATTGTTGATTTAAGTAGTTCACAAAAATCATCGACTTGAGAAATATAATAATCATTTCAAGTTCAAATAAATGGATGCAAATAGTTTCTAGCCTAATTAGTCAAGTCCAAAACTTATAAAATTAGAAGTTGTGAGTTCAAATCGAACTTATAAAATTAGAAGTTGTGAGTTCAAATCTTCGTTGACACACTTCTGCAATAGTTGCTGCTCTAAAAAAAAGTTCAAATCAATAGATGTTATCCAACTTTATAATTGTACCAATACATATCACTCAACCTCAAAATATGCACTGATCACTCAACTCAAAAATATATATCATCACATGCCACTCAACTATGAAATGTATTACCATAGATCACTCAACGTTAAAGTATTATCACACGATAGATATCATTCAAATTTGAAGGACCTTGTGTGATAATTTAAAATATAATGAGTAAAGATAAATTACTAAAATTGAGTGATTTCTTGTGATAATATTTTAAAGTTGAATAAATCTTACACTAATATTTTAAAGTTGAGCGAACATGGGTGATGTACTTTTGAAGTTGAATTGACTAGGGTGAAATATTTTTGAGTTAAATATATATGATTATTGATTACTGAAAGTTGGATGGTCCATTTTGTCAAAACATAAAATTGAAGGGTCTATTTTGTCAAAACATAAAATTGAGTGACGTGATGAAATTTATCCTTTAAAAGATTAAAATAACTTACAATTTAAAATTTCTTTTTCTCCTTTTTTTTATTTCTTATTGATCAATAGAATAAATTCAGTAGTTGGAACAAACAAAATGTACTAAATAATCTATCCTTTGTAAGTTTCATAATTAATTATCCCTTACAACATTTTCTCTAATTATAAGCGAGTATTAATCTAAGCAAAAAATAAAAAATAAATCCCCTCATTAAAGTTTCAACAAACCCTAAATCAAAAAGTAATAGGATATAAGATTTAATCTCACCTCTCTCTCAAATCCCAAACTAAACAAAATTGCAAAAAAAGATAAAAGATCCAGCAAAACTCACAAAATTAAAGTTCATCATGCGTCTTGGATTGTGAATCGTCTGATTTAGTATTTGACGAATTATCAGATTTTTCTTCTTTTGTTTCGTTTTCATTTGATTTATCATTTGAATCAGTTTTATTATCATTTTCTTTATTTGCCTTTTCTTCCTTTGTTGCTTTTTCTACCTTCGGTTTTGGTTTCGGTATTCTATTTACACTCGCCACCTAAAAGTGAAAAAAAAAATTTGTAATGTGAATAAAATAAAATTTATATTTAATATAAAATAGGGAAAAAATATTTTACCTTTTCTTGTAATTTTGTGATTTTGTCGAAAACGTCTCCAGATGTGAAAACTGGTGTTTGAAAATCAGGCGTGCTAAAACAAAAAATAAAATAAAATAAGTTAATAATAAATATTTCATGTTTTTAACCGGTACAAATGAAAATAAATAAATATAGAGGTGTGAAAAATAATAATAAAAGGAATAATTTGTACTTCTTTTGTTGGGTTTCCTTTTCTTCTAACCAATTCTTTAACTTTTCCGCTTCACTCACAACCTAATTTGAAAAAAAATTAAAAAAATTTACTCAAATTATTCAAAAAAAGAATGACTTAAATATAATTGTAAAATAGTTAACATACCTCATCAATCCTAGATTTTGGAAGCCACGATTTGTTTGTCTCCCAATTACTCACAATCTGCATTATAAAAAATAAATAAAATAAATAAATTTATATAAATAAATAAATAATGAAAAAAATTACCATTTTCAAATCATCTAAATATGATCTGGCATATTCACAAGCAGTTGGTCTAGCAGTCAACTCAGTCAATCTAAAACCAAAATTAACAAACAAATTAATAAAATAAATAAAAAAAGTGTAATTAACCTATAAAGAGAAAGATGTGAAAAAAAATAAAAGAGATAATAACATGAATAAAAATATAAAAACCTTGAAAAAATTGGGTCGCCAATATTTGTGAGTAAATCGAGTTTTTCTTTGAATTCATTTGCTTGCGCATCCTCTCCATCCATATACAACCATTCTTGCACCTTTAAATAAATATTTAATTATAAAAGAATGTAATTCACATAAAATAAAAAATATATATTATTTAATCATAATTTATTAATTTATTAAATTACCTCTGATAGTTTCTCCATGAAGGAATTTCTCTCCTCTTCTGTGGAAACCTTTTTCACGTCCTCATTATCCTCCAACTGCAAAAAAAATAAACATATTAAAATTAATTAATAAATAAAATTTAAATTAAATAAAAAAAGAAATGAAGTAAATAATATACCTTTTCTCTTGTGGAGTAAATATACTCTTCTAATTTATTTTTAAGCTCAGCTGTTCTTCTCTTCTCAATATCTTTTTTATCGAGCGCTTCTAATCTATTTTTCGCCTCCTTAAATTCTTCTTTTGACAATATTGCCCCTGGCCCCACTGCCTTTTCCACTATCTGTCTCATAAAAAAATTATAAAATTAAAATAAAAAATAAATTAGAGATAATTATTCCTTTTAATATAAATAATTATATTTTACCTTTAAAGGAACCCTAAAAGTGCGTTTCTTCAGCACTTTCTCAGTGGTAATTTCCTCCTCATTGTTAGTCTTTCCCTCATCCTTATTATTATTCTCATTCTTATTATTATTATTATTATTATTATTATTATTAGCATTTTCAGTTTCATTTTTATTAGTATTATTACTAGTCTCATTATTACTATCAGTGGCGTTTTGGTTAATAGTTTCCAAAGTGAGGTTCTTCTTTTTGGGCACGTCAACCCACTCGGTTATTTCGATTACTGCTTCAGCTCGGTCTAGAGAGAGAATCCCGCTTCTAGAGAGAGAGAAATGCATCATCGCTTTTATTGGCGCTGAGAGATTGCGAGCTGAATACCTGAGTAGCAAAATATTGATGAACATTGTAAGTTTATTATTATAATATAGTAATTTTGATAAAAATAGAATATTAAAGAGAAATAATAATGTACTTTTCGGTGGCGTCTTTTAGACCGGAAATTGAATATTCAGCAAATTTGTTTGAAGAAACGCCAGGTGGCAGTTCGTTTTCGTAGCTTAGTGATACTTCAAAATCCTTATCGTACTTTATTGACCTATACATCTGCAAATATAAAATGAATAAAATAAATCAACCTACAAAATATAATAACTAAACAAATATATATTAAATAAAATAAATAAATAAATAAATAATTAAAATAAAAGTAAAAATTAATTAAAATTAAAAAATTAATTAAAATAAATAAAATATATGTGAAGAACATAATAATTTAACTAGCACAATATAGCAAAATATGTACGATAAAAACATCATAATTTAACTAGCACATTCTTACCAAGTACAAAACATGAATACTCTTTCTATTATTTCATTTTTTTAATTATTACCTTAACAGGCATTTTTTTCATGCGGGGAACCAAAACCCGGTCAAAACTCTCATCCAGTTTAATTAAATCTGAGCCGTCCAAATTGAGAGTAAATCCATAAGGAGATCCATCAACCATTCCTAATTTCCGATTTAATTTAATTCCGTCGCTTATGTTGGCAGCGTGTAAAGACGAACCGAGAACTATCGCCTCGTCAGCGTCCAGGTGGCGGTCTAAGGAATTTCGACCTAGATACTCTTGCAATTTCGCCTGATAAATAAATTGAAAAAATATATCAAAAAAATTATGTTCGATAAAAAGTAAAACTTACATTGAATTTTTCAATTGAAGTTATTTGATTTATATTGAATTATTATTTCTATTGAAAGCAAATTATTCGAAAACTTGATGGAAAGTGTGGTCATTTATACGTTGAGGGTAAAATAGTCATTTCTAAAAATTTAACAAACCATTAGATGGAAAAGTAGATGGTAGAGGTTTTTTGAAAAGGAAATACTACTCACAGGGAGAAATTTGAAAATCTGAAAACTCAGGTTTTCTTATTAATATTCAAAAAAGTTAGGTTTTTTTTTATTTCCCTATTTTATATGGTGCTTTAATTTAATTCAGATTAACCCAAAATATCTTTTAAATTCCTGAACTAACCCAATATTTGAATTTATTTTCATACTCCAACCCCAAAATAGACTTTCAAAGTCCGTTTTTATGAATCTTTTTACTTTCAATGTCCGTTTTGAGAAAAAAAAAGTTAATAATGGGTTAGTTTGGGAATTTCCAGATTTTTTTGGGGTTAGTATAAAAAATTACCTATATGGCATTTTTAATTGAAAATTGAAGTGAGATTAATGTACCTGTAATTTTGGGACACGTGTCGCGCCACCAATCAATTCTACCGCATAAATATCCTCAATTTTCAAACCGGAATTTGAGATTACTTCTTTAAGAGGAATCAAAGCTTGATCCCACAAATCTCCACATAATTCCTCAAATTTCTCTCTTGTTATTGTGCTCCTATTAAAAAAAGATTCAAACTTTAACACAAATGATTGAATTTAAATTGAAAATTTGAAGAGATTATTAATTTATTTAATTTACCTAAAATCAAGATCATTGTACAATGATTCAACCGAAATTGGGGCGGCGGTATTCGCACTGAGAATTTCTTTCGTGCGTTTGACTTGTTTTTTCAATTTGGCCATCGATTTGGGATAATTTCTCACATCAATTCCGTTATCTAATTGCTTGTTAAATTCATCCGCAAAGTACTGCACCAATCTCATCTCCATTTCTTGGCCCCCAAGCCTCGCGTTCCATCTCACATCCTTCACCTGAAATTATATTCAGTGCAATTATGTTAAAATTATAAGAAATTCAACCGTATTAAGCTTGAATCAATCACAATTATGGATATATTAAACCCAATTTCAGCCTAATTTGCACATTTAGGATTCAATTATCCTGAATTTAACCTAATTCAGCCTGAGCCTACCATAAATTTCATAAATAAGCACAAAAAAAACAAAACAAAAAGAATGAAATTTCTTGTACTTCAAAAATAATGCAAATATATATATTTCTTAAAAAATACCTGAAATTGATTAGCCGAGACAGTCTTTCCGAATTCTTTCGTATTATATGCGGAAAAATACACTAAGGCAGCATAAGTACTACTCGCTCCCATATCATAAAACACAACATACTTCGAATTATTCGCAAAATCTTTATCAATTCCGTATTGCAAAGCCGCACCGGCATGCTCATTAATCAAACCCAACACATTAATTCCGGCCAATTGAGCCGCCTGAGTAACTCCTCTCCTCTCAGCCTGGCCGAAATACGCCGGCACAGTTATCAAAGCATCTTTAACCTCATTTCCGACATGGGTTTTCGCCAAATTCATCGCGTAAGTGAGAATCATAGCCATAATTTCTTCTGCGGTGTAAATCTCTCCCGTATCGGTCCGGAAAGATGCAGATCCTCTCGAATCCTCAACAAGCTCAAACGGAAGGTACAACGAATCAATCAGATTCTTGACATGAATATAGGGTTTCGCAATCATGTCTCGCACATGCGAAAACACTTTGTTCGGATACCTTGCTGCCACTCCCATGGCTTCCTCCCCCAACAGGCGGTGACCCGACTGAATTCCGGCCAAAGACGGCGACTTTCTCTTCGACATTTCATTAATCGCAATCGAAATGGGGGCCTGGCCGGGTTTCAGATTCACAACGGCTACTTTCAGCCATTCCGACCCCAGATCGATGCTCGCGACTGCCGATTCGGATCCAACCAATAAAGAAAAACAAATCGCGAGGTATAACAGGGTTTGCGTGAGGGTTTTAGAGACTCCCATGGATTAAGATCTAGCCAGATCCAATACAAAAACAAACTCTCCGACAAATTGACCGCTGAATCACTGACGGTATTGAACTCTCAGATTAAGATTCAATTACAGAACCAGTGAAAATTCACCTGAATTGAGGAGTGAATTGATCAACTAACAGTGGAGCTTCTTCTTCTTCTTCTTCTTCTTCAGTTTTCGTTTAAATAGTCCGGAAATGGAGTGAATGCGAAAGTTCCGGCCAGTTTGTTGTATTAGCCAATGAGGATGCGCCGCGTGGAGGAGATTCCACGTGGCGTGACGTGGATGGTCCGATGCGTTGTAATGAAACGAGATGACTAGAAAGTTCAACCCCGGATCTTATGTTCCGGTTTCAGTGTTGCTAACTGTGCTGCGAGTCGCGATAAATTCGGGAATTCAGAAACCGGGAATTAAATTCTCGGTTATAGAAAATTACGGGATTTCAAATTCGGGTTATTGATTTAGAACTAGTAGTTCTTTCTGGTTCTCTATCATTGCTGTGTAAATCAAACAAAGCTGAGTGAAATGTGGCGCGAAACTTCCTTCCAAGTAAGTGATCTTTCTCTAGATATTATTCTTCGATTTTTTGCTGTTTAGATTGTTATTTTAGTTCTCTTTGTTTGATTTGCAGAGAGATGAGGATCCGGATCAAAGCTTGTCAGGTTCAGTTTTTTTTGTTTTCAATTTGGGTGAAAATTCAAGCTTAATTTGTGAGAGTATGTTCTTATTTTGCAATGTTGTGTATTTTGTGTTTAGATGATGAAGGATTGGATGAATTAGGCTATGATAATGATTGTACGGATAGACTACACTCTCTATACCGACATGACAAAAAGGTATTATCTTGTAATCCTTTTCTGATTTCTAAATTATGTAATTATTTCTTGATTTATAAACACATTTCATTTTTTTCATAATTGGGTATTGTTTATTTATTAGCTCCGATTTGATTTTCAGGCTTTAGATAATTGTGGAAATGAAGTTGGTGGATCATCCAGCAATGCAATTGGACACCTTCAGTCTATGCTTAAAGAAGAGAATCACTCTGATATAAATGATGAATCAATTTCTGATGAGGTACTAAAAATTAACACAAGAATTTCCATTTTGGTTCTATATTATGAAATTTTTGAAGGAAGATCTTAATTCATTATAAAGTTTGAGGGGATATTTTTACCAAATCACCCTACTTTTTGTAATTTGTGAAGTCAAGAGTACTATTGTGCATATTTATTATTTCCCATCTTTATCTATAGTATTTCTAGTCTTTGAACTAAAATAATGCTTATAGTTATGTCTCTATATAAATGTAGCTTTTTTGGGAATGAAAAATATAAACATATGTTACTTGCACTGAATTTGGATGAAATATGTAAAAATCTAGACCCTTGATTTATGAAAAGATAATATTGTTTTTATTATTTATTTATTTATTATTTTGAATATGAACAGGAAAACCTTGCAGTAACAGAGAATTCATTAGCATGCAATTCTACTTCAAAACATGAAGAGAAATATAATAATAATAATAGTAATAATGGCATTAAATGCAAAGAAGAATTTTCAACATCAAATTGGAATCGAGTACTGGAGGCGACCAGTGAGCTAGATTATCTTCCCAAAAAGCCAATTAATAACAGTATGCTTCTTTTCTTTATGATTTTAATAAAAAAATATTTTAACAAATTATTTGTGTGTTTGATATATTCTTATTTATGTGACTTTCTTTAGGGGTTAAAGGAAAGACAAAGCTAAAATTCTCCATCCATTCAAATATTGCAGTGAAAAATGAAAATTCATCTGTCGGGCCGATGAAGACTAATAATAATAATATAAATGCACTAAATGATTTGGTTGATTTATTAGAAGACATTAAAGAAGAAAATAATGAAATAAATCCTTCTGGAAATGAAAATATTCCTTTTGAGAAAAAGGGAGCAAATCCTTCAATGGCGGAACTTCTCGAAGGTCTTCAAGGCAAAAATTATTCAAATATGGTGCGATTTATTTTTATTTTACCTTCAAATTAATTATTCAAGTATAATATTCAAAATATTGATAATTGTTTGTGTTCTTATTTGTTAAGTTGGTGGACAAGAGTAAAGAAAAATAAGGAAAAAAATAAAATATTATTTAATTATTCAACTGTAATCCAAATCATTGCTGATTTATTTTACCTTCAAATTAATTATTCAACTATAATAATCAAATAACTGATATTTTTTTTGTTAAGTTGGTGGAAAAGAATAAAGAAAAAGAAGGAAAAAAGAAAATACTATTTAATTTGGGCAAAAGGACATTTGAAAATGAAGAAGATCAACCTGATTCTTCCAGTGATAATGAGGTATGCTATATTAAATTTATAATTAATATATATTATTACATAATATTAATAATTAATTTTTATTTTGTAGGATAAATACAACAATAATTTGAATTTGGTAATGACTCAAAATTTGAAAGAAAAGAGGCAAACTATGTCTGATTTATTTCAAGAAGCATTTAATGCTTCTAATACCGATTTAACTCCAGCTCCAGCAAATAAATTTCTGTAAATTTTCTGAAAAATCTCAAAATTATTTATATACCCAAAATGTCGCAAATTGAATTATTTACTTTTATTTATTTAATAGGAGTAATTATTATGCAAGGCTTCAAGAAGTGATGCAAAATGAGAAAGAAAAGAATGCTCAGTTTTTAAGGCTTTCTCATTCAAAACAAACCTCTTTTTGTATTTTCTCTCTCTTTTAGGGTTTCTTAAGATATTTGTTTTTATAACTTAGTATATATTATATCAATTTTAATTATTCTAATTATTTTCAGATGATTCAGGAGGAATAACTGTGCAAATTATGTCAAGAGTTTTGGAAGGAAGATTAATTGTTTGTGATTGTTTGATCCAAGATAATCAAAATGTTTGTATGTAATCCTTCTTTAGTTTTTTAATTACGTAAATTTATTTTGTTATTTCATGAAATGTTTTTAGCTTTCTGAAGAAGGGGAAATAAACGGAGGGACTAAAATGAAAAAGACCGTAATATTCAATTCAAAAATATGTGATCATGTGGATCTTGTTGAAGGAAACTCGGTTCGAATTTTTCCACCTTGGTAAATTTTTATATTTATTTTTATAATGTTGACAAAATTACGAAATGCTCCCTTTAGTTTGTTGAATTTATGAATTTTACTCTTATGAAACAGGAAAGAGGTTTTGGTGAAAGAAGACAAGAAAATAATTCTTTGTACTTATTTTTCTAATCACACGGACTTCTGAAAGGTAAATAAATGTGATTTTTTTTTTTTTAATTTAACATTTCATGTTTTTGTTTTAATGTTTGTGTGCATTTTATTTTCAGCAAATGAAATATTGATTGAATATAGTTGGCAGAAAGCTGAAGATTGATGTTTATGCTATTTTGGCATGCAAAATCAAAATTTGTACTTCTAATATTGATATGGTTGAAAATTTTGAGCACTTGTTTCTTTTATTGTTGAGATGTTATACTTAAAATATTATTTTTCTTCTCTTTGATATCAACATTACTAGAAAATATAAATATATAAGCATCACAAGAAACGAATAAACAAACATTGCAACTACTATTTTTACTGTATATATCAATAGAATCATCTTCAAAAAGATATATTGCATAAGAAGATATATTGCAAATAAATATTCTTTGTGAAACTGAGATTTTGTGAAGTTGCAAATAATAAATATTTTTGGAGTAAATTTTTTTTATTTGACAGTAATGAGGCAAACATAAATTTTTTTTTGTTATAACAGTATTACAATAAACACTCAATCCACATGAGCACATACATAACTACAAGCAAGTACACATAACCCCTCATAGTCATATCAGATACATTATAACACTTATACACACATTTAAACATTATTATTTTAACTGAAATCAATGGTTCCTTTAGAAAGAATATTATCACCACTCATAGAGTGAGAATCAGGCACATCATTTGTCACAGAGCTTCCAGCCTGCCACACATGATTATACTTAGTTTTTTTCTCAGCTGGAAGCCCTAATGTAGCGTAAATTATCATATCTTTTTTCGAATATTCAGCCGATAAATCCGATACGGGGAATGACAGCTCAGCAGGACTCATTGAAGGCGAATAACTGTCAAGAGGTGTTGTATATGCGACTAAGCTTCCGTTTGAGTGGTAAAATGCCACGATTGCCTAAAAGTTAAACATATAGATCATTACCCAATATAACATGATTTTCAATTTATTTGTATTATAATTCAGTTCGGGGTTTGGAATAGCATCTAGATTAATAAATGTATTCATAATAAATGCTAGTTTTAAATGTCTACTTCATGTAAATAATAAACTTTTTTTTCTCTCAAATTATTATACCTGTGATCCAGCCATTGATGTGCCATTAGGGTTTAAGCCCCAAGCGATCCAACCAGAAGAAGTTTGCGGGGCCCGAAATGCAATATCAGCTGAGTTCTTATCCTCATTATAATTATAATGAATAGATGCGCCTAGTTTTGGAAGATCAGTACATGATTTATATGCATTATTGTTGGAAAATGTGTAGCTGGCGCAATCTGATTGGTCGGCGTTGGATAAATTCAAGGCTGATGATGCAAGCGAGGCGAGAACAATGAGAAATTTGAGCTTGGTTGCCATTTTTGTGTGGTTGGTTTTTTTTTTTTTTTTTTTTTTTTTGAGTAATTGGGGTTTTGGGTTGTGGAGAGATCAGGTGGAAGTAGGGTTTATATAAAGAGTGTGGAAAGTTTCATATGTACCCTTATAAAATAAAATACTAAAACATATCAGTTTTGGTGGGTTGAGAAATGAGAATTGGTGAAACAATGAACCTAGACTCAAAAGAGTGAGGTTTTGGTGTGGTTGGTTGGAGTTGTGTTGAATAAAGAAATTATACTCGATCATTGGGGTTAATTAAGTGCATATATATTTCCATATAACAAGGGTGCAAAGTGCAAAAGCTAATAAAAAATTTCTGCATAAAAGAAAGTGGGGATTAAAAACAAAACTATTTCTTTGTGTTGTTGAACTAAAAAATGTAATTTTATATTTTAATTAAAGATGTTAGCTTGTCTTGAGAAAAAAGACTTCCAACAAAAAGTAGGCCAAACTACAGCACAAAACCGAGAATCCAATTCCTTGTTATGTTAGGATACTCTAGATTCCCGATCTCGGTTTTGTTGGAAACAAATATCCGGTTACTTATCAACCCAGAAATTCAAATAATTTATTTTTTTCATAAAATGCAGCAGGCTTGATGTCCTACGCGTAATTTAATGACTTTATCTATAAAAAAAAGAGTATGTAGGAGCATTTAATCCAATTAAAATGGTGCTATTTGTTTGTAAATAACTTATGCAACAACTTTTATTTTTTAATAAAAACCTTAAATAGCCCAATCGGGTGCGTACCAAAATGGAAAAAAAAGAAAAATCAACCCAAGAACATCGAAATTCAGAATTTCATTTCCCGACTTCTAAAAAACAGAATTTGAAAATCTGGATTTTGCAAAACCCTTGTAAAAACCCTTAATGAATACTTTCATCTCCATTCTCTTAGAAAACGGAGATCTCCAGTATCTATTATCTCTTCTCTGTTTTCACTCTCGCCTCTAATGGCGACAGCCTTCACTTCCTTCTCCACTCTCACTCTCCCTCTCGCTCGCCATTCCTTCTCCCTCAAACCCTCCTCAAACAGCCCACCAACAAACCCTTTTCTTCTCTTCCGCCCTCGTTCTTTCTCTCTGTTTTGTAGTTCGACTTCGACGAGCAATTTTACTAGCGCAAAAGGGAGTAAGAATCAAGTGATAAGTGAAGGAACGGATGAGGATTTGGGGAGAGATGTTTGTCCTGGGTGTGGCGTGTTCATGCAGGATTCTGACCCTGATTTGCCTGGTTATTACGTGAAACCTTCGATTAAGGATAAGGAAGAAGAAAGTGGTGTTGTTGGGTCGTCGGAATTGGATGAGATTGTTAATGTTGAGGAAGAAATTGTGAAGAAAGATTTGAAATTGGATCTTGTTGAAGAATTGGGGTTTGAAGAGTTTGAGGAGTTTGATTTGGATTCGGATTCGGATGAGGAGGATGGTGAAACTGTTGAAGAATCTAGGGAAAAGAGTAAATCAAAGGGAAAACAATTTTCTGATGATTTTGGTGAGGAAACAGACGATCTCTCTGATTTTGATGAATTAACGGAAGAAGAAGAAGAATTTGATTTGGAGGAGGATAAAGAAGAAGAGATTTCCAAACCAAAAAGAGGCGATAAAACAAAAGCAAAATCAAGCAAAAAATCATCCTATCTAGACCAATTTCTTCAAGAAGAAGAAGAAGAAGAGGAATCATTTTCTGAAGATGAAAACAACGAATTTGAGGATGAAAGTGAAGAGTTTGATTTTTCAGATGATGAAGAAGAAGAAAGCGACTTAGACAAAGATTGGGACGATTTAACTCCAGAAGAAAAAAGAAAATTGGAAATGGACGGTTTCGCCCCTCCAGGCGTCGGATACGGCAACATAACACCCGAATACCTCCAATCCATCCAAAAACCAAAAATCTCAAAATCCGACAAAAAGAAGCAACTAAAACAAGAACTCAAGAAAATCAAGAAACAAGAATCTCTCGTCACAGTTTGCGCGCGGTGCCATTCCTTACGAAACTACGGCTCGATAAAAAACCCTAATGTTGAAAACCTAATCCCCGATTTTGACTTTGACCGTTTCATCTCCACCCGTTTGACCAAACAAACCGGTACGGGCAATGTAGTGGTACTGGTCGTCGACTGCACGGATTTCGACGGCTCGTTTCCCAAAATGGCCGCCAAATCCCTCTTTACAGCGCTTCAAGAACCCAAGAAATCAAAACTATCCAAACTCCCCAAACTAATCTTAGTCGCGACCAAAGTCGACTTACTTCCCTCCCAAGTTTCCCCCGCGCGACTCGATAAATGGGTCCGTTCGAGATCCAAGTCCAACGGGGCCCACAAGCCCGACGAAGTAATATTAGTAAGCTCGCATAAAGATCTCAACATAAGAAACTTAATCAACATCATTAAAAACTTAGCAGGACCCAGAGGCAACGTCTGGGTCGTGGGAGCCCAGAACGCTGGCAAATCCACTTTAATCAATGCTTTTGCCAAAAAAGAGGGAGCGAAAGTTGTGAAACTGACTGAGGCGGCTGTGCCGGGTACTACATTGGGGATTTTGAGAGTTACGGGGATTTTACCTGCGAAGGTGAAGATGTATGACACGCCTGGGTTGCTGCATCCTGGATTGGTGATGAATCGGCTTAGCAGGGCGGAGCAGAAGATGGTTGAGATCAGGAAGGAGTTGAAACCTCGATCCTATAGAATCAAGGTTTGTTTGTTGGTTTTTTTTTTTTTTTTTTTTGGATTTTTAGGAATTAAATGATGGGGGATTTGCAAAAAAAAACCCCTGCATTATGCCTAAATTGCAAAAAGCCCCTGTATTTTTGCTAGAATTGTAAAAAAGCACATACTGTTGGATTCAAGCTGACACCGTTAGTTATAGTGGTTTAATCGTTTGAAAAATATTTTTTTAAATATTAATTAACGTTTTTGTTTCAGAAAACTATTTTTCTTACAAAAAATATTTTTGAGAATGTTTTTCTAACATAATTTTCCATAAAAAAAAAATTTGTGAAAAAATTATTTTTTCGGAAATTTTTTTAAGAATTTTTTTTTTAGTTTGTGTGAATTTGTTGTTTACATGTTTAATTTTTTGGGATTGAGATTTATTTATTTTTATGATATAGGCGGGGCAAACGGTGCATGTGGGCGGTTTGATGAGGCTTGATTTAGTTAAAGCCTCTGTGGAAACTATTTATGTGACGGTTTGGGCTTCACCTAACATCTCACTTCACATGGGAAAAATCGATAATTCTGACGAATTGCGAGCTAAACATTTCGGCACTAGATTGCAGGTAATTTCATTTTTATTTTATTTTATTTTCCTCATTTTGTTAGGCTTCTTGATTTGTATTTTGTGCTGGTAATTTATAGTACTTTTAAAACTTTCGTCAACATTTGGTATAATTTCTTATATACCCCTTCAAAACCTCAAAATATCAAATTTAACCTTTTAACTAAAATATAGAAACTTCAAACTGAACCTGCAAAACTCAAAAATTTGTCAAACTTATCCTTCCAAAAACTAAAAACCAAGAAATTTCATCTCTTAATTGTTCTAAATATCTATATTTTTCTTTTTTGTAGCCACCAATTGGAGAGAATCGAGCGGCTGAATTAGGTGGTTGGACAAAAAGGGAACTAAAAGTATCTGGCTCAAGCTGGGACGTAAACTCTGTAGACATTGCTGTAGCGGGTCTCGGTTGGTACTCTTTAGGTCTAAAAGGAGAAGCGAACGTGGAATTATGGACCTTTGAAGGCGTTGAGGTGGCGCAACGTGAGCCGTTGGTTTTGGATCGGGCTCGGATTCTTGAGAGGGCCGGGTTTTGGCTCCCCAAGGCGATTTCTGACGAAATTGGAAGGGAGAATAAGAGAAAGGCCGAGGCGAGAAAGAGACTTGAAGATCAATTTGATGAAGAAGAGGAAGAAGATCTACTTTTGGAGGGAAGTTTTTAAATTTTTTTACATAGTAGTTGTGAATTTGTGGGGTTTTCTATTATGTTTTTGTGTGCAGTTTTTTTGAAACATTGGTTTGTAGACGTGTGTGTTGTTATTTGCAAATAGTACTTAATGAATTTCTAGTGATCCAATATATCTTTAGACGAGATAATTGTTACATGTATTTATTAAAGAAATAGTTTAGGTGAAATTTCCAAGCTTGCTAACTCACTATCCAACATTTGCACGACTCGTGACATGCTCGGTCGTGCTGCCGGGTTCCATTGTATGCACCAAAATGCCACAATAAGTAACTTTTTGGTGATGACATCGTCATTTGTCGCAATCTCTATGACGGATTCTAACTCTTCTTTCTTCACCAATTTCTCATAAATTAACTCGGGATAGTACACCTCACTTTGACCTGAGTCCAAATCGGGTTCAAGATTTTTATCACCAACAATCATTTTAGGTATCAACATTCCAAAACTATAAACATCAGATTTATAAGATACATTCCCAAAGTTTCTAGAATATACCTCTGGTGCCATATAACCTATAGTGCCTTTAGCTGCAGTCACAGTAACATTGGTTTTGTCTTTAGAGCTCAGTTTCGCCAGACCAAAATCCGAAACTTTTGGGTTTAAATTATGATCCAACAAAACATTGTGCGGCTTAATATCAAAATGTAATATCCGCAAATTGCACCCTTCGTGCAAATATTTAATACCACTTGCAACACCTTTCACTATCTTTAGAAGCGTTTCCACATTTAACGAGTCACTCTTAGTAGAAATATACTTGTCAAGTGAACCGTTGGGCATGAATTCATAAACTAGGGCACATCTATTTCCTTCTGAACAAAACCCTAAAAGACGGACCACGTTAAAATGATGAATCAGTCCTATTGTTGACACTTCATTTATGAAGTCTTTGCTATCAGTATTGGATCTTTCTATAATTTTAATTGCGACTGGATCCCGTCTGGTAACTCCCCTTTGTAAACACTTCCAAACCCGCCTTGCCCTAATTTAACTTTGAAATGTTTAGTTATCTTTTTTCATTTCTGAAAAGCTATATCGAGTGAGTTTCTTGTTGTACTTGGCTAAGAGCTCCTCATGCTTCGCATAGTCATCCATAATAAATTTCTTAGAGATGAAGTATATGATAATTACCAACACGACAAACACACTTGCAGATGTTGCTGAAAAGGAAATAAAAGAAAGAAAAAATAAATCAGAAAAAGTATTTTGATTTGGATTCTTTTGGAGAATATTGAATTGAGGCAAGTTCACAATGAGAATGCTAAATGCAACACAAAAAATTGAATGGAAAGTAGAGGTACAATGATTTTACCTCCTATGACCTTCGCGTTTGTTCCTGCAAGAAAACGCACAAGCCGTTAGACCAAAAAACAAATGAGATTTATTACTTGCAAGATAAACTAAAAAATAGATGCGCAAACTGAAACAATTACTAATGTTCTGATGCGATCAATCCCATCTCAACTAAGAGATGATTAATAAAATAATTTATTTGCTACAGAATGTTAACAAACATTAGTTGATTTGTTCAACTTACTCTGATGCACGCAGAACAATTTGGTGCCAGAGCATTGCTTTCCCGCCAGCTCGCAAGCCTTACATCCTTCCCCTCCGGACCACATTAACGCCACATTAAGATGTACTTGCATCCCTTTCGCCAAAACATCCGGATTATAATCCGTCAGACCATCAACAACCATCGGCATGCTAAGATTATTTGACAAAACTGTGCAAAACGATGGTAATTCAGAAATATCGTATATCCCATAAACCAAAAATCCATCCTGATCCTTACTTGAGTTACTTAAGCATGGTATAGGTCCATAAGCAGCAATCGAGCCGAGTATAGGTCCATAAGCAGGAAACTGGTTCACTTGGGCCTTGGAACACTGGACCAAGGCCATGGTTGTTGTGAGGTAAGGTTTGTAAAGAGGAGTGGTGAGGTTTAGAGAGATGAGATTTTGAGCAGGGCAAAGAGAGACAGTTTGGTTGAGTTGGATTGTGATTTCGTCTTGGATGTAATCTATGAAATTGACTTTGGACAGACTGGCGGTTGGGTGGTTCAAGACCGTGTTGTTTCCTGACAGTGACGGATCTTGGCCAAATCATTAAGAGAAAGGAGACTGTAATGAAAAATACATAAAAAATCTTGGAGAGACAGAGTACATATAACGTGTAAATTTATCACAAAATACACTAATAATATTATTATTATTATTATATATATATACATACATACATATAATAAAACTTCGAAATTTTGGGAGGACTGTTACCCCACCTAGTTCCTATTAAGATCTGTCACTGTTTCTTGAGCAAGTCAGCTTCATGCCTGATATATGTCAAAATTAGGCGTTAAAAAGAGTTTCAAAATTTGTGGAGTATTTTTCAAAATATTAAAAAAATAAGAATTACATTAAAAGTTCTCTAAAATAAAAACTAAACTAGCACCGTGAGCTCCACATAGGGGTTAAAATTAAAGAGAGTTTCTAAGATGGGAGAAACTGGTTTTACCTCTGACCTTCATTTATGTGTCTAAGAAGATTTATTCAGAAACTTTTGAAATGTTTGGTTTCGAAAGTGATTCAATATATTAAAATTACCATATATTCAAATTAAATTATCTAATTACCATATAAAAAATATAAAAAAATCTCAATGTCCATCTTGCAGCATAAATGGAGGCATATATGGGATCATTCTAGTAGCAATTTTCTAAAATTACAGAGGATATATGGAAATATTCACAAAAAAGTAAAACAGAAAAAATTCTAAGAAATATCTAAAATAATAACTAAACTAGCACCTGAAAGTCCACATTGAGAAGGTTGAGAAGAGAGTCAGTATGGGAATTGAATCGAAGGACTGCCGCTCCCGCACTTAGAAGGCGAGCATTTCTTGAAAAATGCTTCTTCTTCACTTCTTCCATATGGTAAATTCATCATGCTTTCTTTATGGATGAGGATAAGAAATAAGAGGAAAATTGCAAATCCCCTCATTGTTTTGTGAGGAAGAGAAAACGATAAATGAGAATGATGAACAACTATTTCGTTGAGATAAACTCAAATGCTCTCAGTTTACTAAAACATGCTTATAAGTATGTTATGTTGGTCCTTTTCTCTTGGTGATGTTAATAGGCATATTATATTTTCAGCGTTGACTTGGACCCTTGACCGTTCCCGAATAAACTTATTTTCTCTCCTCCTTTCTCTCTTTACCATCTCATTTTCATGATGGGGACTATCAGTTTGGCTAGTCAAAGTCCACCGTGACTTTTGCTTGGCGAGTCAAAAGTTTGGAAAGAGCTGAGATAAACACAAATATTGTGTACTATAATAACATATATTGCTAGAGTTTTTTTTTTTTTTTGAAGGAGTGTTGGCTAGAGTTTTATATATTATTATAAATTAACTTGATCATTTTGGGTTATTGATTACATAAATATGATTAGTATGATATCAAAACAAAATTACGAAAGCACTTGTTGATGGTGTGCATATGTATATTCTGAGAAACCTTAATATATATCGAATGGCCCATGGTCCATATAAATGTGTACTACAACATGACCAAGTGATGTGTAAGATTTGACAACAACACTATAAATTTAGGTGCACAATGTTTTAATGTCCCAGATTTTAAATTGGGAGGGATACTAGTAAAAAAAAAGTTTACAACTATTAGTCATGTTATATTTATCAAAGAAATGGTTTTGGGGGAATTTCCAAGCTTTCTAAACCACAATCCAACATTTGTACGACTCGTGACATGCTTGGTCGCTCCGCCGGGTTCCATTGTATGCACCAAAACGCCACAATAATCAACTTTTGAGTTATTTCATCATCACTTGTTGCATCCTCGATGGCGAATTCTAAATCTTCATTCTTCACCAATTTCTCATAAATTAATTCAGGATAATATACATCACTTTGACCCGACTCCAAATCGGGTTCAAGATTTTTATCGCCAACAACCATTTTAAGTATTAGCATTCCAAAACTATAAACATCAGATTTATACGACACATTTCCGAAGTTTCTAGAATATACCTCCGGTGCCATGTAACCAATCGTGCCTTTAGCTGCAGTCACAGTTACGTTAGTTCTATCTTTAGAACTCAGCTTCGCCAGACCGAAATCAGAAACTTTCGGGTTTAAGTTATGATCCAACAATACATTGTGCGGCTTGATATCAAAATGTAGAATCCGCAAATTGCACCCTTCGTGCAAATATTTAATACCACTTGCAACACCTTTTACTATCTTTAGGAGTGTTTCCACATTGAACGAGTCACTCTTAGTACAAATGTACTTGTCAAGCGACCCATTGGGCATGAATTCATAAACTAGGGCACGTCTATTGCCTTCCGAGCAAAACCCTAAAAGACGGACCACGTTAAAATGATGAATTGTTCCTATTGTTGACACTTCATTTATGAAGTCTTTGCCATCGGTATTGGATCTTTCAATAATTTTAATTGCCACTAGGATCCCGTCTGGTAACTCCCCTTTGTAAACACTTCCAAACCCGCCTTGCCCTAATTTATTCTTGAAATGTTTAGTTATCTTTTTTATTTCTGAAAAGCTATATCTAGTGAGCTTCTTGTTAAACTTGGCTAAGAGCGCCTCATGCTTTGCATAGTCATCCATGATAAATTTTCTAGAGATGAAGTATATTACAACTACGAACACAACAAACGCAATAGCAGATACCCCTGTAAAGAAAATAAAAGAAAATTAGAAAAAACAAGTATTTCAACTTTGATCTTTTGGAGAATCTTGAGTTAAGCGAGTCGACTTCACAATGAAAATTTTACCTCCTATGACCTTCGGGTTTGTTCCTGCAAGAAAAGACACAAGCCGTTAGACCCAAAATGAAAGTTAAGTTTTATTACTTGCAAGATGAAACTAAAAAATAGAAGCGCAAACTGAAACAATTACTAGTGCTCTGATTCGATGAATTCCATCTTAACTAACAGATAATTAATAGAATAATTTATTTGCTATAGCAAACATAAATTGAGTTTTTCAACTTACTTTGATGCGCACAGAATGATTTGGTTCCAGAACATTGCTTTCCCACCACCTCACAAGCCTTGCATCCTTCCCCGCCGGACCAGATTAATGTCACATTAAGATGTACTTGCGTCCCTTTCCCCAAATCATTCGCACCATTATTTATATTAACATCGTTAGCTCTCGGCATGTTTAGATTATTCAACAAAACCGTGCAAAACGACGGCAAATTAGAAATAGCATTTGTCCCGTCAGCGAAATATGCTTCCTGACTCGAGTTACTCAAACACGGAATGGGTCCATACATAAGAGACATAAACGAGCCAGGTTGGTCCACCTGGGCCTTGGAGCACTGGACCAAGTCCATGGTGGTTGTGAGGTAAGGTTTGTAAAGCGGAGTGGTGAGGTTTAGAGACGTGAAATTTTGGACGGGGCAAAGAGAGACGGTTTGGTTGAGTTGGACCGTGATTTCACCATGGGTGTAATCTATGGTTTTTACTTTGCACGGACCGGCGGTTGGGTGGTTTAAGATCGTGTTGTTTCCTAAGCAAGAGAGCTCCATTCCTGGTTTATGTTCAATGTAGAAAGTGCAAAGTTCAAACTCGAGAAGCAAAATCCAAATAAAGTTATAGAGTTTGAGGATTTTTTTTAATTGTTGACAGATAGAGCTATTGCATTGGATGATAAATTTAGGGGTTGATTAGAGTTTCAAAAAATATATAAACTTTTTCAAAATATTCAGAAAAAATAAGCTAAATAAAAAAAAAGTCTAAAATAAAAATTGAATTAGTACATGGAGATCCACATAGGGATTAAATAGAGTTTCTAAAATTACAGTTAATTTCCCAAAATTAAGAAATTATAATAGGATTTTTTTCATAAATATTCTCTAATAACTAAACAAGCAGCACCTGAAAGTCCACATTGAGAAGGTTGAGAAGAAAGCCTATATGGGAATCGAATTTCAGGGCCGCCGCTCCCGCACGTAGAAGGCGGGCATTTCTTGAAAAATGATTCTTCTTCACCTTTTCCATATGCTAAATTTATCATGCTTTCTTCATGGATTAAGACAAGGAATGAGAGGAAAATCACAAGCTTCCTCATTTTTTTCTTTTGTTTTAGTTTGGGATGAACAAATGATGACAGAGTGATAGTGGGGAATTTAGTTGGTATGTAGTATGCACATTTTTTTGCTTTAAATATGTTGATTCACACTTATCAGCGGCATGTTTGAATTTTGAAAATTGATTTTGACTCTGATTTATCATAGTTACATAATATATTCCCACCAATCATGGACCACTTTTCTTCCATCCTTCTTTGACCACCTCATTTTCATGATTGACCCCATGTGTTGCATCTAGGGGTGAAAATTGTTCGGATCGGGCTAATATTATATCCGTATCCGTATTATTTTTTCGGATCCAGATATGAATACGAATCCGGATACATATTTGGTTCGGATATTACCGGATACGAATACGAATACAGATATTTATCGGATATCCAAATATAGATGAACTGCGTTTTTAAAAAAATATATATTTCACTATTAACAAAAAAAAATGAAATAATAATAAAATAATAACAACATTCAAAATAGTAATAAATAAATTGATGAATTTGGATAACTATCTTTTTTCATATTCAAAAATGACAAAACGGCTAAAATATTTTTAAAAATATCATTATATATATGTATTTCATATCTAATATATAGTGAAATGTCCAAAAACGAATAGTATTCTGATTTAATTATCGGATACGGATATTATCCATACCCGTTCAAATATTATCCGGATATGAATAACTTTTTTTCGAATATGGATATTTTGCGGATACGGATATTTTTTTTCAAATACGAATATTTTGCGGATACGAAAATAGACCGGTCGGATATTATCTTATTCATTTTCACCCCTAGTTGCATCCATCATATAATTAAATACAGAATGGATATAGTCTGGCTTTCAGCATTGGTAGGTAATGTAAAACCAACAGCTCATGTGCCTGGAGTTTATTATCATTATCATATAACATTATTTCAGGCACTTGAAATGTCAGTTGCCCACTTGCCCTAAACTATGGACTTCTTTTTTCAAATAGGTATGTGGAAAAACTTTATTTAAGAAAATAGCCCTTTATCAATTTTATTTGCAAGAAATAGCATTTCCGCTCGGCCACTGAGTAAAATTAATTATTTTGCCCATACAATAAGCGATACTGTAGAGAAATTGAATTAGAGTAGCAACTAGCTTAATTTAGTAATAATCAGGATTTAAAAATCCAGTTTTACCTAGCGGCTGGACGAAATTGGATTTTTTTTTTTTTTTTGCTCTAACCCCGTATACATAAAAAATGGCAGATTCGCCTAGTCACTGGGCAAAACTTATATTAACCTTAATTAAAATGTTTAAAGACTAACTGAACTACTCAAAATATGATAATCTGCATTTTCGCCCAACGAAATTTCTTCAGTTCCATTGACATGGCGAGAGTGTTATTTCTGTAAATAAAGCTGGTCAATAGTTATTTTTTTGAAATAAATTTTTTCCCATAACTGTTTGGAAAAAAGTCTAAATTATGAGTGTTATTTATGTAGTCGAAAGATCAAATTTGAGAACTTTCATTTTTCTTTCTCCAGTAAAATTGAAACATTAATACTCCGTAGTGAACAATTTGCTTATCTTACATTTCAATTAAAGGTTAAGTTTACACAAGCAAAATCACATTACTACATCACACATATCTTGTAACTTATACATGCCCTAAAATGTTAAAAAAATGTTATCTAATATGAGTCGGTTCCTGTTTCGAAACCGATTAAAGTTATCGAAGTTGAAGTATCATCGTGATTAGGTTGCGATGAAGAAAAAAATGGTCTCGATGGTATCGGCAATCTATCTGAACTATCTCCTTCGAGCATCTCCACCACCTTGTTCATCGCAGGACGGTCCGACTGTTTCATCTGAATGCACCATAATCCAATTTTGCATAGTTTCGCTTCCATTTCTTCAATTTCCGTGTATATCTCTTGTGTTTCTTGTCGCACTAGCTGATCATAGATCCATGAAGGATAATAAGCTCCACTTGCGCTATTTCCCCCTTTCGGAACATTCCAATTCCTCTTCCCACTAGACATTTCTAGAAGCATCATTCCGAAACTGTACACATCTGACTTGTGAGATATCGCTCCGAAGTTTCTAGAGATCACTTCAGGAGCGACATATCCTGTGGTTCCTTTTGCAATGCTGAGTGACACTAGGCTAAAATCTTTCGGATATAATTTGGCGAGTCCGAAATCTGAGATTTTAGGAACGAAGTTGTGGTCCAAAAGAATATTATGGGGCTTAATGTCAAAGTGCAAGATTTGCATGTCACATTCGCGATGGAGGTAATCAATCCCCCGTGCAACCCCTAAGGCTATTTCATTGAGCTTTTCCCAAGTAAACGGTCGAGCGTGGCGATTTTTCTCCGTAGAAAAGATATGTTTTTCAAGAGATCCGTTTGGCATGTATTCATAAACCAGAGCCTTTTTCGCTCCCTCCGAGCAAAACCCTATAAGTTGCACTATGTTTTTATGGTGGATCAATCCAAGAGTGGAAACCTCATTGATGATTTCTTCATCTCCATGGAGTTTTGAATCTCCTAGCATTTTGACGGCGACAAATCGGTGGTTCATAATTGTGCCTTTGAATACAGATCCAAAGCCGCCTTCACCGAGCTTTTCTTTGAAATTACGCGTAATTGCTATGATTTCTGTATAGGAATATCTAGTTGGCCCCAGTGCCTTTTGGCCTCGAAGAAATTTCTCCACGTAATCAACGGGCACCTTTGAACGACGGTGCTTGTGTGCTAGAAAAACACACACCACAATTGGCATGAATATGAACCTCCGAACAATCATCAACACTGCAAATGTATATATTTAATTACAAACTTAATAATCTAAAAATAGAGAAATGTTGGTAAATTAAATCAAATCTTACGTAAGTACAATTGAAAAAGTTGTACCACGAACAAAAATATTGCAGTAGTGTCGACCACTGCAGTAAGTGTGCTTTGGCTCGCGTAATTTACATCTCGCATTTGTTCAACATTGTCGCCCACGCATTGCAAGAAGTATGCTTCACTGCGCACAAGTGGAGTAACCAATGGCAAACTAACATTTGTAGATTGATACGTCGCTAAAAGAAACCCCTGTCTTATAATAAAATCGGGCGCACTTGGCATTTCTTTACCGTTTATCACTTGATCAAAGAAATATCTGATTATAGAATGACATGGTGAACAATTTAATTGCATACATTACTAGAATCATATATAAACACCAAATATATATATCATAAATGTTAAATGAATAAACCTAACCGAATGAAAATTTACCGCGATGCTTGTTTCAAGCAGTAACCAAAGACCTCCTTGACGGATTGTCGGTACCAACAGAGCGTAAAACCCTCTTGCAGAAGATCCAACACTTGTGCAGTAGAATTTTCAATTACATAATTGTAACTAATATATGTGTCGTTCAAGAATCGACACGACGGTTGTAAATCCATGACGTCCGAATTACTTTTTATTGTTACGTACACATACGAGCCGTTTCCACTCATGCAAGGAATATAATCCTGATCCTGTTTTTTCTCCGTACAATTCAAAAATGACGCAATATTCATCCTTAAGGAATTGCACGAGCCGATATAATTTTCGCTCACAAAATCAGACTGAAACGGATATTTTGGAACCGAGCAACTAGTCTGACTCGTATCCATGAATGATGGGTCAACCACATTTATAGTTTGATGTGTGTAAGAGATGCTTCTGACGTAATATCGGCCGGATTCCCATTCCAAATAGGGTTTGTTAGAGTCACAAAGCAGCTCAAAGTCAGTTGAACCGCAATTTGGTGGATCGGTTTTGAGTCGGAAAGGGTAGTGTATGTTTTGAAGATGGCCGCATGCGGATGAAGAAGGGCATAGAGAAGTTTTGGTTGAATTGCTGGAAAGAACTCCATTAATGGAGATTGAGAGAAGGAAGAGGAAGAGACAGAGGAGACTGTTCATTATTGTTGATAGAGAGAGAGAGAGTGTGTGTAATCATTTTGGGTCCAAGGGGGGAGAAAAAGGGAATTATTTTCTTTAGGCAGCAGCCGAAATGGAAAGTCTTGGTGGCCTTTCGCTCTCTCGCAAATTCCAATCTATATCCTCTCTCTTTCCATTTTTCATTTTTTGGAACTGTTTTTTTGGTAATCTAGATTTGGGCCAAAAATTGATAGTTTTGGGCAAATGGCGCGCGTGGATATATTATTTTCATATCTGTTTCATTTATAAATAGATATATTAATACTCATATCCACATTTTAATTCAGATATTACTTCATGTCTATATCTGTTCAAGTGGATATAACCATGGATATGAGAAAAACCGTAACCACGAATTAAAAATTTGCCATACAGAAATATTAGGTTTGTTTGCGTGAACTAAATATTATATATAGATTATTTATTAATAGATAAGATGTATTTGGTATGAACTAAATGGTAGGAGAATAAATAATTTATGTTAAAAGGTAACAAAATAATGGAAATATCATTAAAAGGTGAGAAATAATAGGTAATATTATATGTTATATATGTAATATACTCATGGATATCTATCGGGTATGGTTATGAATATATCCATGAGCTGAATATAGCAATACCATATCCACAGCATATCCGACTCTGAGTTTTTTTGTCTACCCATATCCACCCGTGGGTATGGAAATCGAGTATTACCCGCTCCATTCGGATTAGATATCTACTGGATATGAATATTCTCTACACCATTTGCAGCCCTAGTTTTGGGGCTGTTTGATGTGAAAGACATTGAGGGATATACCGGGATATAGTAAGATTTGAAGGATATGTGTTGTTTGATGCGGTAGACTACTGTTAGATGATGAAAAGTGAAAAACATTGTTTGATATGAATGACATTAAAAAGTAGTTGAAAAATATTAGATTATTTAATTTGAAAAATTAAATGTGTATAACGTTAATTAACTAATTTTATAACATAATTAGAATAAATAATACCACTCCCAAAAACGTTTAAATTTAAATAACATTATAAATACTCAAGTTCAATTCATATAATATATATAAATAACATTTATTCCTATAGAATAAATATTATACTAAATTTAGAAAACTCTGTCGATTACAACTAAAATAAAATAAAAACCTCAAAAAAGAAAAAGAAATTATAATTAAATTTAATTAACAAATTACTTGTAAAAGCCCTCAAATCAAACAAGTACTTATTTAGAGAAAATAAATATATGATTTAATTATAATTTATAAGTAATTTGCTAAAATAATTATAAATAAGCCATTATTTAAAGAATACCTACAAAATTAACGTCAATTTCAAATCTAACATCATTATTTAGAAAAAAAATTTATTAAAATTGCCAAGTGAGAGGAGTGAAGGATACAATAGTGTATCCATGTCTAGCCTGAGTTATAGTGGGAGTACTTTTCATTTTCAACTCTGGATTATTTAATTTGTAATGTTTTCCTATAGCCCATAAGCCTACCAAAATATCATTATAAATAAATATTAAGAATACGAGAGATACATCAAACCTGCATCTCCTCAGAAGAAATAAGAATTGAAAATTTTCAAAAAAGAAAGAAGAATTAATAATATTGAAAATAAATATTACATTTTATTAATTTCTACTTATCACTATAGATTTGTCTCTTATTTTGTTCTAACACCAAAGAAATGTAATATATTAAGCAGGAAAATCACACCCCTGAAGCAGACACATCCTTTTACTTTTTTAAAAGAAAGAGAAATTAAAGAGAAAAAAAATGCAATTTTTTTCATATCCCTCATAACATACCTTCCAACAAATTAAGTAGCTAAGAAAATAATTCAAAATTGTTAAGACCACCAAATTCAAACTTCTCCATAAAAAAGATCAAGGAAAAAAAGCAAAGATAGAATCAGAAGGCCTGAATTACATTACATACTCTGTTCTATATGGGTCAGACATACATAATTAAGCCCAATCTTTATCGACCGTTGGATCAAACCTCCAAACAATATCTCATCCCTTCAATTCTCACTACAATTCACTAACTGGGACCCACAAGTCAGTGAACCAAACATCACAAAACACAATAAACCAAGCCTATGCAAAATCCCATCTCTCTCTCTCTCTCTCTCTCTCTCTCAGCCCCCGTTTCTTCTATTTTTTTTATGTGTAGCCGAAACGGCTATAAAGACTTTCATTTTAAAAAAAAGTTGACACAGATTTTTTATTTTATTTTAAATGCGTCACACTTTTACATTGTGCGTATAAATTCCATTAATCAAATCAAGTTACAGTTGCTACAGATTTAGATTACATTTTTTGTTTACTTGACCCTAGCATCATTTTCAATTCCCTAGACTAAGATCCCCAATCTTAGCCTATCTCTAAAAACTCTGAAGACCTATTTTCTCTTCTTTGCTGCTACACTCCACTGATTCGTCGTTTCCTTTGCGGCATCTAGCACTCTGGCGAGATTCTGGTTAATACTTTAGAAGACATTTTTATTTCTTGCCCTCTAGAGTTCCCAGCATGTAGCCGCCCAAACCGCTCTCCATCCTAGTTTCTTGGTTTTGTCGAGCTTCCGTTCCATCCACGAGAGGATTTCAGTCGGAGATTCCCATTATGGTAGGGAAGTTTGGCCGAACTTTGCACAAGTTTTGGCCCAAGCAGCTCTAGTTATTGGGCATTGCAAAAATAGATAATTTATGTCCTCTTGGATATTATTATTGCAAGTTAGACATCTATCTGATTGGAGTTGTCCTTTTTTTTTAGTCTATCTTTTGTTGCTAGCTTACTTTGGTGCATTTGTCATAGGAAGAATTTAATTTTAGGAGGTACTTTGAGTTTCCATATGACTTTACGAGCTTTATCCTTAACTCCCGTATTGGAGAAGAATTTGTAAGCGTTATGCACTGTAAACTTGCCCTCTTTATTTGTGTTCCCGAGTAGCTTGTCTGGCGCCGGTTTCAAGGTAGTTGTGCTGAGTTGTTGCCTTAGTTCCAGGAGTTATTGCTGCTAGAACGTGCTTAAGGCCCTATCCCATTGCATTGCGGGTAAGTCTGTGACGACTTGATGGACTGTGATATTTTTGTTTCTTGCTCTTTTATACAGTCCTGGATACTATAGTGCGAAAATGCATTCTTAGTGTCATTTGTCCAACCAAAATTGGGTCTGTTTTGCCTAGTTCTGTTCTTGCTCTATTTTGAAAATTTTGAAGTAATGTTGAAAGATCATGTATGAAGTAGCTTTTGTGGGAACATGCCCAAGGGCTCAGTTCATTGGTATAGCATTCTTTGATTGTATTTAGCCATACTCCTTCTTTTGCTCTTATTTTCCACATCCATTTCATCAGTAATGCTTCATTCTGTAGTCTTAGTTCTTTTATTCCTAGTCCGTCATTTTCTTTATTTGTGCATAATAAGTCTCAATTTGATTGGTGCTTTCCCCTTTGGTATTATTCCGATCCTCCCCAAAGGAAATTTCTCCTTAATTTTGTCTATCTCCTCAATTACTGTTCCTGGTAGCAGGAATGCTTGTATGTAGTGATGTAGTAGAGAGGTTGTGCTGATAACACTGCATTAATCAGTGTTAGCCTTCCTCTTATAGGCAAATATTTTGTCAACCAGCCTGAGATTTTGCTTCTTATTTTTTCGATCAATTGAATAAAGTATGTTTGCGTTGGTTTGTGTATGGATAGTGGTTATCCCAGGTATTTGATTGAGAATTCTTGTTTTCCACATTCTAATATCTGTTGAACGGGTCTTTCACTTTGTTCAGAGGTAACTGAATCGTGGTGAAAGAGTTCTTGCTGCTATTTATTTGAAGTCCCGACAATTTTGCAAAATAATTTAATGCATGTTTTATAAGTTGCAGGTTTGTTATGTAGTCTCGCTAATATTAATTGTGTCGTCTACGTACTGAATTGCCTTGATTCGCATTTTGAAGGGATCTGGAGCTATTGTATTTGCAAAAGCTATTAAGGATTGTAATGATTCAGCCACTAAGTTGAAGAGAAGTGGAGAAAGCGGGTCTCCCTGTCTTAATCTTCTCTTGTGAGTAAAGAACGGTTGTAATTGCCCGTTAATTTTCAGCCCGGAACTTGAGGAGCTAAGCATTTGGTTTATCCAGGATATCCATTTTGTTGGAAATCTCCTTCTTTTCATTATTTCTTCTAGAAAATCCCAACTAATTGTGTCAAAGGTTTCGTGAAGTCTACTTTATAGAGAATTGATGACGTTTTGTTTTATGCAAAAACTTTATGCATTCTCTGGTTGCTAGGAAGAATTCTATTATTTGTCTATTTTTTATGAAAATAGTCTGAGTGTCTGAAATGACGGTTCTTCTACTTTTAGCTCGAAAATTAGACTGAGAATCAATCGAGCGACGATGATGATGACGATGACCTCTTTAATCCTCAAAACGCTACAATTTGTATATACTTTTTTTTTTCACTTTTCAATATACAGTTTTTTCTACATACCGTTTCGCAGATATACTATCTTCGCGCAGGACATGTTATTTAAAAAAAATGTATCTTTTTCCTGCAACATCATCAGGTCTCGAGATAATTAGTAGACACCAAATTCAAACTTCTCCAATTTTTTTAAAAATAAAATAGAAGGGTTTGGATTGGATTCCATAGTTTTTTACAGGCTGGGTATTATTATTATTATTATTATTATTGGGCTTACTCTCTCTTTTATATCACTTCCTGACCGTTGGATCAAACCCCTTCGATTATCCCATAAACCAAGTCTATAATCTTTCTATTCACTTACTCGGTCCCACCTGTCAGTGAAACAAAATCATAATATAGTTCAGTAAACCATGTCTATGGAAAATTTCATCACAGACCGAGTTCCCTTTTCTCTGTCGCCTCCATTTCTTCTTCTTTCAGCTCGAAAATCAGACTGAGAAGTGAGAATCAATCGAGTGATTATGATGAGTTCCTCTTTAATCCTCGCACCGCCGTGGCCATGGCCGTCTTCAGTGAGCAAAATCAACGGGACCCATCTCCGTTTTTCCTTCTGTTCCGGTCGATTTGATGAGTTTGGACGAGATTCGAGCAAGAGATTGAAGTCTAGGATTAAGGTTCGAGCGTGTTGGGTTGAAGGAAATGAGGTTTTGAAGGACGGTTTTGGTGGTTGGTATGGATATAATAAACCTCAAATTGAGGAGCGGAAAGGTTAATTTTTGCTTTAGTGACCTAACAGAAGTTCGAATTTGATTTTGGGCCCTTGAATTGAGTTTTTTATAATGTGAATTTTGTGAATGTAGGATGGAATAAATATATTTTGGTTGGTTTTGGTGCTTCAGTGATGATAGTTTTAGCTGGCCTTACTTATCACTCATTTCAGACAAAGGGTTTTGCTTTTTTTACTATTTTTGTCTGATTTTCTGTAATTTTGATAATTTTTATTTTTCTAATTAGAGTGAAATTTGTTTTTCCAGGATTCAGATATACTTTACCAGACCCATTTGTCTCTTTTTATGAAAAAATGACAAAACAAGACAAAAATACTGAAATACAAAAATCAGAAGAAGAACAAATTTCAAAATCAGAACAAAGTGAAAAGGATTCTGTGGATCTTACTGAATCTAAAGAGAATCTTTTTCCTGGTATTAAAATTTTTTTTTTTTCAATTTTTAAGTAATTTCGTAAATATTGTTTATATATTTAATTAATTTTATTTTTTTGTCTATCAGGTCAATGGGACAGATATAAAATTGCCATAACTGTACCGACAGATGCAGCCCAACAAAATGCTCTCTCTGTTTTGAAAAAATTACAGGTACAAAAATAGGCTCGTACATAAATAAATAAATAAACCGTAATTTTGGATTTGAATCACCTAAAATAAATTAAAAATTATCTTTTTAATTTGGTACTTAGATAATTGAAGATGATGCGACTGGAGATGAATTATGCACAAGGAGAGAATTCGCAAGATGGTTTGTGAAACTAAATTCAAATTTGGAAAGGTATATATTTAAAATTAAGACGATTTATTTTTGTTAATCAAAATTTGTTTTGTGTATCATTTTTTGATTAATTTGATTATATTTTATTACATGCAGGAATAAAAAGTACAAAATTATCCCAGATTTGTTGGATTCTGAGTCGGTTATTAGTGCATTTAATGATATCAAAATTGATGACCCTGATTTTTGGTCCATTCAATGTAAGTTTCAAACCCTAATTTCAATCCTTAAATAAATAATATATAATTTCATTTCCTAACTTAATTATGAATTAAAGTTAAATAATTATTTTGAGTAGTATTAGGAGAAACTGGACTTGTACCAAGCAAGCTCTCCAGTTTATCAGACTCTTATTTTCTTCCTGAAAGGTAATTAATTGAACTTAATTACTAATTAATTAATTTTATTTAATTTTCTTACTATTTAAAATCTTTTTTATATTTATATTTATTTGTTTAGTTATCTCTCTCGGTTTGATCTTCTAAATTGCAAAGCTCTAATTGAGCATCCATTCACAAAAGATATTGATAAAGAGGTAAAAAATTCAATTATATAATTTATTTCTCTACTTTATTTTATTATTTTATGCATAATAGTTCATTTTATCTGATGATATTACAAAGTCTGACTTTATTACAGTCCAGATATTAAACAAAAAGGCGACATATTTGGATTTGAGAGTTTGTCCAAATATATCTCTACCTTTATTCATAGATTTAACATCTGGCGAAAAAAGTATATTTAATCGAGTTTTTGGTATAATCTTTATTCCATTTTCCTTTTTTTTAATAATTGCAAAATGTTATTTTGTATTTTAATTAAATTATATTTTTATATAATTTTGAAGGAAATTCAAGGCTTATACAACCATATAAACCTGTCACAAAAGCTCAAGTTGCAGTTGCTTTAACAAGTGGAAGAATGGAAAATATAATAAATGAGGAATTATTTACAATCGAAGAAGAAAATAAATTAAAATTAGCCGAAATGGAGGAAATAAAAAAAGAATTCATCGAAAAAGGCGATATAGAGAGATTTTGGAGGGCCAAATTGGAAAAAGAGAGAGAAAGAGAGATAGAAAGCAAGAAGGCTTATGAAAATGCTTTGTTAGAGCTAGAGAGAGAAAGGAAGGAGAGAGAAGAGGGCCTTTCTGAAAATATGAAGGAGAAATTAGCTTTGGAAGGAGAGAGAGATATTTTGTTGGGTTTGAAGAGAGAAATTGAGGAGTTGAGTGAGAAAGTAAATAGGGAAAAAAGTGAGGTTATGAGTGAGAAAGTGAGCGTGAAGAATGTTTATTTGGATGTATATGGGAAATATGAGAATGTGATTGAGAGAAAGTCAAGGTTAGAATCGGAAAAAGAGGCTCTTCATGTTTTGAGGTAAATAATTAATTCATCATAATATATTTGTGGAAATTTTTCAAAATTTTTTTTGTATTTATGAAAACCCTTATCCTTTGGAATATTAAAAAAACTCAAAATTTAATCTTTTTATTTTACAAAACCCCCTGACTTTTGAGATACTAAAAAGACCCTAATGTTAAAACGAAGGTTTTCTTTTTGAGAACTTTTAGAAGTTAGGGACTTTTGGAAGATGCAAAGTCAAAAGTATGGTTTTTCTAATATTCCAAAAGTTAGAGATTCTTATATAAATATGAGAAAATATCCCGTTTTGAATTATTTTTAATTTATTTTTGTGGGTTAAATTTTGGACAGATCATGGATTGAAGAGGAAGCAAAGAGGATTCAAAGTAGAGCGAATATTTTAGAACAAGCTTTGAGCAGATGGAGAGTTAATACAAATGGAGATTAAATCGGTAAAGTTTAATAATTTAAATTTATGTTTTAGGAATTTCATGGAGTGAGTTTGAACGCTGTACTAGAAGAGAAGTTTTTGCTTTTGTTTGTAGTTGTTAAATGTAAAAGCTTATGTTATTTGTTTATTTTTATCATTATGGGATAGAAATAAACATGGATGTTATGTTTTTCTTTTTCATTTTGTTTGGATCTTTTAAAATGTTTTGTAGTTTCATTTTGTTTGGTTCTTTTAAAATGTTTTGATTAAATCATGGTATTAAATATGTAATAATAAAGGCAATGAAAAGGAGGTAACATCTATTATTCAGTTCATTTGTTTTCTAAGTAATAATCTAGTTGTTACTAAACTATGGAGTTTCATTCATACAATATCTTAACATCATTGTGTTAAAATAATCTAGTAATTAATTAGAGATTTCATTTAAGAGTTCTCATGATTGAGATGCATGACATGCTGCCCTGTTAAAACGTCTTGATCATATTCGGACTTTCTTTAATGAAAAAAATTACAATTCGGTTAGTAATGTATGTAAAGTGAACCGGGTTGATAGTTAGAAATGTTACTGCAATGAATAGGTTTTGTATCAATTTTTTCAGTTGTTTTTCTTGCTTTCTATTATGTTTCATTGAAGTAACCCAAAATAAAATAAGAATAAATTCAATTAGCGCTTGAGGGCATTGACACAGAATATGTTTTATATTTTATTATACAAGAGGGTCAGGCATAATCAAAGGTCTCCTTCTGAACTTGCATTTTCAAAATAGAGAAAATAGAAAAAAGAAAAAAACTTATATTATTTAGCTCGATTGGATGATGATACCCGAATAAATCACTTTCATGTACATGTGATCGACAGTTCAAAAGTCTTTTGAGGTGAACCAAGAAAACATCATATTTTTACTGAAGCTTGAATTACCATTAAATTATCCAGTTTCATCTAATATCTTAATTCTTAGCACAATCATGTTAAGTATATTTAGGATTTATAATCACTAAGATATCTCATTTAAGATTTAGTTTTTCGTCTGGTAGTTTTTTTTATTATCAGGAAAAAAAAGAACTTCGTACTTGTAGAAGTTTTTCATGCATTTGACACCTTTCATATCATGAAAACTAAGCCCGGTCGTATTTGAATCATTGAACTTGCACCGCAAGAATAAACAAATTGGTTTCTTCTTCCAAATTTATTTCCAATAAGTTACT
This sequence comes from Juncus inflexus, assembly GCA_024447665.1. NCBI lineage: Eukaryota > Viridiplantae > Streptophyta > Magnoliopsida > Poales > Juncaceae > Juncus > Juncus inflexus. Next base: position 12,252,066 of record JAJHPC010000007.1, on the reverse strand, counting down.
CTTTCTTTTTCCCCCCTTCTTTTTTTTTTAATTTTACTTTTTGACAATGCAGACTGTATGCTAACAAATCATGGAAATTACATGGCAAATCATGCCAAAAGAAACATGAAGTAATTTCCTTGCCTCTCCATATCTAAAATTACAGAGGCACCCTTTCTATGTTTTTTATGAACTAAATTTGGTTTACATCATGGGTTGAAGAGGAACCGATGAGGATTTAAAGTCGACCGAATATTCTAGAACAGGCTTTGTGCAGATGGAGATCGAGTTAATATAAATGGAGATCAAGTCTGGAGATCAAGTCTGTGAACTTGAGTAATTTAAATTTGTGTTTTATCTTTCAGGAATTTCATGGACATAAATTTGAATTTATGTGAGAAGTGCTTGCTTTTGGTTGTAGTCTTTGTTTAATATAAAAGCTTATGTGTTTTTGATCATTTTAAGATGGAAATAAATATGAATGCCCTATATTTTTCAAGATATTTTAAAACATTTTTTTCAAATTGGTAATTGGTAAAATGGCTATATATATCTTTTAAGATAGAAATATTTTACAGGAACTAAAATGATCTGATGTACAATTTGACATGGAATCACATATGTAATTATAGCGGCTAAAATGATTAGTTAGATATAAACAAAATTACTGCATATATCATAAACAAGATTAATTATACAACATAATTATCTTAGATTTATCAACCTCCTATTATGAAATAAAATACCAAAATCTTTTATGTTTTCAAGTAACTTAATCAGTATTAAACTATCCAATTTCATCTCATATATTAACATGATCATGTTAAAAGCAATACGAAATGTGATGACAAATAATTTTGGTGTTGCGATGATAGAGATGCTTATGATGGTACACTACTAAAATGTACAAGTCATATTTCTTCTTCTCCTGTCATGGAAGAGTTATAATTAAATTAATAGTCTATCAAGTACGATATAAATAGTTTATAGACATAAGTGCTAACGCAATGCAACAGTTCCTATTAATTTTTTTCAATTCTTGTTTTGATTTTCTTGTTTTTTATTTGTTTAAATGCAGTGGACATTAAGTGCTTAAGGGTATTGACAGAAAATATGTTTTACATTTTATTGGACATGAGGACTAATTAATTTTTTATTTGTTTAATTGCAGTGGACTAATTTTTTTTATTTGTTTAATTGCAGTGGACTAATTTCTTTTTTTTAATCGATGATCCTTCGTTCCACTTCTATTTTAATAAAAATGAATTTTGAACCCATAACCTAACCTTTGTTGTGTTTTGATTCAAACATAATAAATATCTCCTTTTGGAGTTGCATTTTCAGAATAAAGTAGAAAATAGAAAAAAAAAACCTTACATTCTCAATTTGGAAAATCAGAATCATCAAATTTTGACCGATTGGATGATACATAAATCGAGAGGCTTTTTACACGTTTGATCCATAGTATAAAAATCTTTTTATATGAACCAACAAAATGTCATATCCTTTCTTAAGCTTGAGTTATCATTAAATTGTCCAGTTTCATCTAATATCTTAGCACAATCATGTTAAATATGATGTGGACTTATGATCATTAATAGATTTCATTTAGTAATTTTGTTTTAGTTAGTTCTTTTCTGGTAAGTTTTTTTTTACTTTTCAGAAAAAGGAAGCATTTGTATTTATAGATTTTTTCATGCATTTGACATTTCCATATCATGAAAATGAAACCTGTGGTATTGTTGCTCATTGAAAATTGCACCGCAGGAATAAACAAACTAACTTTCTTATTCCAAATTTATGTTTCTAACTATAATAAGTTACTTTAATTTAAATATTAAAAAAAGTTACTCTAATATTTTTTTCCTTCTTATTTTACTTTTTCACAATGCATAGTGTATGCATCTAATCATGGAAATCACATGGCCAATCATGCCAGAAGAAACATGCAGTAATTTCCTTGCCTAGATAGAGAAGCTAAACTAGAGTTGTGTAATCGAAAGTACAAATTGGATGAGTTGGCTTGCAATTCGAATGCAGAGGCACGTATACCTCACGAAGGCCACTCAATCTAGAGATGTTTGATTCGGTGTATTTCAAGATACATCAAGCATGCATTTTCGCACAAAAATTGTCATTTATATTCATGTTTTCATTTTGTTTTAACTGCAAAACTGATGGTAAATGACGATAAATTGCGGATCAACCTTTACAATAACATTTTCCACCAATTACATTTCCCAGTAAATTGCTATTACAGGTGCAAATTGCGTGACTTGCAATTGACAAGTGATTTAACTAAAACACCCAATAAATATGACTTGTGACTTGACTATTTATCAAAAGAAAAAAACCAACTAGACCCCTTTATTTGGTGGTCATATGACGTTTATGTTGGAATTTCCGATTTATATATATATATATATATATATATATATATATATATATATATATATATATATATATATATATATATATATATATATATATATATATTATAGTTTACAATCAATAATTATGATATTTCAATTCACAATTTTCCTACAAATTAAAGATATTGTTTTAATTCAAAGAATTATTTCGAGACAAAAATCTAATAAATCAAAAGCAGTTACATTAATATACGATAGATTAAAAAAAAAACTTTTTAAATACTTCAAAATATCACAACTTAAATTTAGATGTAATATACATTAGCAAAAGTCATGTTGGTTGTGTAAATTAAAAAATAAAGACATGCTCAGAGTTCTTGAGAACCGGAGACCAAAAAACCAAAATATTTTTGGTCATCCTCTACAAAGATACTAAATATTTCTTCGAATCCTAGATAATAAAAATATAGTGCAACGTCCTGAAAATTGGCTATAATAATATACAACGACAACATAGTAAAATGGTCATATTCCAATTATAATTTATAATCTTCGTACATTGAAGGTTATGAAGGGAGATCGATCTCCTTTCAAAACTTGAGCTTTGTAAATTTAATCCATCTTATACTAACCAATAATTTAACAATTCATTTTCTTGAGTTATTTAGTTCCATCTAATATCTTAATATAATACCATAAAGATTGTGAAAAAGATAAATGGTAGGGGTGTCATATATATTTTTTTTATTTCTGACCAAAACTAAGAAAACTTGTTTGTATATTTATATAAAGTCTTCATGCACTTCTTATGAACAAAATCATGAAAAAAGGATGAAAATCACATTGCAAATTTCACAAATATAATTATATTATATCTGTGCCATGTCTCATAATCACACATGTGAAGCAAGTTAACTCCAAACAAATATAATACTCATTGCACAATTTGCCATATAATAATGAGTTCATTCTATTTTGTTCTTTTACCTTTGAGTAAATGCCTCTAACTTTCAAATGTATTACAATAAATATCATTCAATATTTTGCTTATGTTGCTCATGTAAATGAGAATGACAATATTGTTATTTCATTTAAAATTTGAGAGTTTTTTTAGACGATAAAAAAGATGTGTTCATCACAATTTCAATTGAAACTTATTTATTTAGTGAGATGTGATAGATAGCCAGATTAGAACACCCAAAAAGTGGGGAATTGATATTGGCAGTCAACATATTGATCAAGACAGGCACAAAAATTGAAAATGATAATTTTGCCCATTGTAATAAATACTTGATATCTTAAATGTTAAGTTGAACAATTTTCTTAACTATTTTTACATGATGGATCAAGACAAATCTTCGTTTTTGTATGTGTTGATTTTGCATTATTTTTTTTAATAGTAGAAATTTAATAAAATGAGAAGTAAAAAACTTCATAAAAAAAATTTATTTCTAAAATACATGAAAAAGATTAGATATATAACATTTTATATATCATGATGAAAAAAATAAATAATATTTTTGTCTATGATTACATCTAATTTTTTTTTAATGAAATTATTGTTTTAATTATTTCCTCTGACTTATTAACTTGTTTTTTTAATGGAAAGATATAAGTAATTTCATGTATTTCTAATTTTGAACATTGTGATTTTTGTATGATGTTAATCTAATTGTTCCAAAATAATAACCTTTATGATTTATTCAATTTATTGTTTTTTCAAGAATTTCATATAAAAAAACTTTGCATGATTTTTTAACTTCTCATTTTAATGACTTTCTACTGTTAAAAGAAATAGTGGAAAATCAAGACAGGCAAAAAGAAGATTTGCCTAAATCCATCATGTAAAACTAATTAAGAAAATTATTTAATAACTTAACATGTAAGATATCAAATATTTATTACAAGAGCGAAAACTGTCATTTCTTATTTTTTTTTTTTTTGCATAGATTCATCCCAATATAAATTCCCCAAAAAGTGCCATAGACCCAATTAGTACAGAAACCAAATATTTATTTTTGATAGAGATCACCATAACATGCACCCAGTATATTTAAATTTATTTATATAATAAGTATATATTTTAAGAAAAAGAGTATATATATATATATGAGTAAAAAATGTACAATATATAAATCTTTACGAAATTTCACAAGTAATTTTACAAGAATTCTTTTATGAGTTATCAATCTATTTTTTTTTTTTCAGTTATCAAACATATTAAAAATCAGTTTACAAAAATCTACAATAATATAGAAGATTATTCTTAATTATTTTTATTTACTTCTACAAAATAAACATATAAAATATAATATTTAAATAAATTATATTGAGTTGAATGCATTCTGAAGCGGAGCGAGACTTCCCGTAGTTCTACAAATGGTAAAACAAATTCAAACTTGCAAATTGCACAACGCGAAAACTCTTTATCGACAACACTATTTATATAAAAAAATATTTTTAATTTTTGTCAACCATCTAATATTTTAAAATTACCACATAATTAAAATTTTAATCATTACTTAATTTATAATATCAATTATTTCAATAACCACTTATCATTAAAAAAATGAATATCAATACTCAAACAAGCTAAGCTGATAAAGTTGGGAGCTAACTCTCATTTCTCTTCCTAAACTAAATCCTCACCAATTTCCACTGCAAACTTCTCATTCCTACAACAATGGCGCTCTCCCTTCAATCCTCTCCTCTCTTCTTCCTCTCCCCCTCTCCATTCTCCTCCCAACCCACTACTCACAAGAGAGGAAACCAGTGCTGGGCAACAATGGCGAGCTCCCAAAGTTCAGTTTCCACTCAGCCGCCAAAGCTGGTCACCTTCATCGGAAAAGGCGGCTCCGGCAAGACAACCGCCTCCGTTCTAGCCGCCAAGGTAATTTTCCTTTTCCACTCCTTTTGGGTTCTGGGTTTTTACAAAATACCCTTCTGTGTAAAGTTTCTCTGTGAAAGTACCCTTCATACAATTGTGGTTTCATAGAAGCGGGAATTCAATTCTCGGTTTTTATTTAAACTAGGAAATGAAAGTCTTTTATTTATTTATTTGTTTGTTTATTGTTTTGCAGTATTATGCAAGTGAAGGATTAAATACATGTTTAGTATCACATACTCAAGATCCAACAATTGAGCATTTAATGGGCTTGAAGCTGCAAAACACTCCAACCAAATGTGGCACAAACTTATCAGCTGTTAAACTTGAGACAAGCAAAGTATCACATCTCCTTCTTTATTTATTAACGTAATCATATAAATATATAAGTATTACATTTTTATTTTCCTTTTTGGAAGTATAGATGTTATTAGAGCCACTTGATAGATTGAAGAAAGTTGATGCGCGACTTAATCTCACTCAAGGAATTCTCGAAGGGGTATAAATACAAATAAATAAATATTGCAAAACCGCGCAATTATTATTTTGATTAATTTTTTTTAATAATAGGATAGATTGTAGGGGAGGAGTTGGGAGTCCTACCTGGGATGGATTCTTTTTCGCCAATATTATCTCTTCAAAAACTCGTAAATTTTATTTCTGACGGAAAAAATAATAATTCGAAAAAAGAATTTGATGTGGTGATTTATGATGGAATTAGTTCAGAAGAAACTTTACGACTTTTTGGTGCCACTGAAAGATCAAGGTATATTTAATATTAATCAATAGTATATATAATATAGGCTTGTTAATTATTTGATTATTTATTTTATTTGATAGGTCGTATTTAAAATACGTGAAGGAAATGGCTGAAAAAACTGATATAGGAAGATTAATTTCTCCTTCAATTTTGAAATTATTTTATGATTCTATAAAAATAAACAACAAAACAAGCGAAGGAAAATCCAGCTCCGAAATTTGGTCCGAAATTGAACAACTCATTGAGGTAACATAAAACTAAAACTTATTACCATCCTTTCGTTACTAAACTAATTATTTTACCAATAATATATTTTTTTTCTTTTTGTAGAAAACTTCAGTTTGGTTTACAAACCCTAGAAATTTCGCTTGCTATTTAATAACGGATATAAATAACCCAAACTCTGTTTTGGCTGCATTGAGATACTGGGGCTGTGCAATTCAAGCTGGGGCCCACGTGTCAGGTGCATTTGGTTTGAACTCAAGCTCTCAATCTTCTCCAGTTGAAACTGAACAGTTCTCTCCATTGTCTTTCTCTGTTCTTCATTCTGATTTGGAGTCTTTGAGCGGTGATGCTAAAGATCTCCTAAAATCTACGCGAAACGATTATTGTTCTTCTGTTAGTTTTGATGTTAAGGGAAGATTGGTTACGCTTTTCATGCCTGGGTTTGATAAGTCCGAAATAAAACTTTTCCAAGTAAGTTGTATACAAGGTCGGCCCTGTAGTGCAATTGAAATGACCCAGGTCAAGGGCCTCATCTTCCTAAAGGGCCCCACAATTTTTATATTTTCCTATATATAATACAATCCAAAACCCAAGATAATTAAATAAAACCTATAATAACACAGCCCATTCCCTATCACGCTTTTTCAATTCTTTCTGGTTCTACAAATTAGATCCCAAATAATACACATACAGTTTATTGTAATGTTTTAAACATATAATTTATACTTTATTTGTAATATTAACTGTCAAGGGCCTCCAAAAACACAGGACCGACCCTGGTTGTATATTATATATTATATTTATTTTTTGGTAGGTGATTTTGAATTTTTGAAAATTTATTTATTTGATTTATTTCTTTTTTTTGGGTGATTGATTAAATTACAGTACAGAGGAGGAGCGGAATTATTGGTGGAAGCAGGAGACCAAAGACGTGTAATTAAATTGCCATTAAATATGCAAGGAAAAGTAGCGGGCGCGAAATTTATTGATAGGAACTTAATTGTGAAGCTTAAATAAGGTTAGAACTTGGATAATATTTCTAAGGAAAAAAAATTATTTTATTATTTTGTTTATTCAAATTTTGAGAAGTACTTAGGTTTGGTAATTATTCGGAAAAAATTTGTATATTTTGTTGCAATGTTATATTTTCGTAGTTTAAAAGAATGCAAATTGTATAAAGTATGTGTATATATACCAATATTGGGTAAGTAGTTTATACATCTTATTAAGCGAATAACCCCGCTATACAAACAATGAAATATTGAAAAGTAAATAAATAAATAAATAATCAATAAATCTCCTACGAAATCACTAATTCTTCAGAGAAATTCAAAGGCCGGCATTTCTCCCCCATCATTATGGATTTTGTCCATAATCCATCCTCTCCTATAATTAACATACAATTTAGTCAATTAGTCTACAAAATAAGGAATAAATTTTTATAGAAACTTAAGCCAACTACAAGTAAAATACATGCATGCATGTCTCACTTTCATGAACAAAAATATTTCTTCTTTTGCTTTTCTTGAAAAGATTGAAGTCAATGGTTAGTAAAGATCAGCTTCCACGGATTACTTTCCAATTTTCTCAATATGTTGAGCTAATTAAATTGGATTTTTGTTTGTTTGTTTAAATCTTGAAAACAAATTATATACATTAATATCACCCTTACTATGGAGTGATTATAAACGAAAAGGATATCAAATGTACATGGATGCTTAGTGCATTCAATAAACCAAAAAGAGATGATAACAAATTCATTCATAAATATACCTTCATTATTACTAACTCGTCCCTTCTTCTCCTTCTTGTTGGGTTTCTGAATCTTCTTTTTATTGCCTAATTTAAATTGGCCGGATTTCTGGCGCGATTCTGACGAGTTGCCAGGCTTGAGCCGTTTGGCTGCGCGTGAAACATGCTTGTTACATGTTGATAAAAACGCTGTCACAGCCTTAACCAAACCTAAAGCCATTTAATGGAATTAAATTTTATGTTTGTTTTGTGGAAGAAAAACTTAAAGAGTTCTTATTTATAGTAGAATTTTGCATCTTTATATTATATCTTTCTTTTTCCTATCTTTGTTTTAATATATATTTTTTTCAACGACTTGCTGGTGCGTATGAGAGTTTAGGCTGTATTAGAAACAATTAATTTTTGTAGTTATTTTAGTGACAAGTTGGGTCAAAAGAATTTAAATTTTGTTAATAGATTTTGAATCAAGTTTAAGATCTCGTATCAGAATGAAGAGTTATGAATTGTCTAATTCAAAGAGAAAAATAAATAAATATTGTTAAAAAGCTCATTTTTGGACAATTTGATCTAATATATATTAAAATAAATTTTGACATAGACTTTCTTAAATTGTACCACAATATTCATGAGTTGAAGCAAAATTAAAATGAAGTGATGTGGGGGCCATGATATACACAAAATCACAAATATTGAATTATTGAATGAAAATCGTGCAAATATTAAATTTCTTTTCTTCTGTAATTGGAAGTCCTGATAATTATAAGTCTGGCCAAAGTTGTTTTTTTTTCTTCGTACTCATTTCTTTATATAACTGTGAAACACATTAAATATTGTCTCCTAAATATATTTTGTATTGTTGGCTTTTGTAGCATTATATGATCTTTTCTGTGGAAAAAATATTAAATATAGGTTGTTATATTTTATTCATTTATGCATGATCTTGCTAGCTATATAGTGATGTTATAACTTAACCCTTGAAATATTTCCGAATTAAGTATTATAGTATCATAAAAAAGTTGTATTGGATGTAAAATTATACTATTCCTTAAATAAAAAAATATTACTCATTCACTCGTGAGCTAGCTATTTAGTGATGTTTCAACTTCTAGACTTAGATAAATTTCTCAATAGACTGTTAATCTAATATAAACTGTTGTTTACTAATATCTATGAACTCACATTAAGAGAATGACATAGAATATGATGATTTAAAAAAATGGAAGTTTGAACAAATCACGATATTTATAAAGTCAAATACAGAGTTCGAATATTATAACCGGGTCCTCAAAAAATGGAAAAAAAGAGATGGGGGAAAACATTAACGTATGCTGTTTTGTGGTATTATATATTAATTGGCATATATTATGTTATGTTTAATACAAGTATATATTATTTTACTGGTTTTATCATTTATGCACTGTTTTATAATATTTAAGTACTGTTTCTATAATATCTATATATTGCTTTCTATACTTATATATTGTTTTTTAACACTTACATATTATTTTTGTAATATCTATATATTGTTTTTATGATGCTTATAAAGTAATTTTATGTTTTGATGGAAAAATATATTGTTTTCTATGAATTTATATTTTTTATAAAATTATGTCTTGTTCTTATATATATATATATATATATATATATATATATATATATATATATAGGGAGATGCTAAAAAACATACGTATGTTCGAACATACGTTTTTTTAAAATACCCGTGAAGTGGTTATAAAAAGTAAAAATTTAAATTTTAACCATATGGATGTAATATATATGTTATGAATATGTTATGGATTAATTTTCACAGGAATCAGAATTATATATCATTGCCATCATGTATCATCAAACTATTATTCCGATATATGTTTTGAATAGTGCTCGCATATTTTTGATGATATATGATGGCAATGATATAATATTCTGATTTTTGTGAAAATTAATCTCCAACATATTCATAATATATATATTACATCCGTATGGTTGAAATTTGTATTTTTATTTTTTTAATACGTATTTTGGGTGTGGCAAAAAACGTATGTTGTGCATACGTATGTTTTTTAGCCACACGATATATATATATATATATATATATATATATATATATATATATATATATATATATATATATATATATATATATATATATATATATATATATATATATATATATATATATATATAGGGAGATGCTAAAAAACATACGTATGTTCGAACGTACATTTTTTAAAATACCCGTAAAGTGGTTATAAAAAGTAAAAATTCAAATTTCAACCGTATGGATGTAATATATATGTTGTAGATTAATTTTCACAGGAATCAGAATAATATATCATTGCTATCATGTATCATCAAACTATTATTCCGATATATGTTTTGAATAGTGCTCGCATATTTTTTATGATACATGATGGAAATGATATATTATTCGATTCCGTGAAAATTAATCCACAATATATTCATAACATATATATAACATCTGTACGGTTGAAATTTTTATTTTTATTTTTTTAATACGTATTTTGGGTGTGGCTAAAAAATGTATGTTGTGCATACATATGTTTTTTTAGCCACTATATATATATATATATATATATATATATATATATATATATATATATATATATATATATATAGATATATATATATATATATATATATATATATATATATATAATATATATACTTTTTTTATAAGAAAATTGATTTGTATAAATGATCATTTCATGAACTTATATGTTAAAATAAAAAGCTACTTATTTATTTTCCAAAATTGAAAACACATATTTGCTTATGTTAGGACAGGCACATTTTTGTTTAGGTTACCTTAGGTGTGAGCAGTTGTCTTTAAATGAAGAAAAGGAAAATGAAAACAAATTAAGGAGTGTTTGCACTCAAACTTCTCCTTACACCAACCCTTGTTTGTCATGTGTTTGTTGAAATGCCAAAATAAACAATGGTAACTGATTCCTTTTGGTCTTCTTTGAATTGACTCATTTGATCAAATTAATTGAAAGCCCGAAATTAGGGTTCTTTGCTTTTGAGTAAAGTAGAAGTTAGAGTTTCTACATGCTCCTTTGGTTGTTTGACCATATAATTATAGATATTCTCACTGTTAATTCAAGAATTAAGTGAAGTTTCATAACTTATCCACATTATAATATTGATAGCTTGCAGAAACGCTTGGAAAACTTTGTACTTCCAGTCTCTTAATCTTCATGAATTTAATGAAAACCTCAGTCTATCGCCTACTGCAGCTTAAAAAAAAAAACTTCTTGTAGAAGATGAAATTATCTCATATTTTCATGTTATACTCCCATAAATTGAATTGAAACTAGTATTTTTGTCTCACATTTTATTTTGTGGAGAATAATTAATTGGTGGTCGGGATTTTATTATTTAAACAAAATTTCAGTTCTTTGTGATGAATATATTTTACGTGACAGCAACCCGTTACATGAAATTATACATAAAATGTTCGACAGAAGAATTATACTTCAACTTTCCAATAAATTTGGTGCATTCCATTAGTGGAAATCTTATCACGTCTGCCCACTAGAGATGTTTGGATAATTTCGTGCAAAAATTCAAGATCTGAATTACTATCTTTTTGAAATCTCAGATTCTCCAAAATTAGGTCTTTTTTCACTTAGAAGCAGACCGCCATATTAATGATCATGGTAATCTGTCAATTACTTAATTCGTTTGCCCAAGCACTCTTGTCTTGGTGGAATTAACATGGCTTTTGCCTGCAGCTCATATATTGTGGGGGGTCTGAGTTGCTAGATTGGATTTTGATTGTTTTGGTAAAATCCAACACATGATAGCTTCACTTCACTATTTTTCAACCAAAAGATGATGATGATGGTGATGATCAATTGATTCTCTAAAATAACAATGTTTATATTGTAGTAAGAAAATCAAATTGACGAGTTCTTCGTGCTCTGATAAAAACATATATAAATTATAGAGCCCTCTAAAAAATTAAAGAACATAAAACTATCTACTTTATTATTTATTTTTTTATTGAACTCAAACTTCTAAATTTTAGATAAAAAATAAAACATATATAAATTATAGATTAGTCAAGAAAGTAAGAAAATAAGTAAAAAAAATAACTTTATTATTTGTTTCTTTAATTAACTTTTTTTATTTGAATTCAAACTTCGGACTTTTTTCCCTTCCCCTAGTTTATAAATATATTAACTAACCTGACTCATCATAACAGAGAAAACATTTACCTCTTCAAAACCTTGAACATTAAAGAGAATATATATCTTCAAACATTTTTTCCTTCTTAATCTATTCTTCAATTTACATCCACAAGCATTAAACTAACATGAAACCACACACCAAAACTTACATCTAATTTTATTAAAGATAACAATCATACATCCAACAACAAAAACTTCAAACATACAACCTACAAATTGATCCACCATAATCTAAACACACCACAGCATCCATCATCCCAATATCATAGTTACCACTTTAGAATATATCACTTATCACATCAACCTTCAATAATGTAATATCATATTATTTAACTCACGGTGAGATGTTGCGCAAAATTAATCCGTAATGGGCTCCTAAGAGGAGACCGAGGCGGAACATTATCAAGTTTCTTCCCTTCCGCATCGTAATAAATCACGCCAGAGAAATCCAATGGCTGACATTTCTCGCCCATCAATATCGATCTTCTCCATACTCCATCCTGGCCGTCGAAATCCTCTGACTCGACCAGATCACTCTTGTTTTCTTTTTTATTTCTCGGACTGACTGAGAGTGATCGAGCTGCACGTGACATGTGTTTCGTAAACGTGTTGAGGATTATTGTCATGGCTTCAAGAAACCCTACTCCCATATTTGTGTGTTTGTTGTTTGTATTTGTGTGTGTGTTTTTGTGGAGGGAGGGTTTGGCTTGAAATAGAGAGGGTTTGATTTATATATAGGGAGGATAGTTAGTGGTTGTGAGGGGTTTCTTTATATTTATTTTTTGATAGTGGTGGTAGAACTTGGTCAAATAAGTTGGTCTAAATGGTTTTACTATTATTTGTTAAATTGTGATAGACTCTACTATGAGAATAACATAATTATTATGATTCTAAATTTTAATAAAAAGTCTTTAAGTTTGATGTAATGTTTATTTTGATCCATATAATTAAAATCTTATCATGGATTTATCCAAGTACGAGTTATTACTGGTATAGATACAAATTTGCTTGCAAAATTTCTTGAAAATTTAAATGAAATGAGATTCTGTAATTTGGAAAGAATTTAAAAATGGCACATTTTTTTAAAATTTGTGAAGATAAATGTTGTGGATCACCAATCAACATTTGAACAGTTTTTAAAGGTTCATTTAAGTATTATTTTTGTTAGGCATGCACAAAGATTGCTTGGAAGTTTTCTTGAATGCATTTAAAAATTTCCATCATCTTCTATTTGTCACTAGAGAAAGGAATTTTGATTTTGATTTTGGAAGATTCTTTAAATAACTAACATACTTACATAGCTAACTCAAATTTAGTTCACAATTACTATTTCATGTTGACCCCAAAAGAAGAGAATGCCAATTGATGTCATGTTTATTTTTTAATCTTAGGTTAGGAAAGGTATGACTTTGAGTTGTGCCAAACTTGTCATATAGCTAAAGTCACAACAACTGATTTTTTATTTTTTCTTTCATTTCCACAAAGAAAGAAAGAAAATTAGTTATTACAAAGAAAAGACCCATAGTTGTCGTAGTCAATAAGGTCAGCCGAAAATTGAGTTCAGACTCTGCTCCCTCCAAAACATCTCAACATTTAATGGCTTAGACCTCAATTTTGATGAAATTTAAAAAATGAGAAAATATTCGAGCCGCCTGAAAATGCATCCTCAGCACAATCCACAATCCATTTATTGTGATGATGACGCGACAGAATACGAAAAGATTTGAACTCCAAAAAATTTATTGTCCCAACACTCAAATACATAACATCATTGACTCGAGAATCAATATATTTTAGGGAGCTGATGCTGGCATGATGGATACTGTAGCGATCTTGTAGTGATGATATATAAAAACTGAAAAAATATAAACTGAAAATAAATAGTATAAAAAAAATCCATTCGGTAAACAATATATATTTTTAAAATGAAAACAATATATAAAAACATATAAACTGAAAAAAAAACCAGTATATAAAAATTCATTCGGTAAACACTATATATTTTAATCCGTCACTACATGATCGCTACAATACCCCGTCGTAATTTCCTATTTCCCTATATTTTAATTTGTTAAACATACTTTTGCCTCAATAATATTTATTTATTTTTCGATATATGTTTCTACATTCGAAAAACATGTCCATCTTTTCAAATATGTTAGTCTTTACGAAATTACTTGATGCTTAAAATATTCCTTATTTTGGTTATATGTCAGTGTGCTATTAGATGGATAGTGCTGATGGTATTAACTCTCTGCAGCTATTATCTGCTTCCTTAAAGTACTTATGTAATGGCGGCCTGAAATTGGAAGATCTGAGTGGTGCTTTGGTCTGCACAATTGGTAGGTCCCACATCATCTCAAGCCTTTCTTATCCAATTCTCAAAAACCTTAAAATATCAACATGAAATAAAAATAAAACAGGGTTTGGAAAATAGGAATCAGAAATAGAGTCGGTTTCTTAAGATAGCGATTTAGAATCGACTTAATTGGAACATAATCGGATGAAAAATCAGACAAATTTATAAAAAATATTTTTTATATAATCATGAGCATCCTGTGTTAATCGGATAGGAACTGCCGATTCCGACTCAAATCGGCTGAATCGGAATCAGCGATTCTTCGAACTATGAAATAAATACATGATCATTTTTACAATAGAAATAAAAAGATCAAACAGGAAAAATCATATTATTAGAGGCATTCTAGCAATGAAATTTGTACAAGAAACTAAGAAAAAAAAGATATATATCAAATTGAACACTGGCCAATAAACTTAATATAATCTAGACAAAAATAGGATTCAGAATAAATAAACTCCAGATAATTGCTTACTTAAGTTCAATGGTGGTTGATTAATTCATTTTAGTGGGCTGGTAAAGAGAATTAAGGTTTCAATTGCATACATGTTAGCTTCCACTATATTAAAAAATATTATCATTTTAGATTATACAGTTAAACTAAACTTAGACTAATCACTATCATTATTTGTCACTAGATAAACATGACCTCAATTTTTATCGTGAAGAAGTGCTAATCTACCAAAACTGCCTTCTATTATTCATTTTATTTACATCCTTCATAACTTTTTCATGAAAAAACATCATTTATAATATTTTTTGTTTAATTAAGTATGAAGTAAATAATTATCTGATAATTCAAAAATTCATTCGATTATGCATGCATTGATTTTTGGTTTGAACAATATATTACAAGGTATCTTTGTAGTCAAGGTCCCAAGCCCCAAATGTTAAGTTTTGGTCGCATGAAACATGCAAGCATTAATGTTTTTGTTTTGTTTTCTTTCTTGTGTTTCTAATAGAATGCATAACCATAAGACTATAATTTTAGCTTACAGATTGATTTTATTACATGAAAAAAGTGACAAAAACATTAGTATAAAATAAGGATATTATCAAAAAACTCATGAAATTTTATCCAAAATAATGCCGTGCCAGTAGTACATGTACACACGTAAGAGGACGTATTTATTAGTCATCTTATCATCGAAAGAAATTAAGAAATCTAAGACAGTTAATACAGTGGACTCAGTATGAGCAGACTTGTCTCCATTGATCTATTCATAACAGTCGAGTCAACTATATTGAAAAAAACAAACTAAATTAATTTATGATGTATTGATTGGGTGACATTTTCAATCTAGTTGAGTAGTTTATGTTCCTTTCAGTATAAATTGGCGTCAAAATCTCAGAATATAATAAAAGAAGGATTGCTAGAAAAAAGGATTAAATTAAGAAAATAAAAGGATGGAAAAATAACTGCTGCGGAGTTTGGGCCATTTCAGAACTCACAAGGTCGTATTTTATAGCTAAATACAATAGCCCAATTACTTTGTTGGCAGGGAAAAAAAGCTCCTAACGGCCCGTTTATCAGATTTCAAATCACGAGTTTCCGATAATCCATGATTTCAAATCGTGAACTACTAGCAATTTAAAAGTACAGTCAGCCGATTATAAACCCAAAGGTCACAAACTTGAAATAGGTCATTTAATTTTGAGCCCAAGAAGAAAAGAGTAAATAGTTCCCTAATTAGAGACCTTTGAATATATGAACTACTTAATCTCTTTACTAGATTGGGAGGGGTGTTCATTTGAAGAAACAAATATGAAAACAGAATTTAAAGCAAGCCATTTTGCTGATTTAAAATCTCTTCTTTATTACACCATCGCCACTTTTTTGACTATTCTCTCACACCACCTATGAATTAAAAAAACATAATTATATACTCAAAATAATTAAAAACTAGAAGAGAAAAGACAGCCATCCCTCTTCTTGTCAAAAGGCATCAGATTCCTATTTCACCAAACAAATAAAAGAAAAAAAAGATAGAAAAGAATATTACAAAGAGATATCCCCATAATATTATTCTCCACTAACTTATGAAATGGTACAAGCATTTGGATTCTCCTCACTAAAAATTGATGTTAGACGGTTCGGGTCAGTGGCAATGTTGTAAATACCCTCACGAACAGGGGTAGGATAAGATCGGTACTCTCCCGAAAAGTATTCGTGCCTTTTTGGTGTAGCCTGCCATCTTGGTAGAGGAGACGGTGCGTATCGGCCATATCCAAATTCATGTCCATATCTAGACTGACCTTGAACTGTTTCATGCTGGTTAAAGCCAGGCTGGCCTGGTCCATGAACTGGTTCAGCCTGGTTGAAACCTGGTGGATGTGGGCCATGAACGACTCGGACCCCTCCACGATTTTGAGCCGACTCAGCCTGGTTGAAACCTGGAGGATGTGGTCCATGAACAACTCGATTCCCTCTATGATTTTGAATTGGTTCGGGCTGATTGAAACCTGGCGGATGCGGTCCATGAACGACTCGGACCCCTCCATGGCTTTGAACTGGTTTAGGCTGGTTTGAGCCATGTGGGTCTGGTGCATGACTGTGGCGTCTGACTCGAGCCTTTACCGGTGTAGGATCCCTAGGTTTTTGCATTTCTTGCTGAGTTGAAGGAGGCCTGGCAGGTTCGGGTTGAGCGAGATGAGTTTCGGGTATATTAGGGTTATGAGCCGGTTCATTTGGTATTAAGTAAACTGAATTGTTTTCGCTAAATGTTACGGTTTTCGCCATTGTTCTTGTTTGGTACATAGGAGGCGGTGTGTATGTCACGTTGTAGACAGGACTAACACTTCTTGTCCTTTCTTCTCCTCCTATGTGAATAAAGAAGAGGAATAAATCAATTGTTCAACAATGTATTGTATTGATTATTAATGAAAGTGATCATGTGATAGGAACTTTCAATTTTTGTCTTTTTTTCTTTTCTCATTTGTGTAACTGTCAGTATATGTGTATCCAAAACTTTTATTTTATTAATGAAAAGAGCAAAACAGATAATCGCCTGAAACTCCTTCAAAAAAAAAAAATACTACTTGAATTTATTCAATTCATTTTGTTTTGTTAATACCATGAGCTACACTCAAACCAACAATGCAAAAATCAAGGCAAGCGCAAAGTGAACTAGAAATTATTACACATATTTTTCAAATTAGATCCTAAAAAAAATACATATAATTTTTGATAGAAGAATGAACACATGAAAATAAAGAATAAGAAAAGTTTTTCAATCTTTGGAAATATCTAATATAAAAGAAGGAAAGGAAAACAATAAAAAATAAAGAGTTAGAGGGAGGAGGTATAATCTTACCATTGCACTTTGTGATTGCCTTAGATATTATCTTGCCTATAGGATAACAACCCATCTTCTCTCTCTTCCTCTCTCCAGCTCAAAGTTCTTATATATAGTTCTCACTAAGAATGAAAGCAACGGATAGTTAGGTTGGCAAAAGAGAAGAATCTTGAAAAGAACGATAGATCACCTAATGGAATTGGCATATATATGTGTACTTCTAATTAATATGATAAATCAACCATAATATTATTATTCCCTCAATTTAAAATGGGTCAATAACGTTCGTACTAATAAAGAATTAAAGAAATATAACTACTTTACAGAAGTGAATTATGATCCATACTAATAAGCCCTAAATTGACTAAGTGAATTAGCCATAAATCGGAAGCACACATGAATCTGTATTTCTGTACCGAGTATGAGATGGCGCCTTCTTACAAATAAAGTCATCCAGAGACCAGAGATATGTAGAAGTCGGCAAGAGAGCAATTTGAATGTTTTCTCTTTGTTTTTTCTCTCAATTTGATAGGATATGAGAAAAGTGATGTATTAGTTATGTTATTATAGGAACCAAAATTGCTTAAACAACCAAACGCACCCTTTGGCACCAACAATATTATCAACAGAACAATTAATTCAGATATTTTGATATGTTAATTAAACCAGACACATAATATTAGTATATGTACTTGAACTGTAAACACTATATACTAAAACTTGTGGTCCTTAATTATCTTGGATAGGGTTTCAACTTTCAATCAAATTAGTGTGGACCTCTGCATATATTCTTGTGTGGTCACTCTTCCCTTAAATGCCAAAAGCTCCATGAGATTCTTTTCTCCTCCTGTATCCATTCAAACCACACACCTTATGCTTTGCTGTTGGCTTCTAGATTTTGTTGCTCCATAGAGTACAGATGATGAGCATGTGTTCAAATTGCCTCACTTAGTAGGGACGGAGCTTAATAGAGACTGGAGGGGGCCATGGCCCTTCCAAGATTTTGATGGGGTAGTATATATTAGTAGTGCTTTAGTAGAATTTTTTTTTTAAATACATGTATTTCTATGCATTTGGCCCCCCCAAATATTTTTACAGTGTTAATCAGTAGGGAGAAATTTTTTCGGCCCCTCCAGTAAATTCAGTCAAGCTCCGTGCTTGTCACTTAGTAAAAGACAATTGTAACAAGCAACCTAACAAATACTTACTACTATAATTCTTTCTTACTTAATACTGATGGTTACATTTCATAGTTTTTCTTCTATGAAAAGTGAATTTTGACATTGGTGTGTACCAAAAAAACAAGTGGATTATATTTACATGTCTAATTGAGGAAAGTGAATTTTGACATGGGGTGTACCAACAAAACAAGTAGAGTATACTTACATGTACTTCAAGTTGAATTTTTTTCATTCTTGTTTAGTGATTTTGTCACCTCACCTTTTTTGGGATAATTTATGGTATCATGACAAGCCTGAAGGCTGAGGAACTCTTCAACCTCTACCAATTCTTCAAAAGCCCCCTAACTTTTCTGGTATTTATCAAAAAATTCCTAACCTTTAGATATTCTTCAAAAAATCACCATAAAGTAGATTAAATTTCTTTTTAGCCTCCTATGGTGTTAACTTTAACATTTCCATCCAATTTAATTTTTAAAAGACTAAAATACCTCTCATAGAGTCGTATATTTATTTTCATGTTATATCTTACAGGTAAAAATAAATTAATGACTAGAATATAAACAAAACCATAATAAATAATAATGAAGAAAATAATGTTTTACGTAATATAAAATTATATATAGGATATTAATTTTTTTTTGTAATATAATACCATAAAATAAAAATTAAGGTATCATAAAATAATATCGTAAAATATCGTAAAAATAACATCGTGAAATTAATATTCAAAAATAATTTTTTTTATTTATTTAGTATTTTATTGAATATAATAAAATATGAAAATAAATATATGAGGGGCATTTTGATCTTTTTAAAAATAAATAGGATGGAAAAGTTAAAGTTAGGGGCTAAAAAAAAATTAATTCACTTTACAGGGATTTTTTGAAGAATATTAAAAAGTTAGGGGGTTTTTGATAAATACTAGAAAAGGATTTTTTGAAGAATTTTCCAAAACTAGGAAAATTTCCACGCTCCACTGCGGTTTTTATCATTTTTATTGTTTAATAATTAACACATTAAATTTATCTTACGAATTAATAATCATAAAAAGTCTATATAAATTATCTCAAGAAACAAATTATAACAGAATAAACAATGAATAATTTATATTTTTGTTAGAAATTATCTCTGAATCAAATAAGATTTATACAAGTCATAATAAAAAATATGTAATACCGACATAAAATTATAATTCAACAAATTTAAACTTTGTTTTCTCATCGATGCGATATTTAAAAAAACTAAAGTACAAAAAAATATTTTTATAAATTGATTAAAATCCCATCATTATTTTCACAGCAATTAATTCGTATATTTCTCACAATTTATATCATATAAAAAAATTTGGTTGTTGATCTCACACTTAGACGGTAATCTCTTAGCTGAAAATTTAATTATGTATTTCTTATACAAACATTATTTGTATCTTGGTGTATAGTAAATGTAAGCACCTATAAGATAAAAAATAGATAAATCATGTTTTTATTATAGTCCTGAGTCATAATGTCATCTGACATGATGATATTCAATCAAGTCGAATGAAGACACGAGATATTGAAAATCATTATGAGAAAACATAATGGTGCGTTCAGAAGTACAACAATTGAGGTCTTGAATAAAAGATCTCATCATCCTTGTTCTATTTTTCATTTTTTCACAAAAAATTGAGATATTGAAAAACCATATTTTGAAAGAAAATATTGTGAAAAAATTATCTGAGAGACAGATACACACATGGAGCCCACGTTCTTTTTTTTGGAAAATAATTTATTTATTATTATTGTTTTAATTATTTGAGGAAGAGAGAAAGAAAGGCCCCACTTCTTTTTTTTTGGGGTTTTCTACCCGTAAACACAAATGCCCCCCACTCCCTCTATGTGGGCCTCCCATTACCACTTAACTCACTGAAAAGTGGGGGCCAACTTCCCACTTTTTCTTATTTTTTATTTTTTTGTGGGGCCCACTTCCACTAAAATCCAAAAAAATGACTCCATCAGTGGTAAGTGGGGGCAATTTTGTGTCAAACTAGAGTTTTCCTTTCTTTTGTGAAAATTATTAATCTATTTTTTTTATTTAGTTGAGGGAGAGAGAAAGAGAGTGACATATTTGATCCACATTTCCTTTTTGTTTTTTGATAAATCATTATTTTTTTTATTCAGGAATAAGTCATAATCCTATCTGACATGGTGATATCCAATCTAGTCGATTGAAGACACGAGATATTGAAAGTCATTATGAGATACATAATGGTGCATTCGAAAGTATAACAATTGAGATCTTGAATGAAAGATCCCATCATTCTTGTTCTATTTTTCATTTTTTCACAAAAAATTGAGCTACTGAAAAACCATATTTTGAAAGCAAACATTGGGAAAAAATTACCTGAAAGAGAAACACATGGAGCTCACATTTTTTTTTTTTGAAAAATGATTTATTTATTTTCTTTTTTAATTATTTGAGGGAGAGAGAAAGAGAGGGCCCACTTTTTTTTTTGAAAAATATTAATCTATTTTATTTATTTATTTGAGGGAGAGAGAAAGAGAGTGACACGTGGGACCCAATTTTTTTTTTGGATAAATCTTATTTATTTTTATTTTTATTTGGGAATGAATTATGTTCAGTGGTTATTGATATTATAACTCACAACACATAAGTTACACAATTTAGTTTTCAAGATAATTAATTATATTTGATTTGACATTTCGCACTAAATCAGGATAGAACACAGAACCGCGAATTCAACCAATCATATTCTTACACTATCTAACTACACAAAAAACGCCATAAAATATCAGAAACTCTAAATAATCGAATGGTCCATATCAAACCGCGTCATCCCTTCCAACGATCCCCAAAATAGAGATGACGTGGCATCTTCTTTCCACGGGATTGCAGAATTGAGAATTGCTTCATCTTGATTTCTATTTGGGCTTGGCCCTTATATTTCATATTCTAAGATGGGTTATGGTCGAGAAGAAAAACAATTATATGGACCCGTGGAGGTCTTGGAATAAAATAAGAACATTTATTCAAAAATATTAAACTTCATACACCCTTTAATTAAGCATCCTTTATAAAGCCAAAACCTCTCAACCCCTACAATAATTCCCTTCCTCACATTCCACCTCTTTGCCTCTCATTCTCTCCACAACATGGCTTCTCCTCTTTTACCAAAAAATAACATAGGTTCCATTCCCTCAAAATCAACCTACACTATCATCACCATCTTCATCACTCTTTCTTTCTTCTCTCAAAAACTTGTAACTGCTGATGAGTCGACCTCAACATGCGACTACCCATGTCAACCACCACCAATAACCCTACAAAATTGTCCACCGCCTCCGGCGCCTGCATCAGAGACGCCTGTTTATTATAGCAATCCACCACCACCTACTCCATCAGGCGTGTCAGGTTACTGGAATCCTCCACCACCACCACCTTCGTCGGGATATAGTCCGTACTTTTCGCCGCCTAATAGTTACCATAATTACAATTCACCTCCCCCTCCTAACCCTATTTTGCCTTGGTTTCCTTGGTACTACTACTCCAACAAGACAACCGTGTCGGCGGGTAATTCTATCTTTTCTAAAGGTTTAAGTGGTAGAAGTGTAGTTTTAATCGTAGCTTTTGCAGTTTTGATCTTGTTTTAGAGTACATTATTATGTTTGTTATTTGAACTTTGTTCAAAGTTTTTTGCTACATATTGTTGAAAAATTTATGATTCTATATTCTCTCATTACGAATTATATATTATGTAGATTTAGTACTTGATTCTTTTGTGATGTTAAATAAATTGAATAAAGAATAAAAGGCTAGTGGTGTTTAGGATTAAAGCTTGTTAAGAGGTGTGAAGACAAGAGAAGGTGGTGGTGACTTTTTCTCTTATTCTCTCCTTTGATAAAGTATTTTTTTTCCATGCACTTTTTATGCTTTTTTGGATGATGAATATGTAGGAAGGTTCAGTGGGAGTCTAATATATATATGATTAATTGCTAATATTGGTAAAGATGTTGATTTTGAATCATGATGTGTAAGTGAAAACATGTTTATCTCAACTAATTAACAAGTATTATCTTTTGTTAAGAAGTAGATTTTGCAAAATGATGTATTCCCTATAGTTAAAAAAAGTAATCAAATATTACCTACGAAGAGAAATCAAACAAAGGTAATCTTTTTTGATGTGATGGAACTTTCATGAGATCTTAATAATTTGTCCTTTCTTCTTCTTCTTCTTCTTCTTCTTCATTTGAAAGCCCTAAATAATTTGCCTTTTCTTTATGTACCATTGCTTTGAGATAGGAAGTATGTCTCATTTCACCTTTCGATGCACATTATTAAAAAAAGTCACATGAAATATGCACTACTTACTATGCACATAATTCTAGTTAATCAAATACTAACTATTGCATAGATCCCTAGACTTCATTAGCTAATTAAAAAAACTAGACAACTTCAATTGTTTATTGTATTCATAATCATTAAAAAAAAAAAACCAAAATTGCCACATAATATACTTAAATTTATTATCTTCATCACAATTATTCTTTATCAACATTTTTTTTAATATCGTACACCCAAAAATACAACAAACACAAATGATATTTGAATATTATATCAGCATTAATTTGCTTGGTAGAGAAAAAAACTTTCCCTAGTAAATATCTCATAATATATTTTCCTCACATGAGTCATACTTACTCATTCTTCTTGGGCTTAAAGGCCTTAATAAACAAGCCCATAAATAAACTCCTCCCTTTCTTTTTCTTTCTTTCTTTCTTTCGTTCTTTCCGCCCTTCGTCGTTTGAATTTCGCATCAACAACAATGGAGGCTGAGAGCTCAGCAGCTCCGGCGATCTTGAGCGCCAGATACCAGAACCTCAAGAGCTCGTTCAAGATGGCCGTTCGGTCTCTGCTCTCCGCCTGCTCCCGTGAGGTCAGAATGAGGATAATCCTCTTGTTTGCTAGCTCTCATTTTTCTCCATTTTATTGCTGATTGTTAGTGACCCACAACCACTTTTTGCTTTCTTTAGTAAATCAAGAAAGTTTTATGAGTGTTTCTTGGCCTGAATTTGAGTTACAGCATAAATGGTTGCCTAAAAGGTTAATTAAAAGCCCAAAATTCTGAATAGAACCAAAGTTTACAAGATTTAAGTGGTTGAAGATTGAAATCTGTCTGGTACCAAATTGTCAGAGATGCAATTGGGTTTTTTGAGTGTTTTTATGTTTGTTTGTTTTGTATCTGCGTGACTAAATTGAGTAATTGGTTATTTTTAGGATGTGAATAGAGCATTCGAGGGATTTACAGATAAGGAGAAGAAGAATATTTATGGCATGTTAGTCCAGGTGAGTTATTATTATTTTTTTAATATTTTCAGTTATTTCAGTATGCTGTTTGAGGTATGAAGTACTAATTTGAGCTCCTAATTTGATGATTTTGCCCTTTTGTTTGCTTAATGTTTGCAGCTTATTAAATCCTTGCATGCTAATTTAGAGGTAATTTTTTGGGTCTCTGTCCTTGATCTTTTTCTTAGATATTTTTATTGCAATCTTAAAGAAAAATTGTTGATTTCTTTTTATTTTAGTTCTATGTGGTCAAATAATTAACAATGTATTTTTTTTATTTGTAGGTGGATTTTAATCGTTTCTGTGAGGAGACCAAGGTTGTAATATTCCCTTATCATTTTTTGTTTAGGGTTTAATTTCATACTTATATCATAAATATTACTAAAATAACTAAAATTAATATTATTTACAGGTTGGCGCTATTTTAGATAAGGTCGATGAAATGATTGAAGAACAATCTCTTGATGAACTCTCTTCAAATAGGTACAAAATTCAAAACAGAAAAAATAAAAAATTGGAGTAGAAAAATATAATAATTTATTGAATTATTTATTTGTGTTTAAACAGTATTGATTTTGGAGATATGAAAGAGAAAATAAGACAAGTTAAAAAGGATGAAATTGCATATCTTACAAGCATGCTTCAAAAGGTATACCTGTAACTCAATATGTTTATGTATGAATTGTATTTTTATGTGTATATATATACGAATATTTAGTTAGATAAATTTAATTCTTTTTTAGGTGGAGAAAAGTAATAATGAAATGAAGAGTCGCATTGAACTTTTGAGGAATAATCAAGACTTGCCAAGTATTAAAGATGCTGTTGAAAAGGTACCTCTCATTCTCTCTCCTCTTCTTTCTCTCTCAAGAAAAAAAAATGAAAATTTGTAAATTTGGAGCTGAAAGATTTAATTTGTTATCACGCAGCTGAGGAGATGGAATGCTGAATTTGAGAAGAATATTTAGGTCATATAAGATGCAGGACTTTTATCTTCTTTTGAATTTTTGTGCTTTATCTTTTGTTGTTATCAAGTTAATTCTGAGGATTAATTAGAGGTCATTACTAGCTATTATATGCCAAATCCTTGTCATATATAGAGAGCGTATGCCTAACTTGGAAATCTTGAGCTAGCATAAATATGTTGTAGTGTGTTGTGTCATCTAAAGCTTGTTGACAAAAATCTTTTATAAGAAATATGGCTTGGATAGGTCATTTTCTTATTATTGTTTCCTGTCCAATTTTGGATACGTTACTTTTTTTTTCTTGCATATTAATAATGAACAACACAACATCAAATAAAATGAGATTAGCTGCAATTTTCTAAAAAGACATAACATAATAGCTTATTTGGTACAATATTTTATTGCAAGAAATTGTAGAAAAAAACTATACATAACTTAAAATCACTAAGCATTATTTACATTATACTTATGTCAGTTCAAGTCCGAAATCCATAGTTCTAAACACAAAATGAGTAGAATCTTGGTAAGTAATTCTATTCATTTTGTCTTTGTTAATGTGTTTTTGCATTGCTGGCCCTTCAATTATAGGACATTTATCTTATATTGTTTTACATGAGGCGCAACAATCACAATTCAATTTAAATAAAGCAATTTGAGTTAAATATCACATTTTTTTAATCATACCGATATATTGTTCTCCTTCACCTAAATTCTCTTTTCTTAATCATAATGAGTGACTTGTCAGTTTCACCTAAAACCTCAAAATAGATGAGAATTGGGTGGAAATACTGAAATATATAGTTTCCTACTTCAATACAAAACGAAACTCATTATAGATATGGGAGTTCAAATAGACGAGAGCTCGGTGGAAAAATTATATATGAACTATTTTCATACATCTTTGGTGACTACCACAAAATCACACAAATTGTAGTTGAAATTCACACAACATATTCAAGTCACACAAATTGTAGTTGAAATTCACACAATATATTCAAGTCACATAAATAGAAAACATCTACTTTTTATAACACGTCTTTTAAGTTTCTGAATCATTTATCGTTCCTTTTTCTCCAAAAAAAAGAGAAAAAAGAAAACCTAAATCTTAAATCACGTCCATATATTTAAGGGGAAGAAAGACTTGCAAAATGTCAAACTCATGATTGGACGTTGAATCCAAACCACAATAACAAATCTCACACACACACACACACACACACACACACACACTATATATATATATATATATATATATATATATATATATATATATATATATATATATATATATATATATATACTATTTTTGTTGTTTTTATACCATTAATTTTTAATTTAATAATATTTACATTTTGCATGTCATAGTACATATCAGTAAAGGCATACATTACAAGTCGTGGATGAAAAGAAACACATTTGTAAGACTTGGCACTCATTCTAAAATTCACAGAGAATCACTTCCTCAAGTAGTAGGTTTGATTACAAAAATACAAGAAATTGCTCCATGTATTAAGTTTGATAATACATAGTCATAGAGGTCAAACTTAATTCTATGTGATTTTTCTTCTCATATACCATCTCAATCTTCTCGCCATTTCGACAACTAGCTTCCTCGTCATTTCTTGGTTCTACCTTCTGGACAATTCATTAATATGATACTTCTTTTCAATTTTGTATTTTGCGTCTTTGGGGAAAAATGTTCCAATTTGAATTTCGTGTCACGAGAATTATTGCGATTTTAGTTCTCTCAAGTCATTAATTCCTTCAAATTGTTTTAATGGTGCATGTCTATTGCTCATGCGTGTATACGTGGGGCACCTTTGCACCACCTTTTTGGTGTTGTTAACATATTATATGATGATATGGTTTATTTTGGTGTTTTTTGGTCATTCAGTTTCATCTAGTATCACAGAAACTTATGCTACAATAAAAATAAAATTACAAAGGATGTGCAAAATTCTGAAGTGTATAGTTTATGTAGAAAGATATCATTAAAGAGGGAGGTGGGAAAATACAAGGTGCAAGTTGGAAACATTATATATCCTTCTTTTCATGCGTTTTCACTGTAAAAATAAAAATGCGATAAGAGTTCACACAAATTGTGATGGGACTTCACACAATTCGTGAGTAAGGCAAAATAAAAATGACATGATTTTTTTATAAAAAGCCCCAAGTTGCGGATCTTCGGTATCCTTTTGCATGTAAAATTTTTTGACATCTCACAATCACTATACCATAGTTTTCTTCTTTTGGTAATTGATTGCGTTATTTATCTTTGTTTTTTGAGTTCATATAATTATGTGATATAACTAGAGATTATTTACTAGCAGTTGTTTTATTATGTGCTCAATTTCGAATCTCTTTTCACCGAGATTGATCGATCCATCCAATTACTCAATCATTCTAACCCTACTTGAACAAAAAAGGAAAACTTAAAATAAACCAAAAAAAATTATAACATACATTTATTTACCAAAAATCTCCACAAGAACAAGACCCATCTTTAAAATGATGAAACCGGTTCGCATCTCTCACCACAACCTCTCTCTCATAAACCTTCGAAACCATCTTAGTAAACTCATGACAATCTCCACAAACCCTAAGATTCTTACTAACTCTCAAAACGTTATCACTTTTCGTACCAATAAACACAAACACAATCGCTAGCCTCTCACTATGCCCATGCAAAATTCTTACTTTCTCTTCTTCTCTCACCTCATGCAACACGAACCTCGTATCTTCCACATACCCATTCTCTCTCTTCACCCTCTTTATCATGTCCTCCAATTTCTCATATATTCTCTCCAGATCCTCATTCGAATTATCTCTCGCAAAAACTTATGAATCTTATTCCCAACCTCAATAACTACAACCCGGCATCTTTCTAAGCCCTTTCTCTCTCATCCTCTCTCTCACCTCCTTCACACTTCCCCATTTACCCTTAGAAGCAAAAACATTCGAAACTAGCACGTAATTTCCCGGATTATCAGGCTCCAACTCTAGAATCTTCTTCATTGCAACTTGCGCAATGTAATTTTCTCCATGGAAACGACACGCGTTAAGAAGCGCGCACCAAATTACAGCTGTAGGCTCCACATTCATTTCTAAAATAAAATCATATGCTTCTTTAATTTTGCCGGCTCGGCCCAATAAATCGACTATAGATGCATAGTGCTCGGGCCAAGGGGTAATTTTGTAATTTCTTACCATCATGTCGAAATAGAGTTTTCCTTTGTCAATTAGTCTTGAATGGCTACAAGCGTGTAGTAATGCGAGAAATGTTATTTCGTCAGGATTTATGTTTCTTTCGAGCATTTCATCGAATATTTTTAGTGCATCATTTCCTTTACCATGTGTTCCAAATGCATTAATCATGGATGTGTAAATCACCAAATCTTGGTTTTTTCTTAAAGAGAATATTTTGATCGAGTCGTTAATACTTCCGCAATTTGAATACATATCCAAAAGAGAGCTATTTATCTCTCCGTTAAAACCGAATTTTTTTCGTACGATAAAACCATGGATTTCCTTACCTTTTTTCAAATAAGATAAACTACCAACCGCTCCAAGCACGCTTATTAAAGCGATCGGATCCGGTACAATTTTCTCTCTCATCATTTCACCAAACAATAATAAAGCCTCAATTTGAAAACCATTATTAGTGTAACAATTAATCATGCTAGTCCATGTAACCACATCCTTATTCTCTATACTTTTGAATAAATTGTAACATTGCGCAATTTTGCCTAACTCACCATAAATATCCAACATGGAATTCTTCAAAACGAGATCCAATAACCCATTTCGAATTGCATATCCGTGCAATTGAGTAAGTAAATCAAGGTTTGATAACCCGTTACATGCTTGTAAAATGCTACCAATCATCATTTCATCTAATTTTATTCCTTCATTTTGAGACTCTCTAAACAAATTTATCGCCTCTAAATACCCAAAACGCTCTTGACTTTGAGCATAGCATCCAATCATAGTAGTCCATGAAATATAATCTCTAACTGGCATTCTATCAAAGATAAATCGCGCGTAATAAACACAAATGCATTTCGCGTACATATCCATTAACGCATTTCCCACATTTCCCACTTGTAAAGTATATCCAAACCCTAATTTTAATGCATATGCATGGATTTCCATTCCATTTTTTAAATTACATAATCTCCCCAATGCAGAAGCGGCACTTATTACTGAAACTTGGTCAGCATGATATCCTAATTTAATCATTTCTTTGAAAATTCCAATTCCTTTCTTATAAAATCCATTTTGAACATAACATGATAGTATAGAATTCCATGAGATATTATCTCTTTCAGGCAATTCATCAAACACCTTGGTTGCATAATCCATCTTTTCACATTTAGAATACAATACTAACAATGCATTGCCCTCATAAATACCAAATAATTCAGAATTTTTCACAATTGAAGCATGAATTTCTCGCCCCAATTTCAAAAGAGACAATTCAGCACAAGCTTGAAGAATACTAACAATGGTGTATGAATTAAATGCGAGATCTTTCTTTTGCATGTCTCTAAACAAAAACAGAGCATCCAAAAACCGCCCACTTTGCACGCAGCCAGAAATAATAGAATTCCATGAAACCAAATCTCTTTCGCAATTCAAATTTTTGAACAAATTTAAGGCACAGTTGAATTTTTTGCATTTTGAGTACATACCAACAAAAGAATTTGCAACAAGTGGGATCGAATCAATCCCCAATTTAATAACCAAGCTGTGAATTTCACTCCCAAATTGCAGATTATTCGTACCGCCACATGATTTTAATACTAAAGCAAAGGTACATGGATCTGGTGATAAACCCAAAAACCTCATCTCTTGATAAAGATTAATAGCCTTAGAAAAATCGCCACTTGTAACATATGCACCAACAAGTGCATTCCATGAAAAAATAGTTCTTTCAGGCATTTCATCGAACAGTTGCTTAGCATCAGAAAGACACCCACATTTGCCATACATGAAAATGAGTTTAGTGGAAAGAAAACCATCATTTACTAAATCAATACATTTTACGATGTGGGTATGGATTTGTTTGCCTTGTAATATCGCCTTTTGTGAGGCACAGAGCTCCAAAATTGATGAATACTCTTGTTGGGTCGGTTTAGTTCGATTTTGCGAGTTTGAGGGAGAAATGAAAGCTTGTTTCAGGTTTCCTTGGTCGCAAATTTGCTTGATAGAACTGAGCAATTTGGGTTTGTGAAAATTTGGAGTTGGTTTTGAAGGAATTTGAGGGTTTAGTGTAGGTGGCATTTTATGTAGTGAAGCTGTTCGTGTGAAAGTGAGGGCCATGCATGAGGTAACGTTTTGTGTTAGTTTGATTGCCCACATTACTACACTTGTATTGGTTTCCTACCTCAACGTTAAAACTACAATGAAAAAGATATGGAAAGTCTGAAAGCTATTTAAGCACGGTCAAAACGCGACGATATATTCATTTTTCAATATATATTTTTATTTTTTATATATTATTTTTATTATTTTATGTATATAATATTTATTGTTTTTAAAAAATAAATTATATATATTGTTTATTATTTCTATATAGTGCTTTTTTTTATTGTGTTGCACAACATAAAAGTCTGTCCTGCAGCATTAAGTCCCGATATGATATTATAAACAAAAATTGATTAAAGAAAGAGACCGTAAATGCAAGGGCGTGGAAACATGATATTCTCAATTTTTCATGCATTTTTTTTAATCAAGTTCTGTCATATATATATCATAATAATATGTTAAAGACAACAAAATTATTAGAGGTTATGCAAAGTATGTTGTCGAGAATTTAACCTAGTAAATAAATAATTGGAAGCCAAAGTTCTCTCTTGTATACAAGTATTCTTAAAAAACTTTACACAAAATAGTGAAAATGCACATTTTGTTCTTATGTTACTGGAGTCATCTAGCACGATATCATTTCTTCATAATATTTGACCCCAATACATTTTTCTCCAGAAAGGACTGTCTAGAACTAAAAAAAAGACCAACTAGATTACCGAAAATTCAAATTCATGGCTTGATTTATGCACCGTCATGAATAAAGAAGACAAACGGCTAGATTTATCTTGTTTATTTAACTCACAACTATAATACTCAAGATATCATATTCAAGATATTCCAAGAGACATATATCTCACAATAAAGCACACTTATGTATTAGATTTGCCGTATTTTCTTCATTATTTTTTTGAAGCTAGTATCTTCTTTATTATAACAATTTGTGATGATATTACATTTAATATGTCTTATGTAAACAGCATAACATGTCAGTTTCGTCTAATATCCCAAAAATATATTGTACTTATAATAAAATAAAATCATATAAAATGCATAAAGAATGGGAGGTAAACTAAGACGTAGGGTCCATGTATGAAACATTATATATTAATTTCTTTTCATACATCTGTGGTGTGCAACTACCAATAAAACACACAAAATATGTTGGAAGCTCACACACTAGTGATTGTTTGCATGTCACACAAATAAAATGAAGAGAGATCTTTCGCTAAAACAACTTAAAATTTTGCATATTTTTGTCATGACAAACTTTTGTTTCTTTTTGCATGCTAAGTGCTTGTTTTTTTGAAATCTCTATAAAATTCTTAGTGAATAATTATATGATCCTTACGAAGCAATAATATTCAACAGAAATGCATATGAGAGCAACACGAAGAACTGCAATTAAAATTGGTTGATTTCATGCACCATCTTTTTCAAAAGCCTACCTACCTTACTAATTGCAAACTGATGTTTTAATAAAGAAAATTCTCGTAAAATATATCATGTCAAAATGATAGGATTTAAGGATTATTATTAAATTTGGACTCGCAAATACATGATTTTTTTATTATATATATTTGTGTTGTAAAACTTGTTGACAAGAAGTTCTTCATTAGAAGAAAGGTCTATATCTGTTATTCGGCCAAATAATACAATATTCCTTCATAATTTTTTAATATTCACTTGTTAAATATTATTTGAGAAAAATATGACAAAAAGTTTTTATTAGAGTGCTTGTTATACCAAAAATGAGGGTGAATAAATTATTTTTTAACAAAAAAAGATGAACCTTAATTTGACTTAACATCTTATCAAGATATGTTTGACTTCACATATTTCATCTGAACATATTAATATATGATTCTTTTACCAAGAAAACCATTATAATAAGTTGTTTACTAAGATAAAACAACATTAATTTGACTGTACATCTTATCACGATATTGACCACATTATTTTTAATGAATATGCTTACTAATATCCGTAAAAAAAAATATAATTATTGTATTCTTGCCAAAGTGATAAAGGCATGATATATCTCTCTTTAATATAATTAGATATAACAATCTTCCGGCTTCACCTAATATCCCAAAACAACATATTACAATGAAAAAAATCCATAATAGATATGTAAACATAAATCTTATTCTCCTACTTCAAATTTATTAAAATGAAAATTATTATAGAGAAAGGGATAGAATAAATAGGTACAGATCTCCGAAACATTATATATGTTAAACCTTCTAATACATCTTTTCTTTTGTGACCAGTTCACACAATTTGTGAACCTCTCAGACAAATGAAATGAAATGAGAAACATCTTTCGAAAATAGAGTCCAAAAGTTCGGCATATTTTATCCAATCCTAGCATAAACTTGCTATTTCTTCTTGCATTCCATGAATAGTAGTTATGTTGCAACCAAAATAAAATTTTTAATTGAATTATCCTCATCCTTACAAACTACTAAGATTCCATACAAAATCCAATTACAATCATATAACCTTCCTTTCCAACAACCTAACCACACCTTATTCTAAACACGATTCTATAACAAACCAAACTCCAATCGTATTAATCATTATAAAATGCGAAAATCCAAAATATTTCAATCACGATAAACTGCTAGAATTCAACGATTTAATCGTTCTTCTACGCCACATGGCGGTTTCTGGATCAAAACAGAGTTCCCAAGTAGGCCAATAATGTAAATCTTGTTTCAAAGTCAACACGCGAGGCTTCCCGTTCAAATGAACCGTCTTTACTCTCACAAACTCACTATGTTCCAAACCCTAATTTATCATAAAAATGTAACAAATAATAATAAGTACCCCAATTAGTTAAAGCACATGCTCAAAAAGTCATTGATAACGACATGATAGAGTCTATAATGCAAATATTACTTCTTTTGTTAGATATACTCAATTGTAAATTTGAACTATAATGTCATACTGCCATCATGCTTTACTATATCATGTTGTATAGAATTTTGTATATTTTTAGACCAAAATAAGGAAACAAATGTACCTTGGCAACTTGAATAAACGTTTCCAAATCAGGCGTCTTTTTTCCATTAACCTCAACTATCCATTGGAGCGCGTAAAGACCGTATCTATGCACCGGACTCCCATGACACCACCTAAACACAACAACAAAAGAAAAATAATCCAATTGATTCAATTAAAAACTAATATTTCCTAAAAATTATTTTTTAGCATCGCCTCCACTTTATTTCGGACCAAAATACCCCTCATTAATTTTTTCAACAAATTCTATTACTCAATCTAAAATAACACTACTACGGGGGATTAAAAAAACCCAATCCGCTTCACAGGGTTGTTCTGAGAGAATCTACAAAGTAAGGGATTTATTGAAGGCACATTTTCAAATAACCCCCTAACTTTTCTGAATATTACAAAAAAATCCTCACTTTCTAGATTTCTCAAAAAAAAAAAAAAAAACCTAAACTACCATAATAGTTCAAATTCATTTTCAAATCCCCCTAACCCTACGTTCTTAAACTCAACCATTTATAGGATTATATATTTTTCATTAACCAAACTACCCATCTTCTTTCCGCACACACAATCTCAACAAACATCATTTAACATTTCAAAATCAAACATTCAACACAACACAAAAACCAATAAAGTTCACTAATCTCTAAAATTTTATGAAATACCGTGCGACGTAAACGCCGTGGCCTTCTTCGGGGAGAAAGCCGAGAGCTCGGACGGCGGGATGCGGGTCCTGAATGATGCAGCCGCACCAGTTCACCATTCTCGTCGTGCCGTTCCCGTCCCGGATGTCCGTGCCCACCACTATCTCAATTTCCTTGCCCTATAATTGCGAAGATTTAATATATCGAAACATGTTAGTTATTACCATAAAACATTTAAGCATTTGTTAGTAATAATAATAGATAAAAAATTATGTAGTAATAATAATGAGAAGAAGAAGGTGAGGATTTATATCCGTATTAGCGACTATCCAGAGGGGGAGGGGGATGAAATGAATTTCTTATTTACACTTCCAAAACTTTAAAATATCATATCACCCCTCAAAAAATGTCAATATCAAATTTACCCTCCCGAAATCCATAATTTCTCATATCTGCCCATCTAAAAATGCAGAAATATCAAGCTTATCCTTCCAAAATCCAAAACATACCATATCAAATATGATATATTCTGGACTCTCCAAGAATAAATTTGATATTCGTAACTATAGACGGGCAAATACAACATATACTGAATTCCAGAACCGTAAATATGATATATATTCACATTTTTAGAAGGTTAAATATGCAATACAAATTCTCCCTTTATCGAAACACCCTACAAAAACAACCACATCCTTACTAACAACAAGAAAAATAATAATTTTTTTTCTTTTTTTTTTAGTAACCTGACGAAAGATGGTCAACTTGAGAGACCCGTCATGCGAACCGGACCTGTCGATTTGCTGGCAGGCGAGCTCGATGTGACGGAAGCATGTGATTGGTTCTTTATCGATGGCCAGCACCATGTCCCCTTGTTCCAGAAGGTTCTCCGCTTTCGACCCCGCCAGACAGCCTTTTACCCTCAGGACTTGCCTTCTCACCGGATCCTTCTTTGCCAACGCCTAGTCAAAAAAATAAAAAGAAAAAAAAGGAAGTTATTATAAATGTTACGGGGAATTTTGTCTGTACTGTTATTAAGGCCCAGGATGTCACGTTTGTCCATAGAAAATTGTAAAATATCAAAATCACCATTCTAAAACTCGAAATGGATAAATTACCCGTCTGAATCTAGCAATTTTAAAATATCAAATTTACTTCACCCTTCAAAATTGCAAAATATGAAATTCAACCTTTCACAACTCGAAAATATATCAAAGGTCCAAAAGTATACATCCTAATCTGACAAATGTTATATTTGTGATTTTGGAAGGGTAAATTTGATATTTTGTGTGTTTTTAAAGGATAAATTTAATAAATATCTTTGATTTTTTGGACGGGTTAAATTTGGCATATTCTATTTCAACAGAAAAAATTAAGAAACAAAGAAACAATAACATTTAAAAATACCTGGACCCAGGAGTCAGGCAGGCCGAAACTCCTTGCCTTAGAGAGCAGAGTCGGGTAGAGCTCGACCTCCAAGAGCCTGACGCGCGGCATCGGCCTCCGCACGCCGTTGATCAGCAGCGGCACGCCCCCCGAGTCTCCTCCGTTGACGATTTTGTCCAGGACCTGGCTGATTATGTAGATCGGGATGCCCCTCACGAATTGGTGGTCCTCCGATGAACTGCCTCCGTATTTCACCTGGGTACATGATTAAATAAATGAGTCCATGAATGAGGCAAATAAATGAATAATTAAATATTTTGTTGTTCTTTTTCTCTCTCTAGAATGTGGGGTAATTTGATGCAAGGATTGTAGTCTTGATTGATTCGAACTGAAATGTGCCGAATCATAATACAAATGGTATATTGTATTAAACTATATGGGCATATAATGTTATATTAGATGTTATATTTGCACACATTATATAATTATTACATGTGCATATTGTATGTTATACCTTTGTGCGAACTTTTTTCTCGCAGGGTCGAGTCTTGTTCTTCTTTGAAGATTTTTTTCTCCTAATCTGCTTGAAAATTGTTTTTGTACTTAAAATTATCAAAGTAATTTGTATTCCTTTGATTTGGCTTTAAGTGTTGGTACACTGCACAGTACTACAATCCTTGCTTACCAGGAACCCAAAATCAACATTCTATTTAAAAAAATTAGAAAAAACATAAAAGCAGAAAACCTGAGTGGAAAAGCTGGCCCATAAAGCTTGAACTCTTCCGTGCTCATCAGTTAGAATTCCAGAGAAACTACTTCCAAAATCTAATAAATGAATAAAAAAATTAAAAATTAATAAATATTGTGGCAAGCCATATAACGAAACCTTTAGCGAAACAAAAAATTATCCCCTAAACAAATAAATAAGAAAATATTGTTACAATCGAATAAATAAATAAAAGAACAAATAAATAAAATTAATAAATAATGTTACAAACCATATGCTTCAAATCTTTACCAAAACCAAAACCCAAAAATATAACAAAAAACTCTATATTAATTAATTGATTGATTAATTAATTAATTAATTACCGGTATCGATTTCGATGACTTCCATATTCATGGCGCGGAACCTCGGGCTATCGGCCGATCCGATATTGACGGCCGCAGAAGGATTCGTCACAATCGATTTTCTTGATGTCGCTTGAAGGCTCCTGCTTAACCCTACCAAGAACACCGAATCTCCTCTCCTTAAAAACGGCTCTACAGAAGAAGAACATTATATGAATTTAGGCCGAATAAATAACGAAAGAAAGGGAAATTGGCATAAAAGCCCTGAATTATATCTAAATTGCAAAAGTAAACCATTAAAATTAAGCGGGGTATAGAAATAATTGAAGTAGATTTTTCTATGCTAACTAATAATGTCAACTAACTAAAAGATAACGGTACGAAGGATTATTTGAATTCCCTAAGAGAAAAAGGTTTCTTTTGCAATCTTCAATAATTCAGGGGCCTTTTTCGCAAATTTACTGTAAATAAATGTAAAGAAAAAAAAAGTTGAACAACCTGGGAGAAGTTTAGCAGCACGGACAATAGAGGCACCGGCTCCAAGAGCAGCAGGATCGTAAGCAATTATCGCAAAATTATGAACTGGATGTAGAAACACAACCTAAAAAATAAATAATAAACAATAAATAATTATAATTGAAAAAGAAAAGAAATATTTAAAAATGAAACTATTTTTTAATTTTTACTTCGGCTGGGATTTCGATGGGATAAGCGGCGAAAGACAGCATGACGTCGGAGACGGAAACGGCGACGGTGTTCCTGTCCACGGCCGCTAAACCAAGTTTGTCCGAGTGGTAAACGATTAATCCCGTCCCGAAGAAGTGCTGCGAGTGGACCCCGTCCAGCATGCATGATTGCGGCACATGCACCTAAATCACCCAAAAAAATAATTAATTACTACGAAATTTGCAAATAGTCCCTGCGTTATGCCTATATTGCAAAAAAGAGAAAAAGGCCCTCAATTGCAAAAAATAAATTATTTGGGTAATTTGCAAAAGAACCCTGCATTATAACCTAAATTGCAAAAAAAACCTTACCTTATTGGAAATTGCAAAAGACAATCCTCTATTCTTTAGGAAATTGCAAAAAAAAAAGCCTATCTGTGTTAACTTAATAGCCAGTAGGGGATTTTTCTAAAGAATAAAGGGTTCTTTCTTTTTGCATTTTCCAATAATTGAGGGGCTTTTCTGCAAATTTCTTCACATTATTTTATAAATAAAACTTTACCTCAAACATGACAAGAGCAGGTTCGATCTCCCGCTCAGCCAAGGACGCATTACTCAGCGCCGTCCCGATCTCCTGCGCAATATCCCCGTCCAAACCCGGATACACCCGGTCCACCACAGACCGCTGCTGATCTGGCGCACCGCCATCAGACATAATCCCGCTGCCTTCCGCCACGGCCTCCCCGCCGGCCTCCTCAACCTTCCTCCGCTTCTGCTCCGTAATCAGGGTTCCAGTTAGGGTTTCGTCGTCCGTTTGCATGGCGACTGAGACTGATTCTGTGATGGATCCGTTGTGGTCCATGTGGATGGGTTCGGTTGCGGGTAAGGGGGATTGGGGGTGGAACGGAGAGGATGAGGGAGGGGATTGGAGGGCGGGTTTGGAAGTCCATAGGCCGGAAAGGCCGTCGCGTGTGTAGATTTGTGGGGAGGCGTACCACTCGTGTCTGTCTATCGTAACCAGCACAGACTGTACACAAATAAATTATAATATAATATTTAAGTTATATTTTGGGGAAAAAAAACAGGCCGTATGGTATGTGTAAATTGCGGAAAGACCCCTAGAAAGTCAGAAAATTGTTTACCATAATAATATTTACACAAATAAAAGAATGTTTACACAAAAAATAATAATGTAATATAATATTGTAACAAGAAGACTGTAAAATAATATAGTATTTCGATTATGTTTTGCGTAAAGACCCTGTATTATGCGTAAATTACAAAAAGACCCTTGAAAAATTGGAAATTTCTAAACCTTGTTACGGTGGCGATCGGAGTGGCTCATGTACTCAAGCGGGACTCTGGCACCTCTGTTTAGTTTCGACAAAACGGAAATAAAATCGTTCAGATTGTTTATTTCTTCACCCGCGATTTTCTTTATTATAGCGTGTCTTGGCACTGCAGCTCTAGACAACATGTACCTGGTAAAATACAATAATAATTAATATTAATATTTTTGTAAAAAGAATATTAATTGATATTGTGTGTTATGTTATGTACACTATGAGGAAAGAAAGGGTGTACGTGATATTTTGAGATTTTGGAGGGGTGGATATGATATTTTGAGATTTCGCACGGGTGAAATTGAAATTTTGGTTTATAGAAAATAATTGATAAATTATGTATAATATTATGATATAATATAATGTGCATTACCCTTGTTCAGCGACATATACAAGACCGCATTTAAAACGGAAATTTCTCGCCTAAAAATTAAACAAAAAGTTTTGGTCAGAAAATTACACAAATAATTTCTAAAATACACAAATGAGAAAAATAAATATTTAAATACCTGTTGGTATGAGAGAGAGTGAATAACAGCGCCACTTATCTCCATGAAATGATTCGGAGTTATAGAGTGCAAATCCTGAACCTGAAAAAAAAAAACAAAATTAGAAATTAGAAATTACATCAATATAACTTTTCTTAATTAAAAAAAAATAATAAACCTTTAATTTCACGGTAATTGGAGTTCCGCCTCTTTCGATCTGAATTTCTAACTCTTTATCAACACTCTCATCAAGTAACGTTTCCAATTTGAGAAATTGCGTCAAAACCTAAATTTATTATTTTATTATTAATTTTTTCATAAAATAAAAATAAATATTATTAATATAATAGCTACAATAAATATTATATACCTCTCCATTTGCGCGAATTAGTACATCACCAGGTTCTAAATGCTTATGTGCTGGTCCACCTGGCACCTATATTAAAAAATAAAAATAAAAAACATGTTTTTATAATAAAAAAATGTAAAAGTAAATATTAATATATTTGAGGGACTAAAATGCAAAAAAATACTTACAACAGATTCGACCACCAACATTCCTGTCTCATTCGGAGGAGAAACAAGCCGCACCATCTATAAAAGAATTAAAATAATAAAAATTAAAATAAATTTAAATTAATAAAACAAAATAATAAAACATTATACTATTAAGGATTTCTTTAAGGAAATCTTACTTGCTCTGTTTCATTTTGAAGACCAAGTCTTCTTGTCTCATCATATCCTTTGTGCAAAAACGTCATCTAAACACAAACATATCGATCTTATTATTAAATAATCCAACAAATAAATTATTTACTAACTAAACTAATATTTTTTTTAAATAAAAAGTAAAATACAAACCTGAAGAGTACCGCGAGGAATAGAAACAGATTCAGGTTTACTTCCAAAATTCCCCCAGCTTTCTTGTATCAATTTCAATGCTCTCACAATCTTTTTGACCAAAAAAAAATAAAAAAATTAAATAAAAATTAAAAAAATACTGGAACTTGAAAAAAAGCAATTAGATTATGCCTAAATTGCAAAAAAGCCCCTAAATTATTGAAATTGAAAAAAAAACCTCCATTGTTATTAGCATAGAATTAGCACAACAATTTAAAATTTATTAATGTATGTGTTAATACATGAGATCAAACATATTAAATCTATGACATTAGACATGTTAACTAACAGGTGATTCAACAGTAGGGGCTAGTTTTTTAATTTTTGAATAATAGAGTTTTTTTTGCAATCCAATGATAAAAGGGCTTTTTTGCAATTTGCAAATTTCCCAATGAATTTAAAGGGAGAAAATTACTCTTTCCAAAGGGAGAAAGAAAGCAGAAGCGCTGGAGGATTTACTGCCTGCATTTAATGCGACAGCTCTGCCTTTGCAGTCGACAACTGGCGACCCGCTCGACCCGCCTTTCGTACCAGACGCAGCCTTTTTATTTCAATAAAATAAATCATTAATTAAATAAGATTGTGTTTAATATAATATTGGTATATGAAAGCTTTAGTATAATATCGCTACTATTATTTTTTTATTGATACAGTATACAGAACAGAAAAAAGTATGAGTGTATAAAATATATTTTTGAAAATAGTATATACTATATATAAATAAAATACGTTACATCAAAAACCAAACAATATATATAAAAAGAGAAAAGTCCAATTTTGCCCCCCAACTATTCAAATAGCTCACTTTTGGTCCCTCAACTTTTTATTGGTCTAAAATTTAGTCCCTCAACTATTTAATAAGTCTACTTTTGGTCCTTCCATCCGTTAAGCGCTTACGTGTCAATTAAACTTGATATGTAAGCAATGACATGGCATATATTCTTGACACATAAGTAATGGCATATTTTTAAATAAACATGCACCACAAAATTGAAATAATATTTTAAGAAAAGAGGGGAATTAACAAAATTTTATTTTTTCAAATATTTGGCACGTCACAATCGCCACGTTGAAATATGTGTCAAGAATATATGCCATGTCATTGCTTACGTGTCAACTTTAACTGACACATAAGCACTTAACGGATGGAAGGACCAAAAATAGACTTATTGAATAGTTGAGGGACTAAAATTGAACCAATAAAAAGTTGAGGGGCTAAAAATAAGCTACTTGAATAGTGGAGGGGGCAAAATTGGACTTTTCTCATATAAAAACAGTTACAGAATAGAAAAACAGTGTATAAAACCATAAAAACAGTACATGAGAATAGAAAAATAGTATATAAATATATTATTGAAAACAGTATATATAAATAAATTACCTGCATGTAGAATGTGTTGAAGTCGTTATAACCATCTCTACAATCCCATAAAAATAAAAAAGGAGTTATTTTAATTTAATTATTTTATTTTATTTGAAATATTAATTAAAAAGGAGTACTTTTTGTAGACAGGAGCATCTCTATCAAGCCGAGCAAGCGTTCCAGCCAAAATAGAAACCTACATTTAAACAAAATACAATATTAATAAAAAAAAATTCAATATTAAAAACATATAAAATTATTAAAAATTCAAATTTTATTACCTTTTCGCCACTATCGTTTCCAACAACCCTAATTTCGAGACCAACAGAGGCCGCTTCAGGCGCGAGCTTTATTTCTTCGTATTTCAGAAATTTAATTGCTTTTGGATCGAATCGAAAGAATCCAAAATCATGAACCTTTTTTCAAATAAATTATTCGGTTATTATTGAATTGAGTAACAAAAAAAGATTTGTAATGAAATAAATTGAGGAATTTTGATTTACAGGGTCTCTATAAATGGGCTGAACTGAAACTTCTTCTCTGTTTACAAACATTGCCTCTGCTACAACTGGACCTGAAATAATGAATAAAGATAATTATAAAAAATTAAAAAAATGAAATTATTGCTCAAAGAATCAATCTTCTATCTTGATTATACATCAAATAAATCAATTTTTTGTTAATAAATTCACTTCATATTTCCTCAAACTGATCATTACTCTAAAAAAGCCGACATATTTACACTGCAAAACGCTAATCAGTGATTCTCTGACTTCCAAATACAAAATTTCCCAACCAAATTTTCCATTCAATTCCTCAATTTTTCACACTCAAAATCAAAATTCCAAAAATTCTACAATCTTATTATTCCACTCACCAGGTTTGACAACATGGCGATTCGTCAGAACAATCCCTCTGGCCTTATCAACCACAAATCCCGTCGCATAGCTAGCTCCCGCCGCCTCCGTGTCGAAAGCCCTGGTGGCCGTCGTGCGGAGCACCACCACGGCCGGCACCACCGCCGCCAGCGCTTTCCGCCAGTCCTCCGCCGTCGCCGCCGCCGATTTACCGCCCGCCGCCGCCTCTATCTCCGCCATGTCCTCCATTGATGAAGAGTTTCGAGGGTTTTGAGTGGAGATTGAAGTGAGGAAGAAAGAAGGAAGAAATGGAAGTGTGAAGAAGGAAAGGAAGAAGAAAGAAGTTTTGAGTGTGTTTTTTATTAGTGTTGTGTTTTTATTTGCAGTGTTCTTTTTTTTTGGTTTTTTTTCTTGTGTTTTTTGTTAGTGTTTTTATTTTATTTATATATTTTTTGTAAGAAAATATTGGTTGAAATAAAATATAAAAGTAATTTAATTTATTTTTATTTGCAATTTTTTCTTCATTTCCTTTTCTTTTGGTACTTTTTTTCCTGTTTTTAGTTAGTTTTTTTATTTATATATTTTTTGTAAGAAAATTATTCGTTGAATAAGATCAGATATAAAAGTAATTCAGTTTATTTTTTAGGAAACGTAAATAATATAATTCTGCTCAATCGATTTTTTTATTCATATTTAGCTAAAATTTCAGAACCCCCATTATCTTTCTAATCTACATTTAATGGTCTTGGCTATCTGATAATTGGGATCCGAAATGAACCACTTGGTGGCTGCTCTTTGTGATAGATTATTTAATTTACTTAGTTGACTAAAACACGTAGGCAAGTAATATTTCATGATCTAGTGCTAAAAATTACAAGTAAGTGTATTAGATCTTTGATCGGTCCATTCGGAACAATTGTAAATTCCCTCTTTTATATGAGTATAGATATAGATATAGATATAGATATAGATCAGGATGGCTAAGCTAGCTAGTGGGGACTTTAGAATATATGTATAATATATAATAATAATAATATAGTTGGCCCAATGTAACTACTCAAAATGTTGATAGATTTATAGCAGCAACTCATGGACTTTTTTTTTTTTTTTACCACTATTGAGAAAAATAAAGCAACAGTTGCCACTGGTTTGAAAATAATGTAGTAACTACCATTTCCGCCACTATTAGTGGCGGAACAACATTTGTTCAGCCACTAATAGTGGCGGAACAGGTAGATTTTCAGTTCTGCCAAAAACGGTCCATTTTACGCACTAAACGTGGTTAATTAGTATTAAAAATCTTGTTCCGCCACTACTTGTTAAAATATTTCATTAAAGATTAACATGGCTCATGAATGGGTAATTAGCGTAAAAATTGAAGAATTACTATGTTCCGCCACTATTAGTGGCGGAACAGGTGCATATTTCACCTGTTCCGCCACTATAAGTGGCGGAACATGCCAAATGAACTCCTTAAATCGACTTGAAAAACGCAGAAAAAAACCACTGTTCCGCCACTATAAGTGGCGGAACAGTGAAAATACTCTCTGTTCCGCCACTAGTAGTGGCGGAACATGTGGTTTTTCACTGTTCCGCCACCGATAGTGGCGGAACAGCCAAATTTTCCACTCATTGCCCCCGACCTGGAAAACGCAAAAAAAAAAACGGACTGTTCCGCCACTACTAGTGGCGGAACAAGCTACTAAACCCAAAAAATCTCATTTTTATTGCTCTTTCTCTCTCCGCTTCCCCCATTAAAACATTCAACCCGACGGGAACAAAAAAAAACCGATTTTTTGGGCGATTTTTGAGCGGAAATATTCCCAAAAAAGTAAAAATTGGAGGAGAAAGGAAGAATTAGAAGGAAGAAAAAGAGAAAGGTAATTGATTTTATTTTATTTTAAGTTATTTTGAGGTTAGGTTTAGGTTTAGGTGTGGTTTTGGTATTTTTTGAATTGATTGAAATTTGGATGAAATAAGTTTGAATTAATTGAAGTTAGATTAATTTGTTAGAGTAATTTGTTTGATTGATTTGAAATAATTGATTTGAAATTATTGTTTAAAATTAATAATTATTTTTTCAAATATGTGAAATATGAATAAGGAAGGTGAAGGTTAAGGAGAAGAAGAAGGTGAATGTGAAGGTGAAGGTGAAGGAAGAAGATATTAGATTTATTTGGTATGTATAATTTATATAGTATTTTTTTAAATTATGAAAATATTTAATAGGGGAAAAAAAAATTTAGTAGGGAAAAAATATTCTAGAAAATTGGTTTAGGGGAAAAAAATTATTTTGTAGATAGGGGTAAAATATATTTTTAGAGGAAAAAATATTTTAGAAAAATATTTGAGGGGTAAAAAATATTTTTAGAGGAAAAAATATTTTAGAAACATGTAAGAATTTTTTATTTTAATTTCAAGAAAATAGTTTTTCGGAAAAAGATGTCATCCGGAGCCGGTTCAAGTCGGGGCGGGCATAATCGGGCGAACAAAGGGAAGGCTCCGATGGTTGAGCCCCAACGTCCGACATATCGTCAACTAA
Organism: Juncus inflexus; assembly: GCA_024447665.1. Classification (NCBI taxonomy): domain Eukaryota; kingdom Viridiplantae; phylum Streptophyta; class Magnoliopsida; order Poales; family Juncaceae; genus Juncus; species Juncus inflexus. The sequence goes on along the minus strand of JAJHPC010000007.1, from coordinate 12,207,152 downwards.
ATGTATTACAAGACGCAGACACGTAACGAGAAATTTCGAGGAAAAAACGCCGAGTACATTGTCGGGGGTTATCGGTTCAGCAAAGATCACACATCGGTAATGTATTTAAATATGATTCTATATATGTATTTATTTGATTACGTAAAAATATTTTACTTATATTTTTCGTTAATGCAAGTACCATGGAACTATCAAGACGAGCCATATTTTTTGAATGCATGTTTGTTACAAACACGTAAAATCGGTCATATTCCTATCGAGGCTACTATGATAAGTGCTCTCGCGAGAGCGGTGGAGACCGGAGACACATACGTTTCATATGCCACACGGGGAAATGACCATCACCTTGGATGATGTTTCATGTTTGTTGGGGATGCGGGTTGATGGTACGCCGTTGTGTTTGAATACTTGGAGATATTAGTTGGGTAGATAAAGCGACGGAACCTGCTCGGAAAAACCCCACCCGGTAAATATGTTCAGAGGTGACAAAAGAAAAAGCAAGATTTTAGTTTATAAGAAATGGTTTATGGAAAAATTTTCCGATTTGGAAAATGACGCCCCACTCTTAAGGGTGCAACAATATTGTCGAGCTTATATCATAGCCTTCTTCACCGATGTTTTATTTACCGACTCAAATGGAGATTCATATTCCCTCATGCCATTAGTGTTTATTGAAGATATAGAAAATTTGCACGAGTGGGCATTTGGGAGTGCGGTTCTCGGTTATCTGTATCGAGAGCTGTGTAAAAGCACCGGCCCAAGTCGGAAAAATATGGGGGGTTGCGTGCTATTATTACAATTATGGGCGTGGATGCATTTTTCTCGCTCTTCGACCGGATGTTCCGTTGACCCCCGAAAGAGTGAATATGTACGAAAATCCGGATTATAATGATACGGTTGGAATGTTGTTTATTGGTGCTACTAGGAGAGACGATAGGATGTACACTCATTTGCTGTCACGTCGGGACTTGTTCGACAGTCAGTCAGCAGATGAGGTGGATTGGGCACCGTATGAAGAAATTCGCCCGAGACTGCCACCCATTTGTGGTGAAGAAAGAGATACATGCTTACTCTCTTTGCCGTTGATTTATATGTGGATTGTCGAGCGTGTCCGCCCTCAGAGGGTGATGCGACAGTTCGGGTATCGGCAGAAAATCCCCCCCCAGAAAGAGGCTCCCGTATATGATGAAGAATTGCATGACTGGCAACAAGGCTGCGGAGATAATTGGCCGGAGATTCACAAGAAGTGGATTTATCTTTGGGAGAGTAAATGGTTACGAGCCCCAAAACGTAAGCCGCCACCGTACGATTCCAGCCAAACCGACGCATACTTGAGGTGGTATTATAGTGAGTCCGATCCGATAGTGCAGTCTCAGGTTCCGCACGGATCGAGAACATACCGCCCTATTGTTCCAGACAAAAGAGCCGCGGTAAATATTTTCCATAAAGTTTTTAAGTTTAATAATATTTTTTTGTGTTTTGTAATATTTTTCACAATTTGTTACGTTTAAAATAATAAATATTTTTCGAAAGGCACAAAGCATGAGGGATGGAGCTGCCATAGGATTGAAGATGTTCAGAGAGATTGGTTCGACGAGTTTAACAGAAATAAAAGCCGGCATAAAAAAATGGTTAGGATGCACAAAAATGTCATTGGAGCAGCTTAATGAATTTAATGGGGGAGATGAATGGGATATTCGAATACGCCGGAGGGAGGAGAAGAAGGAGGAGGAGAAGAGGAAGGCGGAGAAGACTTTAGTCAACTCACTCGGGAATCAAACTCGGACTCCTCGGATGATGACTCGAGCAGCGCTAAAGAGGAGAGAGAGCAGCGCAAAAGAGGGAGAGCAGCCGGCGAGAGGATGTTAGGGTGTTATCATGTTAGAGTTTTTTATTTTAGGATTTATAATTTTCGGTTTGTTATTTTAGGATTTGTTCTGTTATGATTTGTTATGTTACGGTCGGTTTATTATTTTAGGTTTATTATGTTATGGCTTGTCGAAAAATTAGTAACGGTTTTTTAAAATTAGTAACGGTTGTACTAAAATCCGTTACTAAATACACGATTAGTAACGGTTCTTTCATAAAAACCGTTACTAAATACTCGATTAGTAACGGTTCTTTCATAAAAACCGTTACTAAATACACGATTAGTAACGGTTCTTTCATAAAAACCGTTACTAAATATTCAATTAGTAACGGTTCTTTCATAAAAACCGTTACTAAATACACTATTAGACCATTACTAAATACACGATTAGTAACGGTTCTTTCATAAAAACCGTTACTAAATATTCAATTAGTAACGGTTCTTTCATAAAAACCGTTACTAAATACACTATTAGTAACGGTTCTTTCATAAAAACCGTTACTAAATATCTATTAGTAACGGTTCTTTCATAAAAACCGTTACTAAATATACTATTATTAACGGTTCTTTCATAAAAACCGTTACTAAATATACTATTAGTAACGGTTATTTCATAAAAGCCGTTACTAATTTTACTGGTTCTTTCATAAAAACAAATATTAAAGAAAAACAAGCTATTAAAGAAAAACAAATATCAAACTACAAGTTCTTAAATAAAAACAACAATTTAAAACACAAGTTCGCAAATAAAACAACATATTGGTGCAGGGTGTCCGGGTATTTGTTATGTTACAGTTTATTATTTTAAGATTCCGTTCTATATTGGCCTCCTCCCCTTTGCGTGCACCTTGGTGCAGTGTGTCCGGGTAATTTGCAAATACTGCAATTTTTCCCACGACTCTCTTTGTTCATGGTGTCCATACTATTGTGGAATCGTTCTCTCCTGTCTTCTACCGCGCCTGTATTCTTCCGTTTGAGTCTTTCCGTACAAGTTTATCACCGGGAACTAATGTAATATCACAAACTTCGCGCGTGGCCTCCAATGCGATTTGTCCTTAACAGGATAGAAACTCATATTGTATGTACGCCTCAGATTATCTAGTGAATAACATTTATTAATGAACGGCTCGTGCGAAACCCGTTTGTGCATGCAAACTGCTATGATATGTGAACACGGATAATGATATATTTGAGGCTTCTGGCACCCGCAAGTACCTTCATTGAAATTGACTTCCCAAAGCTTTCCTCCTCTTCCGATACCACTAATCGTACGCCGAGGCATTGCCTGTATCTGATAGATTCCTCTGTTAAAATTATAACAAGTGACTGTATGGGAAGCAGCTTTATTGATCCTTCTCTCCAATTTTTCCATCAAAACAACATCGGGCCACCTATTTTGCGTGTTAGTAGCATTCTCTCCATATCTCACGTGATAAGAATTGAGCTTGTAAAAAGTCGCCATCACAATTGCCGTAATGTGCAGTTTTCTTATTCCTTTGAAAACAAAATTCATTATTTCAGCATTATTACTAGTTATTTCGCCCCACCGACGACCGTTCTCATCGTATGAAAGAGCCCATTTGCTTTTCGCCAATAGCGCTAACCATTCTGTCGCCTTGTTTTTACTTTGCTTCTCAATTTTTTTCCATATTTTTTCAAATTTATATATATTGTGCGCTCGAGCTAATGGTGTTAACAACTGAGATACTGATTTGTTTTTTACGTGGGTACTCAAATTTGCTTCCAAATGACGCGAGCAATAACGATGAAATCCGTAAGGTTCCTTCCATTTGTCGCCCCTCATTGCATTTATTATTCCCGCGTGTCTATCCGAAATAATACACAAGCCATTGCGATTACCGAGTACGTTATCCAAACACTCAAAAAACCACTCCCAAGTCTCATTTTTCTCCCTCTCAACCAAAGCAAATGCTACAGGAAATAATTGACCATTTGGGTCTTTACCGATTGCCGTTAGTAAGGTTCCTAGGTATTTTCCGGTTAGAAATGTTCCATCTACTGTTAAAACGGGTTTGCAAAACTTAAAACCACTAAGTGACGGGCCAAATGCCCAAAACAACCCTTCAAACTCGGTCTCACCGTTACTATTTATAGCACCAAGTCTAAAAGAGTAACGAGTACCGACATTTGTTGTTTTTATTGCCGCCATATATTCAGGTAGCAAATTATAAGCCTCTTTCCAACCTCCGAATAAGAATCTAAGCGCGTGTTGCTTCGCATGCCAAGCCTTCCAATACGATATGTTATATTCATACTTCATTTTAATGGTTTCTATTATTGTTACGGGTTTAATTGCTAAATCTGCTCTAACAATATCTAGAACTAAACCCCCAACAAGCGCACTAGTTAATTGTTTGTGATCTTTTGTAGGTGTTTCATGGTTGCATATGTGTGGTTGCACATATGTTTTAATCTCGCCATAATTCTTGTTTATTTATTGATGCATGCAACCTCCAATTACACATGTCGGCTTCATGTTTAAGCTTGCAGCGCACAATATATCTCTCTTTGTCTGAACTAACGACTTCAATTTCTCGGTGACACATCACACTATATAATCTTATAGCCGATTGTAACTCGATTTCGTTTCAAATGTCTCGACCCTTATATAACATTCCATCCCCTTCATGCATACTACTTCCCGATAGAACATCATTTCTCGCAAATTTCCACATTGAAGTATCTTCGAACTCCGCTGCCGGCGGATTGCCGAAAGTCCCCACATTACCCATTTGACCATCTTACGTATAAATATATCCCGTCCGATAGTTCATTCCCTCCCTTTCGCTTCGCCATCTCCATATATTTCTTCTTCATCTTTCGGACCCATTTACGGTTCCTCATCTAATTCATCTTCATCATCTTCATCTTCTAATACCCTCCTATCAAATATCGGAAATTGACCCCGACAATCTCCAATATTCATTTCATTCTCATCCACATTTGCAACTACGGTTGTTCTACTACTAGTTCCTATATGGGATTCTTTATTTGGTTCTCGATCAACATATATTTCTAATTCTAGACCAACACTTCGACGCGCTCAAGCAAATTGAATTAGTTGTTTGTCATTCGTAATTTTTCTTGGTCTAAAATGCCATTCGTTGCCGCTAAGATAAGGGTATTTACCTCGAATTAAAAGAGTGTCATTGGACGACCAACCAATATTTTCATAAATTTCATAACACAATTGGACATAATTTCTATTTGAAGCTGTACTTTCCGGTAAGACAAGCGAGGCTCGGATGGCTCGTAGAATCGCAGCCGTTGTTGTTCGAACAATCCGACCATCGTAATATAGAAATATTACCTGAGTTTTGTGCCATCGTCTTTCAAATATCTATTCTTTTTCCTAATTACAATAATATTTCAACAAGTCAAAAAAATATATACTAAATTGAACTAATTAATAAGTTTAAAAAATAATTCTTTACTAAATTACCTACTTTCTTCTTCCTTTTCTTTAACTTGCTTTTGCCTTCTCTAATTTTCCTCTTCTTCTAAAATATCTAATATCTAATATTTTCTTGCTTCACCTTCACCTTCTTCTTCTCCTTAACCTTCCTTATTCATATTTCACCATATTTGAAAAAATAATTATTAATTTTAATCAATAATTTCAAATAAATTATTTTAAATAAATCAAACAAGTTAATCTAACAAATCAAACCAATTAATCTAACAAATCAAACAAATTAATCTAACTTCAATTAATTCAAACTTATTTTATCCTAATTTCAATCAATTCAAAAAAATACCAAAACTAACACCTAAACCTAAACTCAAAATAAAATAAAATCAATTATCTTTCTCTTTTTCTTTCTTCTAATTCTTCCTTCTAATTCTTCCTTTCTCCTTTAATTTTCACTTTTTTTATAATTTTTTCACTCAAAAATCACCCAAATATTCGTCATTTTTTGTGTTCCGTCGGTTATGGAGAGTGAATGGGGGAAGCGGAGAGAGAAAGAGCAATAAAAATGGGATTTTTTGGGTTTAGTAGCCTGTTCCGCCACTAGTAGTGGCGGAACAGGTCTGTTTTTATTTTTTGCGTTTTCCAGGTCGGGGGAAGTGAGTGGAAAATTTGGCCTGTTCCGCCACTATCAGTGGCGGAACAGGTGAAAAAACCACATGTTCCGCAACTACTAGTGGCGGAACAGAGAGTATTTTCACCTGTTCCGCCACTTATAGTGGCGGAACAGGTGGTTTTTTCTGCGTTTTTCAAGTCAGATTTAAGGAGTTCATTTGGCATGTTCCGCCACTTATAGTGGCGGAACAGGTGAAATATGCACCTGTTCCGCCACTAATAGTGGCGGAACATAGTAATTCTTCAATTTTTACGCTAATTACCCATTCATGAGCCATGTTAATCTTTAATGAAATATTTTAATATGTTCCGCCACTACTAGTGGCGGAACAAGATTTTTAATACTAATTAACCACGTTTAGTGCGTAAAATGGGCCGTTTTTGGCAGAACTGAAAATCTACCTGTTCCGCCACTAATAGTGGCGGAAATGGTAGTTACCACATTATTTTCAAACCAGTGGCAACTGTTGCTTTATTTTTCTCAATAGTGGTAAAAAAAAAAAAAAGTCCAACTCATGGGCATAGGCTAGAAATAGGCCTAGTGGGCAGTGAGTAATTTTTGCAGCCTATATATATATATACTATTTTATGTATATATTTTTTTGTACTCCTATATAGTTCTCTATATAGTTCTTTATATCTTATGTATAATAATTACATTTTTTATACTTACATCTATTTTTTGTATTTATATTTTTGCATCATATATACACTTTCATATACCATCATATACATATACAATTTTTTTTTCTGTCGTTTTTTCGTTTTGAAAAATGTTTCTATCTTTATTCCTTAGAATGATTTGATCAACTTTATTCCACTATGTTCTTTCCCAGACTAACTCCAGAACAATCACTAGATTTTCTCCCTTGAACATTGATAGTAAAGAAAAAATAGTCTATAAGTTTCTAATACTTTTCCACACACTCGAGTCATGAATTCAACACATATCACTCTCAATAAACCAACTCACTCTGAAAAATAAAATTATTTGACTCCAGTAAAAGACTCTTTGAGTCAACTACAGAATTAAAGACTCCAAAAAGTTTACCAGACTAATATCAGAATAAAGAGGATGCTAATGAAATGAAACAGCGAGCATATCAATATGAAGTCTTGTTTCAAATTCACTATTCTAATACTGGTGGCCATTCTTTTAACTCTGAGTGGTGGGTTTGTCCAAGGTCTGTTTGATTCTATTTTTATTACATATGCTTCTTTTTTAACTTAAAAAGCTCAAAATATTTAAGCCAGATTGTAATGATATAAATATAATTCTTTTGTACAAGTGATGAAATTGATTATCTTTTCACTTGTACTTGTACTATGATAATTACCATTGCAGTTTTTTTTTCTGAAACTCAAGCCAACGATCGATTACTGAGATATATCACTAAACCAAAATCCAAGTATCTCTCTTGTTGATCATTTCTTGTTTTATCTCCTTTTAGTTTGTTTTTTCTGTTAATTTGTCAGTTTGTATATTCTATGTTTAGAATATGATTTTTCTTTTTATTTCCAGGAGTTGAGAGTAGGGAGGACCGCCCTGCTCCCCATCCTCCGTCACCAATTGGCGGCTGCCAAATCGGAAATCGACATTGCCATGTAGTACCGGCTCCGCCAAGTTGAAGTATGGAAATAACAATCTCCACAATTTTCAGCTCACTCAAGTTGAAGTAGTATATATCGATCAAGATAATATATATATGCGATAGCTGATTGTCTAATAGCAATGTATGAGATTAAAAATAGACAATTTATATTACTAAAATGGTATTGTATCATTTATGAATAAATAGCTTGTATTCCGAACTTCGCAACCTGCCATAATGCTTGTGTACAAATATCTATTTTCTGTATTTATACCTTTTTATCATATATATTCTTTTTATACCGTCAAATATACACAGGATTTTTTCTATCTTTGTTGGTTAGAATTAAAGGATTTTTGTTCAACTGTATTTCACTTGTTCTTTCCCAGACTAATAAGCTCTACAACAATCACTAGATTTTTCTCATTTCGTTGCAGAAGACCTTCTGCATTGGGGCATGTAGCAACAGCGTTTCTGCGACTAAAATTAACCACTAATTCTCTTTTGCGACCACAGAAGCACTCGAAACCATTGGCAGATAAAACTATCTTTTTGTTGTAGTGATTGATAGTAAAGAAAATTTATAGTCCATCCATATAATTGATAGTAAAGAAAATTTATAGTCCATATGTCTCTAATACTTTTCCACCCATCCAAATCATGAATTTAACACATAACACTGTCAACCCAACTCAGAATAGGAAATTATTTCATTCCCGTAAAAGACTAAAAGACTGAATCAACTACAAAACAGAAACCCCAAAAAGTTGAGACCTAGTTACTAATTAGCAGTATAAATCTATCCTGTGATACTGTTGAATTGAAACAGAGCATAGCAAGATGAAATCTTGTTTTAAATTCAGTATTGTAATATTGGTGGCCATTCTTTTAATTCTGAGTGGTGGATTTGTCCAAGGTCTGTCTTGATTCTTTTTTCTTTCATTACATATGCTTCTTTTTAACCTTAGAAAGCTCAAACAAACCCTGATTTTTTCTTTCATGATCACACTTAAAAAATAAAACGTCATTTAAATTTACATGAACTTGTTTAAACTTAAAGAGGGTCTGTTATTTTATTTGTTCGAATCAGAAGAGGGTTCATTATAGTTAAAGTTCTCTAATAGTTAAAGTTCTCTAATAAACTCAATTGAGATGCTACATTAAAAAGAAATTCAATGATCTTTTTTTGCTTTTCTTTTCTTATTTTTACCTTTCAGTTTTTTTAATTAAATGAAAAAAGCTCTTTTTTTCTCATTTTCAGTTTGATGTCATTGAGTTTTAAACTCACAACTTATGATTATTTGTGTGAACCACCTGAATTTACAATTAATTTTTTTTTTGAATAATTACCATTAAAAATTTAGAATATGATTTTTCTTTTCTTTTCATTTTATTTTTTTATTTTTCAGGAGTTGGGAAGAGATTTCTCGGGAACCCTATTCCTCCTACACCACCACATGGGAACCGTCCAATCGGACCTTTTCATCCAATTGGACCGTATGATACTGAACCACCTTCGCCAGATGCTATTTCATAAGTAACAACGAAGAAGAAGAGAAACAACAATCTGCTAATGGTGGGGACTAAAAATACACTAGCATTGTTAAAATCTGTACATTAACTGATTCAGTTCTACCTTGAGGCTCACACCATATTATCCTGAAAAAGGCTTAATCGTTATTGGTGTTAGTAGTTAATGCATTAGCCTATTTAAGTAACTCAAATTTTTATTCATTTCTCAAGGTGAAACTAATCAACTAGCTCCCATTTTCACTAATTTCGTTCCGGGGTGTAAAACTCCCCCACTTAAATTTCTGACGTCCTCGTCAGAACTAGCACTTGGTCCCAGTCTCGTCCTAGTACAGATCCGTGCGCACCTTCACCCCATATATGTATCCTCACTAAGGCATATAAGATCTTCAGGTTATCTGGGTATGATAACAGTATGGTACATTTCTAGCCGCATGATAGTATCCCCAGAATCGAATTGCTCTGATACCATTTGTTAGAGCCTAGTACATTAACTCGTCCATCTCATACCATATTGTCCTGAAAAAAGCTTAAGCTTGGTTGATGCTAGTAGTTAATGCACTCACCTATTTAAGTGACTCCGATTTTTATTCATTTTTCAAGGTGAGACTAATCAACTAGTCTCATTTTTCACTAATTTTGTTCTGGGTTGTAACAAGCATAATTTTCAGGACGTTCAAGTCGATTTATCAGGATAATATATACGTGGTAGCCAATAGCAATGTTTATCTATATGGGTTGTATATATTTGAATAAGACTATAATATATGTGTATGTCATTTATAAATTAATAGTTTATATTCCAAACTTGGCAATTTACCAATTAATAAAAGGCATTGATGTATGTTTGTGTATAAATTTCTTATTTTATTAAATTATCTATAGGTTATTAAAAAAAATGTATGATCCTCTCCTCTCCCGACTCTCTTTCTCTCTCCCGTGAGAAACCCTAGGGCCGCCACCCACGAAATTCGCCGATCCAGGAGGAGGTGGCCCCTCCAGGCCTCCCCCGAGGTCCTATATGCTCCGCCCTAACCCCAGCGTCTCCTCCTACTCTGATCCATCTTCATCCTACCCCAATCTCCCTGCTGCCATGGCCACATGGTAGCTCAAATCTGAGCAACTCCTTGACGATGCCGGCAATAATCCCTACTCTAATCCCCCTTTATCCCGATCACCCTCTTCGTCGATCGCTCACCCAAAAATATTTCGCACTCTCTAGCAGCACTGAAACCCTAGAGGGAAAAACTAGATCCAGGGGGTCCACCCCCCACAGTGATGGCGGCCCCTGAGTCCACTCTGACGACCTCTCTCAGGAGATCGTCCTCCAATGATCTTGTAGACTCGACCTTTCTCCGGTTATGCAAATTGATCTGAGCCGACGGACAGCTCGCGGTAAATCGGATGGCTTAACGGGTCGAGTTGGGTAGGCTACACATGTTGCCTCAAGCTGCGGGGCTGGTCAGATCGGACAAGTCGGGCTCTGACGCATTGAAGCGCGCAATTGTTCTGATGCTATTTGGCATCAAGCAACTAGATGTGATGCATGATTCTGGAGGTAGTCAATCTGCTCTAGGCAGTTTTAATTTGGTGTATTTTAAGGCTATTGTGACGGTGGCTTTGGTAATCTAAAAGTGAAGTGGCCGATGGAGCATCTTCTCCATAAACCCTAGTTTTGTGGCGGTTGTGGTTCGCAAGTTGTGCCTCTCCTAACGAGAGCAATGATCCTCTTTTCTTTGTGGTCTCTCTTCAGTTGCAAACTGAGACTCAAACCAGAATCGCATAAGGATTAGGCAAACTATAGGTTGCAACAATTGAGCACATTTGACTCGCAAAGGAGCTCCTTCTCGGTTATCTAGTATTGTCACGATGCGACGAGACAAACGGACCTCCTACTCCTTGTGTTTAGTATTGGGGAATCCATAGCCATGTACGTTACATGCGCAGCGGAACCTATGGATTCAACCCGTCCTAGGATCTATGTTAAGGGAATAAAAGTACGAGATTAACTATTAAAATTTATATCTCGGATCTTCCTGATCCGTGAGACGAAGAACGGATGTAGGTCTGAACTTTTATGACGTGCAACATTCCCCTTCCTGAAGCTCGACTCGAACGAACTCCTTGCTTCTCCTAGAGTAAAGAAACCGATCGCTCGCTAGTCTTCAAAGCAGAAGACCTCTACTCGTATCCACGTCGATCTTCAACGCACGGAATAACCGGACTCGGCTAGACGGGTCCGGAAAATACTTTCCGAAAATAACTCAGAACTCTCTCTCTCTCTCTATTTCTGTGTATTAGACGGTCTCTAAGCCTTTTGAATTGTGTGTCTCATAGAGAGACTCTGCCCTTCTATTTATACTAGAGAGAGGCGAACGATTGCTCAGTTACCATAACTAAAAACTCTATGTGGCTGTTTTCCCAACGGTTTAACCCGCATTGAGAAAATGGAGTTAGGGATTTAGGGGTTGAGTTGTTATTTTTATTTGTTTTCAAGTTTAGGCATTGAATCGCATCAAATGTAATTTGGTAAGAACCGTGTAACCACCATTTATTTTATTAATGAAAATCAATAGTAGACTCTCGCCTACTATTTCAAAAAAATTATCTATAGGTGAGACGTTAGAGTGATAGTTTATGGTCATTTATGTTTCCTATACTTTTTCAGCGCATCAAATATTGAATTCATCACACAAAATTCACTGTCAATGAACTCCCTAAATAGAATAGACTTTTTGTTGGACTTAATATTGCGCATCAAAGATTGAATTCATCACACAAGGAATTTTAGTGCTTGAACTTGAACAATATGGTAGCAGCCAGTAAGTAACAGAGGCTCCTCAGAGACTGAGTGTTATACCCTGAATTCGGATGTAATCATGACACGACTTATTAATCGTGCTAAGCAATTCATGTCAAATTCAAGTCATTTCAAAATGAATCATCACTCAAAAATGAAATAAATTTGTTGTACATTTCTCTAAGTGTTTTTTTGTCTTTTTTTTTTGTTGTACATTTTTTGCATTTTAGGAGTTGAGAGGCGGGTTCTGTGGCCCTTTCGATCTTTTGTTCCTTCACCATCAGCAAATACCCAACAAGGCCAAATTCCTTTACGTGATCAAATCAGAAATTACAAATCACTGTGCCCGCCTTCTTCATGATTCATTCAAATTAAATGATTGTGATTTTTGTATATGTATGTAACTATGATATGCGCATTTGTTTGTCAACTAATAAAATTATTAATGTATGTTGTACAAGTTAGAGGGATAGTTATAGTCATTTATATTTCAAGTACTTCTCCACAAATCAAAATATTGAATCCAACAAAAAATAAGACTGAATGTCAATGTACATATGTTACTATTTATGGTTATGATTCACAAGAATTAGAATACTCGACATTTGATATTAATTTTTAAAATAAATTACCTGCTGACTTGTCGCGTTTTCGATTGGTACAATTCAGATGCTAGAAAAGAACAATTTACAAAGTAGTTTGAATTTGCAGTATATAGAAAGTAAAATAATTAATTTAGATATGACAAATCAAATTAATTAACAACTTGAAAAGCATAAGCAGAGACGGGCAGTAAGATTGACAACATATATAAATTAATCTTGCGAGAATATTTACACAATTTCTTTTTTTTTTTTTTTGAATACTTACACAATTTCAAACATAACAAATAAGAAAAATGCAGTTTTGTTTTAGATCCATTATTGCAGCATTGGCCATCACAATTCTTCTGATTCTAAATGGCGCGTTTGTTGAAGGTGTGTTTCTACTTTTGAGTTCATTTTCCTTAAATATGCCTATTGAATTTTAATTTCTGAAACCTGAAACAAACTTAAGTTGTTTCAAAACTAATTTATTTTCTCTTCTCATTTATTTTTTCGCTTTTACGGCCAATGCAAAATTTTCCAAGTACACCAATTCCAAATACTCCTGTTCACCAAAATCAGGAAATGTACAAGCTCTCCAAACTCCACACACAAGAAATGGAAGAATTGACACAATTATCAGCTAATAGTAAACTAGAAGCACTCAAAATGTATCCAAGATATTCAAATTGAATGAAGCATGAAAATTTTCTGGGTTAATTGAAGTTTTTTTTGGTGTGAATTTTAAGATGTAACGGAATTTATTTATGACATGGAAATAATTTTTTGTTGTTGTTTAATTGTGTTCTCAATTAATCTTTTTGTGTATGAGAGTGAGACCACACAAAATCTTATATTCCCATGACCATAGTAAATCGACTTTTTTTTTGTTTTAGCATTATTTTGAAGAATAATTAATCAAATAGCATTGTTTTGGAAATAATTAGCCAACTAGTGGTTTCGCCAGAGGCTCTGGCGGAACTGGCCTGACACCCTCCTTAAACATGATTAATTAAGAAAAAAAGTCAGTTCTGTCAGAGAAAATTCATTATTTAGAAAGTCAATTTAGTTCAAAAAAATTACGAATTCAGTAGTTCTGCCAGACCCTCTGGCGGAACCGCCTATTTTATATTTTTTTGCCTCTAAAGGCAGGAAAATTTAGCAAAAAAAAAAATATTACTGTTCACCACAGTTCCGCCAGAGGGTCTGGTAGAACAGTGATTTATTTTTTTTGTTTTTTGCTAAATTTTCATGGCTTTAGAGGAAAAAAAGTATAAGATAGGCGGTTCAGCCGGAGCGTCCGGCGGAGCTGCTGAATTTGTAATTTTTTTGAGCTAATTGGTCTTCTAAATTTAGAGTTTAACCTGAAAAAATGAATTTTATCCAGTTCCGCCAGACCCTCTGGCGGAACTGACTTTTTTCCTTAATTAATCGTGTTTAAGGATGTCAGGCCAGTTCCGCCAGAGACTCTGGCGAAACTACTTCAGTTCCGCCAGACCCTCTGGCGGAAGTGCTAGTTGGTTAATTATTTTCAAAATAATGTTATATAGTTAATTATTCTCCAAAAAAATGCTACTTTGCAAAAAAATTCTAGTAAATCAGGTTTTTGATTGACCAGATTTTGGGCGCCAAGACCAACAGATTCAGTTACTGATTTATTTTCTTTTAACTGTTATGCTCTGTTGACGAACTCCATTCTTTTCATATTTCCAAAATCAAATATTGCTCCTCAAGCTTTAACAAACATTTGCTTCTCAGAAACTGAAAATGAGGCGAGAAAAAGTCCTTTCATCAAAATATCAAAAGATTCAATAATTAATCTATTGAACAGAACCAAATTCGCATTGAAACATTTGAAGAAATTTCTCTTTTTGTATCCAAAATTGCTTAAGCATCATAGTGTGCATTGTTTGAATAAAAAAATAGGGAAAAATGGAGTCCACAAGATTAAAGAAAAGGAAAAAGAAGAAAGAAAAATGGTGGCCATGCACTAGTGTTTCTTTTACTTTTCAACACATTAAAGGGTTGAATTCAACACCTACCACTATCATTTCCAGGTCAACCAAGAAGTCTCCCATTTGAAACTAACAATTGCACAAAATTCTAATGACAGATTTAAAAGAAGTTTAAACGTTCATTCAGAGAACAGTAATAGAGCTTTACATAGTCTGCTCTAAGAATTAAATTAAGTTTTTTATTTCCCTCCAATGTTTTATTGCTTCCTTTTTACACCATGAACCAACCTTATACATTTCTTCCTCTTCTCCTCTCATTCCTTCTCCTCTCAATCATCAACTCATCTCTAAGTCTTTCATGGAACCAAAAATGCCCCCCCTCTTACTGTGGAAACGTGGAAATCAAGCATCCGTTCCGACTGAAATCAGACCCTTCTGGATGTGGCGATCCAAGGTACCAACTCACTTGCGAAAACAACATAACAATTCTTGAAATTTACAAGCCGGAGAATTATATCGTTAAGGGAATCGACTATCAACACACTCACTTTCAAGTCCATGTTGTTGCCTCAAGCGTGGCTAATGGCAATTGTACTCTCCCTTCTGTCTCTCCAACTATTGAAAACAATCCTTATCTTGGTTACCGTCTTTACACGGATACATGGGGATCGTTCATGAAATGTAGAGAAGTAATTTCGAATAGTAGTTACATACCGGTCCCATGCATGAATAAAGATGGTATGTTTGTGCATTTTGTATCAGGGTTTGATGCGTATCAAGTTATGTACCTTGAGAAATCATGTTCATATATAGCAAGTTTTCCGTTAGGATCATTTGGTTATCTTTGGGAAAAAAAAGGATCATTTCGTGACCTTGAGAATTCTTCTGATGCTAGTGATGATGCTTTTAAGACCCTTCAGCTAGGGTTTGTAATTATTATTGAAGGATCTGGGTTGGATACATTTTATATCATTTTGAACTATGCTCGAATGGTTGGAGAATGTTTGCTAGGTATGTCATTTACTTATTTTTTTTCTCTTTTACCTAAAAACTTCCGTCTAATAGTTTCAAATTAAAAAAAAAAATCATCTTTCCAACAATTCTTTGACATGGTTCATGCAAAATTTCAAATAGTCTCAGTAACTAATATTCATCTTCATTTCCGTTTTTTAAACGGCAAGTTCATTTTGTGATTGAGAGTTCTTATGAATTGCAGTATCTATCATTCCAATGAGTATAGCTCGATTGATGTTCATGCCACTAGTTATTCTAGTCTTCCTAGCCTACCTTCTTCATAGATCGAAGATACCAATCGACAAAATAGAGAAATTTCTCCGAAACCAACAAAACCTAATGCCAACAAGGTACTCATATACTGATCTAATCGCAATGACGGGTCACTTCAGAGAAAAGTTAGGGCAAGGAGGCTTTGGTTCGGTATTTAAAGGCGTACTTCCTGGTAATATTCTAGTGGCGGTTAAGATGCTCGGTAACTCAAAATGCAATGGAGATGAGTTTATCAATGAGGTCTCCACACTCGGAATGATTCATCATTGTAATATTGTAAGACTTGTAGGATTTTGCTCAGAAGGATCAAAACGAGCCCTTGTTTATGAGTATATGCCTGGTGGATCTCTCGACAAGTACATTTTCACAAATAATAATAATAATAATGTAATTACCTTGGAAAAACTAAATGAAATAGCCTTGGGCATTGCGCGCGGTATTGATTACCTGCATCGAGGCTGTGACATGCAGATCTTGCACTTCGATATTAAACCAAATAATATTCTACTAGATGCAAACTTTGTCCCTAAGATTGCAGATTTCGGGCTGGCAAAGTTGTATCCTAAGGAGTACAGCTTGATGCACGTGAGTGCTGCAAGAGGAACTATCGGGTACATAGCACCCGAATTGATTTCTCGAAGTTTTGGTGTTATATCGCAAAAATCTGATGTTTATAGTTTTGGAATGGTGCTGATGGAAATGGTGGGTGGCCGAAGAAATGCTGATCCAAGAGTTGATAGATCGAGTCAAGTGTATTATCCTTCGTGGATATATGATAAGCTAAGTAGGCAGCATCTGAACAAAATAAATGAAGCTTTCGATATATCAGAGATGGAGAGAAAGATATGTTTGGTGGGGTTGTGGTGTATACAAATGAAGTCTTCGGTTCGCCCGACTATGAGTAGAGTTATTGAAATGCTCGAGATAAATTATGACACAATTGAACTGCCACCTAGGCCATTTTTTGCTTCTGAAAGTCCGCCCTCAATTACAGAGCTTGATATCGATTATTCGAGCTCCGATCAGTTGCCTGCTATCTCAGAGCTCGAAAGTACATGTTTTGAAATAGATCAAGCTAACATGGTGTGATACCATTAGTATGATTGGATCAATGTTAAGATTATAGACTTCTGTGTCACTTTATTGTAGGGAATTGGGACAATGTAAGTATAGTTTGGTTATGTAAGATGATTTATGTGTAATCAATTAATCATTAAGAAAACTTTGTCAATTATTTATTTGCTGGCGAAAAGATATTAGTCTTAGTATTCTTAAATCAGTGAACATGCCAAACACATGATAGTAATAACCAGCCTTATTATTATAAATATCAGTTAAAATGACAGAAAACAACTACATCAACAATTATGTAGAAAATTCTTGGTCCAAGTGTGATCTGTTTTTTAGATTAAAACTGGGGAGGTTTTTTCATCTACACACAACAAATAATCCATATCCTAGTTGGTAAAAATATTTACATAAGTAGCAAGAGATTATAAGTTTAACTTCCGATAATCACAAATTTATGTAACACATATTTAACAAAGTCTCTTAATTCATCAAATATGTGTTGAATTAAAAAAAAACCATCTACACACTGATCAAACTCATCCATTGACATATCAATTTGGACTAACAATCAATTTGGAAGAATTGAAAGAATGATAAGCTAACGGTGAAAAGTAGAAGCATTCAATGCATCCAAGATATTCAAATTGAATGAAGCATGTCAATTTTGTGAGTTAATGAGAGTTTTTTTTTATAAAATTTCCTTAAAATGCAATAGAATACATGAATGATATAAATTTGATTTTTGAGAGAATATATTGCATGGACTTATGTTCCTATATCTAATTGTGTTATAAATTAAATCTTTTTTATATCTAAAAGTGATGCCACACTAGAGGGAGTGTTCAGAGAGATTTTAGCTGAGTTACCTCAGTAAGAGCTTTACACACTTCAACAAGCCCTAGCTGAGATTCAGCTTTCCCAGCAACACGATGATATCAAGTGGAGATGGTCAGAAAATGGCATCTTTATCACTAAAAGTGCTTATTCATCTCTAACACTTGGAATCCATTTCTCAAGTACATTAAAAGGCATTTGGGCAGTACAAATTCCACTTCGAATGAAAGTATTCATGTGGTTGTTTAAACAAAATCGAGTACTTACACAGGATAATCTGAGAAAAAATAAGATGGTGATAGTTAATAGATGCTCCCTTTGCTGCCATGAGTTCAAATCAGCTCACCACATAGCCGGTGATGCTTCTTTGTTCAACACCACTGGACCAAGCTGCGATTGAAGTTCAAAGATATCAGATCGACATATCTGTTCATCCAAGTCTTCAACTACACAACTGAGGGTCATGGAGGTGCGCCATTAAGGCATATAGCTTTTATCTTTTTATTATGTGTTTGACGAGAAAGGTGTAGGAGGATGTTGATGCGTGGTAAAAATAGCATTATTTTATTATCATATTTAATGCATTTAATACATAAAATATAATATAATTTTGGTTTTGGTTTTGGTGCATTTTTATGAATTGAAAGTATGATTCTACTAATATTTGTAGGAAAAATGAGACAAAGATTCAAATTTGAGAAGAAGAATTTAAAATTCAAATGAGAAGAAATTACATGTGCTACCTACTAATATCTCTCTCTCTACAAGTATATTTTCTACACCTCATCAATCTATAGATCCCTCACTCCACCAATCATTTAATGCCAAATCAATTATTCTCTCTCACTAATTCTAACCAATTAGAAAACTCCCTTAAGATTAATCCTCGGATTAGAATTAACCACTCCACTAACCACAATCTCTTAATCACAATCCTTGATTCAAAATATCTCTCTCCATGTGTATAAACACACCTCTCCCTTTCTCTTTGACCATCTTCCTCTCATCATTCACCATCCATAATTTACCATCCCACCATTCACCATTTCACACTTCTTTTAATTTTATTGTTTCGGTTAGTTTTATGGAGTAGATTATTTTGTGTGATTTGTAATTGAGTTTTGATATAATCTTGTGAGATCTATTTCATTCTTAATATTATTTTAATGTGCCATGATTGGATCAATGAATTAATTGTGATATTTTTCATTTTAATTTGAGATTTTGAATGAAATGAAATATGTCTTTTGTTAGGTTAGATTTGATATTTTGAATCTAATAATCTAGTAGCAACTAGTTATCTTTGTTTGAGATTTTGAAAAAGAATAATTAGGATTTAAGCATGAAATGACTAATGTTTTGATGATTTGTTAAAATCTTTAGTCTTTTGTTATATGATTTAAGTCTATTAAATTATGGTTATTTCTATGTTTGGTAGATGATCTAATGTAGGTTTGATGACCTTGA
The DNA here is from genome assembly GCA_024447665.1 of Juncus inflexus. Lineage (NCBI taxonomy): Eukaryota > Viridiplantae > Streptophyta > Magnoliopsida > Poales > Juncaceae > Juncus > Juncus inflexus. Next base: position 12,188,057 of record JAJHPC010000007.1, on the reverse strand, counting down.
GATTTCAACAAGTCAAATTGAGATTAGGTTTTATCATTGAACTCATGCTAAATCATAATGGATCAATGATCAAGTATCTTGTCAAAATGAAATTATAAAATCACATATACTTTATCAACTATACCATGTGTTACATTTATTTTGATTTTGATTTTTTGTTTAAACGAAATTTTCACTCTATTTTCCCCAAAGTACGTTTGGTTTGATCAATTGGTACGAGAGATTAATTTGACAAATTCTAAAGCGATTACATCCCGACTTTTTTTTTGAAATGGCCAAAAAAACAAATTAATTAAGGGAATGGCCAAGTTTTAAAAATATTTGCAAAAGTAGCCAATTCGCCCAGCCTTCGGGCGAAACACAAATAGTTTCACCCAGTAACGGGGCGAAACAGAGCGCGATCACATTACGGGCGAATTTGCTTAATTAACCTTGTTTCGCCCAGCCGTTGGGAGAAACAAATCCTATTTCGCCCGGTAGTCTGGCGAAACAACCTATTATACATATTTTGGGCTTAGCCCAGCCCATATTATACGAAATCTTTGTTTCGCCCTCTAGATGGGCGAAACATACTTGTTTCGCCAGCTCGCTGGGCGAAACAGCTACCAATAATTCCAACCCCTGACTGTTAGTTCGAGTGTTTTTTCGAAAATTTTCGAAACAGCAAAAAAAAGGGCGACGTAGAGGCGAAAAAAAACAGAAAAAAAGGAGAGGGAAGGTCTGTTGATTTATTTGACTTTAGATTTAGTTAATTTTTGTTATTTGCTTAAAATTAGTTTCAAATTAGGTTTATTTGCTCAAAATTAGTTTCAAATTAGGTTTATTTGCTCAAAATTAATTTTCCATTTGTGTGGTTGAATTGAAATTAGATTTATTATTTGGTTGATTTTGTTGATATTGTTAGAAAAAGAAGAAGAAGAAGAAGAAGAAGAAGAAGAAAATATAATAATTACAAGTAAATTTGTAATATTTTTTCTAGTTTAGGTACATATTTATTTTTGAAATTATTTTTTGTAGTTTAGGTAATGTATATATTTATTTTATAAATTATTTTTCTTGTTTAGGATTATTTATTTATAATTTTTTTGTTATAGATATATTTTTTAGTATATTATTTATAGTTTTATTTTTTAAAAGTTAAAAAAAATCAAATGTATGCTATGCATTTATTTATTTATTTATGTATGTATGTTTATTTATTTATTTATGTATGTTTATGTATGTTTATGTTTATGTATTTATTTATTTATGTTTTAAAAAATCAAATGTATGTTTATGTATGTATGTTTATTATTAGTTTTTATTAGTAGTTTTTATTTATTTATTAATATTATTTTATTTATTAATATTATTTGATTTATTTATTTATATTATTTTATTTTTTAAATAAAGATGTCATCTGACCCGGGACCTAGTCGGCCAAATTATGCGCTTCAGTCACAACAACACATGCATCGGGCAAACGAATTTGGCAACACTGAAGATGTAACTATCAAATCCATGCGCTACCGATAACATGAAGTTCCGGTAATTTTTTTTTTTAGTATATTACTTAGAAATTTTTTTAGAAAGTAAAAAAAATCATATGTATGTTTTTTATTTATTTATTTTATTTATTTATGTTTCTGCAGGTTCCATGGGACGATCGGTATGCCCCTTTTTTGAAGAAAGCAACCTTACTACAAACTGCCAGGATGGATTGGCTGGATTACGACAGCAGACTGATAAGCGCTCTGCAGGAACATTGGAGACCGGAAACACACACGTTTCATCTGCCTGTTGGTGAGATGACCATAACGCTAGATGACGTTTCGTGTTTGTTAGGAATGCGGATGGACGGTGAGGCAATGTGTTTAAATAATAAAGATGTTGATTGGAAGGGAAATGTCACGTAACTACTCAGGAAAGAAATCCCGGAATTGGAGTTTAAGGGAAAGGGGAGAAGCAAAATTTTATTGAAAAGAACATGGTTGAAAAATAATTTTTCCGATTTGGAAATTGATGCCCCGGAACAGAAAGTTGAGCGTATTGTAGAGCCTACATACTTGCATTATGTGGGGATGTATTATTTACGGAAGCTTCGGGAGATTGTGTTTCAGCACTGCCTCTGCTTTTATTAGAGGACATGTCGGTTTTAGGTAGATGGGCATGGGGTAGTGGAGTTCTTGCGTACCTTTACAGGGCATTGTGTAAAGGTACGCATAAGAAACGGAAAAATATGGGAGGGTGTATCATGTTGCTGCAACTGTGGGCATGGGAACATATCACTATCGGACGACCCGTTCCTAAAGATGTACGCAAGGAACTGCAGGATATGGCGAATGATGGTGATGAAGATGAGAGACCTACGGTTGGTTTTTTGTGGAAAGATTGTACTCAATACGCGGATATAACACCTCATCGGCATTTGCCGGCACATCGCGATCAGTTCGACAGTTTGGTCGACACTCAGGTGGTTATACACCTTATGATGCATTCCGTCATATTACTCAGGTTACGAAGATGAAGGAGTTAGTCAGATTACTCAGGTTCAGCCTCATGCGCAGCGAGGACGCGGAGGAGGACTCGAAGGAGTACCACGCGGAGGAGGGGGAGGGGGGAGAGGAAGACACGGAGGACGTGGGGGAACACGAGGAGGAGGAGGAGGCCGCTTGGCATTACTGACTATGTTTACTTTTTGGACTATGTTTTGTTAATTTAGATTGATATTTAAACTATTTTAGAGAGCTCACTATGTGTCTTTAATTTGTAATACAATCCATAAAATATTACAAATTAAAATACATAAACATAAAATACAATACATAAAACATTACAAACAACAATCCATAAAACATTACAACCCACAATAAATAAACATAAACTACCATACATAAAACACAACAACCTTCTCGGACATTTTGTTTTTGTGTGCCCTGCTACTCCGCAAATACTGCAATGTTTTCTACGATCTGCGTTGTCCATGACGTCCATACTATTATGAAGCATTTCTCCTGTCTTCTTCCACGCTTGTTGGTTCCACGGACATTTTTCCTCATAAGTTTCTCAGGAGGAACCAACGTACCATTATAAATTTTTTTACGTTCAAGCCACTGTTCTCTATCCTTTATCGGATAAAAACTTCCTTCATATGTATGTTTAAGGTGATCTAGCGAAAAATGTTGATGTATAAAATACTCGGGACTAACACCTCTGCGTATGTAAACTGCTACAAGATGCGAACAAGGATAGTGATATAGCATCGGTTTCTGACAACTGCATTTGCCTTCATTGAAATTCACATGGAAGCTCTTTCCCCTTACCTTGGAACCACTAGATCCTGTTATCACCTCATAAACACCGTTTTCGACATTGAAGGTAGTGACTCGATGCGCACGCGCCTTAACTGTTTTATTCTCCATTTTTTCCATCACTTCATTTCCCCACATTCTATTATTCATTTCCATATTTGCAGCTATCTCGCGCTTGTTGACAAAATAACTATTCAGCTTGTAGAATGTCTCCATCACAATAGCCGTAACGGGAAGCTTCCTCATACCCTTGAAAACATAATTCATCACTTCTGCATGATTACTAGTAGGAATACCCCACCGGTGACCTTCTGTATCATACGCGAACGCCCATTTTGATTTATCTTTTTTATTTAACCATTCTCACGCCTCATTATTTTTATCCTTTAATATTTTATATAGCTTCTTAAATTTAAATTTGGTGGGCGCCTTAACTAGTGGTACAATCAATTTAACCAATATTTTGTCTGATACAACGCTACTGAAATTTGCTTCTAAATGCCGCATGCAATAACGATGATAGCTGTTAGGTTCCTTCGATTTCAATCTGTCATCCTTTATTGCACGAATTATTCCGGCATGCCTATCCGAAATCACACATAAACCTTTGCGATGGCCGATCAAAGTACCCAAACACCCAGAAAACCAACCCCACGATTCTACCCTCTCCTTATCAACTAAAGCAAAAGCTAAGGGAAATAATTGACCATTTGCATCGCTAGCGACTGCCATCAATAAGCATCCTTGATATTTTCTGATTAGAAATGTTCCATCTACTGTTATGACAGGCTTGCAAAACTCAAATCCTTTAAGTGATGGACCAAATGCCCAAAAAAGACCTTCGAACTCCTCCTCACCAGCACGGTTTTTGGGACCTCTCCAAAATGAATATTCAGTAGTAGGATTTGCTGAATATATTGCTGCCATCAATTCAGGAAGCAAATTATATGCCCCCTTCCAATCGCCAAACAAGAATCTAAGCGCGTGTTGCTTGGCGTGCCAAGCCTTCCAATATGATATGGTATATTCAAATTTTAATTTGACGGTTTCCACTAGGGTTACTGGTTTAATTGCTAAATCTGCTCTAATGACATCTAGAATTAGCCCCGCAATAAATGCACTTGTTAATTGTTTGTGGTCGTTGTTAGGTTGTTGATTAACACATACAAGTGGTTGTGTAAATTTTTTAATCTCAAACACATGAAATATTTTTGCATGCATACAGCCTCCAATCACAGCCAGCGCGGTCATCTTGTAGCTTGCAGACTACAGTGTAGAGCGTTTTGTTCGATTTGGAGACTACAAATTCTCGGTGATGCATGACGCTGTATAATTTTACTGCCGATTGTAGCTCTGCTTTCGTGTCGAACGTCTGTCCCTCATACAAACTATCATCGCTACTCACATGCATGCTCTTACCATACAAGATATCGATTTTCGCTTCTTCCCACATAGTAGTATCTTCAAACTCTTTCGCCGGAGGATTACCGAAAGTTCCTACACTAACCATCTCACCCACTTCCGTATAATTGTTCATAACATCTATTTCTGGTTCGTCGCCTTCTTCCATTTCTGGCACTTCATCTTCATCATATTCGTCCTCTTCAACATTTTCAAACTCATCTTCGTCGCCTTCTTCCATTTCTAGCAGTTCATCTTCATCACGATTTATTACAGGTTCTAACCTCTCAAGCTCATCATCATTAAAAGGTACATTTGATCTACTACTAGTTCCTACATAGGATTCTCTAATTTGGATGCGTTCAACGTATATTTCTAATTCAGGCCAACCGTGTTCACCATATTTGATGTACTGAGCAAAACTAGCTAACTATGAATCATTCGAAATTTTGACTATCTTAAAATACAAACAATCATTCATACGGTAAGGAAACCTACCACTAATTTTAAGATCGTCACTATTAGGCCAACCAGTGGTAGCATAAATTTGTAAACACAATCTATAATAATTTCTATTTCTACTACGCGGGAGAAAAACACCTTCTTGTGGAGCGTAATTTTATCCGCTCGAATCTTGAACAATTTGACCATTGTAATATAGAAAAATTTCAGAATTTTGTGGCATTTTCTTGATAAGGAGAAAGATATAAAGAGAAGAAGTTTGCAAGAGAGACTTATGAGATTTAATTTTTTGATGATCAAGTATAATAAGATGACTCTTTAAATAGAAATCTAAATCATATACCTAAAAATCCTGAGATTCCTCCTATATTCTAGTATGTTAAATCAATGTTACCCACTAAATAAAAGGCTAAATTGTCATTTCAATCTGAAAAAGTAAATATTCTCTAGTACCCTATATCTGAACCCTAAACTGTATACCTAAAAAAACCTAGATTCCTCTTATAGCCTAACATGTTAAATCAATGTTTATGTACTAAAAAAACAGAGTTGTCATTTCAATATGAAAAAGAAATTCTAAATAAAAATAAGTTATTTATTATTATTTTTTTGTCTTCAGATTTATTTTATTTATTTTTTCCATGTAAAAAGGCTAAAAAATCTGTTTTTAATTTTTTCCCTTTTTAGGCTTTTTTAATTTTTTTTTTTTTGGCTGGAGTGGTAGCTGTTTCGCCCAACGAGCTGGCGAAACAAGTATGTTTCGCCCATCTAGAGGGCGAAACAGAGGTTTCGTATAATATGGGCTGGGCTAAGCCCAAAATATGTATAATAGGTTGTTTCGCCAGACTACCGGGCGAAATAGGATTTGTTTCGCCCAACGGCTGGGCGAAACAAGGTAAATTAAGCAAATTCGCCCGTAATGTGATCGCGCTCTGTTTCGCCCCGTTACTGGACGAAACTATTTGTGTTTCGCCCGACGGCTGGACGAAATGGCTACTTTTGCAAATATTTTTAAAACTTGGTCATTCCCTTAATTAATTTTTTTTTTTTGGCCATTTAAAAAAAAAAAGTCTGATCTAATGTAGGTTTGATGACCTTGAGATTTCAACAAGTCAAATTGAGATTAGGTTTTATCATTGAACTCATGCTAAATCATAATGGATCAATGATCAAGTATCTTGTCAAAATGAAATTATAAAATCACATATACTTTATCAACTATACCGTGTGTTACATTTATTTTGATTTTGATTTTTTGTTTAAACGAAATTTTCAATCTATTTTCCCCAAAGTACGTTTAGTTTGATCAATTGGTACGAGAGATTAATTTGACAAATTCTAAAGCGATTACATCCCGACTCTCTGAGATCAACCCCGACTTGCCACTAATACTAATTAGTAGTTAAGTAGAGTAAAATAGAAATTGTTTTTGTTGCACATTTTTAAACGATGAAAAACATCTCAACAGGTGCTTGGAGAAGAAGGACGAGCTGAAATGGACTTAGTTGAGGAGATCAGTAGTGTGAGATATAGCTGATCAGATCAGTCAAGAGGACGAAGAAAGTTGAGCATTTGGCCATGACGGCGCAAGAACAGGGAAGACAAAGAGAAGAGAGAGAAAGAGATTAGGTTAAAGTGATGCTGGTAAGAAGAATCTAGAGTTTGTCTGAAATATCTAGCTCGGTTGAAACCGGGTTTCTATTTCAAAATTTTACTTTTCGAGTTTTCTAGACTTCCGAAGATAGAATTTGATTTCTTTTGTTTTTATTTTCTAATTTTTTCAGATGGGCCGAGCATATATAGGTGTTAAATTCTAAGCCCAATCCTTTTTCTTTAGAAAAGGGTTTTCTATGGATTGTAATGTAATTTACAAATTTAAACCAACCCTTATTTTTTTATCTCTTTTTGAACTTTTTCATTGAGCCACATCATCATTTTTATCTCGACCGTTCGATCAAATTTTTTGTCAAATTTTAACCTTTTATTTTCTCAAACTTATTGATATTTTATGACAACATGTGTGTGATTATTAAAACATAATTATATAATTTGTTGAATTGATATTTTTTTGTTCCATCCCCGATTTAATGAGAATCATTCAGTTTATTTTTAACCACCAGATCTTAATCGGATGGTTTCAATTAATCATGGTAGAAAGTTATGTTCAAATATTAATACAAATAAAATATAAAGAGTTCACTCATTAAAATATAAATAATTTTTCTTTTCTTCTTTAAAAAATAATATTTTTAATGAAATATTTTATTTCTTATGTTAAAATCGTCAAATATAATTTTTTTGGAATTTTCTCTTTATTTTGAATTACATATTATTATGGTTCCAATTTAATATTTTTTCTTACTAAAATATGTAAATATAGACTATATAAGAAAGTATGTAAATAATGATACGTTCATTAACTACTACCTTATTTTTCACCTCTTTTTGAGCATTCACGAGAGGTCTATCATCAATTTTCTCTCGGCCGTCGGATCAAAAAATTTCTGAAATTTTAGCTTTTAATTTAAATTATTACTACAATATCACATAATAAGTTACATTAATGTTTCATGTTATATCTCCAATTATGTGAGAACTATCATATCATAAAAAAAGATTAAGTGTATTGAGAATTATATTATATTTCCTAATGTAATACTAGTTTCTAAAAAATATATGTGATCAATTTATACATAACCCATATCATTTTAACCACTAAAAAAAATATAAAACAAATAAGAAAAATAGTGGTGAGAATTTTTTGAAGAAAATGAATCATGTTACATTTTTCTATGTATAGCATACATACTTTTCCCATATATATAATATTATATCTCCTTTTTAAACTTCATGTTAAATATAATTATTATTTTTTATATTTTTAAAGTTAATCATCTATAGTTAAAATTTATGTAGTTTGAACTAAAATCTGTGAAATAAACTATCTTGCATTTTTATTTTTTTCGATCTCCTTCATCTAAGTCTCGATTAATTCTTGATTTTTTTTCTAATACAATATGTCAAGAGATAACGGCATAAGAAAATCAAAGAGAATAAAAAAAGAATGACCTTTTAATCCTACAAATCTTAATGTAAATATAAATTGAGATCCTTAATTAATTATTCAAAATATTTAGTGGGCTATTAGTTTTTGTGTTTTTATAAATTTATCATTTATGTTATTTTATTTCTCATATGTAAATTTATTTATATAGTGTTAACCTTACAAAATTAGATGTGGTATAGAAAATATTTTTGAATGAATAATAAATCGATATAATATTTTTTGTTGTAATTTAAAATGATTTTATACATAGTCAACTTACTCCACATAATTATTATATATTATCTATGTACTATGAATTCATTTCAAATTTTTATTTTGAATTTTCATAATTGTAATTTATACATTATAGATTGAAATAAATAATAAAATTGTAATATTCGTAAGCATTATCCTAGTAAAATTGTAATATTCTCAAAAAAAAAAAAAAATGTTGCCACACTGAAGAGTTTTGGCCCTTCGTCACAGTTAATCATGTCTTCATTTGGCATGATTTTTGGGCGCCAAGACTAACATATTCAGTTATTGATTTGTCTTTTGCTTCATTGTTCTAACTCTCTGTTTATAGTTCCAAAAGTCTATTAGTCCTGCTCAAACCCATCTGCGTATGAGGAATTGAAAACAAGCCCAAAGTAATGTCTTTCATCAGAATACCCCCTAATATCCTTTGAATAGACAAAATGAACCAGAATCTGTCTCAAAGCTATTTTTTCTTGAATGAAAATGATAATCAATTCTACGAATATTTTTTGTGCTTACAAAGTCGGACTTTGATTTGATTTCTCATGCTGTCCAAAATTACTTTTTCATTTGATTTCTCATGCTGTCCAAAATTACTTTTTCATTATACTGTGTTTTCTTTGAAGAAAAAGTAGAGAAAAACGGTATCCACTTAATTTTTAAAAAAAAGGAAAAAGAATGAAAAAAGGGTGATAACTTATGTTTCTAATACTTTTCAGCACATTAAAGTATTGAATTAGACACAATATTCAATCCAAATCAACCAAGAAGTATTTGTGATACAATTTCAAATATATTGATTTCGTCAAGAGACAATTTCAGTTAACGATATTGCACCTGTGGTTTGGAGTTGGGTGTGAATGATGTTTTTGATGATATGGTTGTAAGAATGATTATTAAATTAATGACTAAATTAATCATGATAATTTAGGATTAAGTTATTTTCTAAACTCTAGTTCGAGTACTTTTTTTGTTTAAACATGCGATTTAAGTTACCGGAAACATGATTTGTGTTTTTAAAGAGATTTTACTAAAAAAAATAATAAGAAAAATAATACATATTTGTTGTAAAACTAAATAATAAGAACAATAGAAAAGAGAGAATTGGAAGAGACAAAATATTTATTCAATCGTGGGATTAATAATACAATAATCACTGCTCCCTTTATATAAAAGATGATGATTGCTGGCCAAGAAATCTTTTGCTTGATTCAGAATTACAATAAAGAAAATAATCTAACCTAGAATACAATAGAAAATATATTAATAAATATCCCGCGACATCTCCTTCCATCATTATAAGTATTTCGTAGTTTATTATTGCTTAGCAGTCAAGTATTGGACATTCATATTAATCGTATTCATAACAATATTTAAATTGTATGCAAACATATATTTTTTGGTATAATAAAGTTTCATAGTATTTCATTTGTTAACTAAATAATATCATGAAATTACATATTCTAATTACATCAATCTAAACATGAAATACTATATATATATATATCATGCTACTGGAGTTTGGGGTCCTCTCTCTCTAAACTAGGGCGAGGTGAAGGAGGACCCTCTCCTCCAGACCTCAATGAATCATTCCTCTATCTGAATTAGAGAGCGGCGAAGGAGGAGCCTCTTCTATAGACCTCAAAATGATTCTTCTCCTCTTAGAAAATGATCTCATTATTTCCTGATAAAAAAAAGAAATTAGTGCCAATGTTTATTTATTATATTCTTGAAGTTGAGGATTTTCAAGGTTTCAGAAATAAATTTCAGAATCAGCACATATCACTCTCAATCAACCAACCCACTCTGAAAAATAAAATTATTTGACTCCAGTAAAATTACAGAATTAAAGACTCCAAAAAGTTTACCAGACCAATATTAGTATAAAGAGGATGCTAATGAAATGAAACAGAGCATAGCAATATGAAGTCTTGTTTCAAATTCACTATTCTAATATTGGTGGCCATTCTTTTAACCCTGATCAGTGGTGGGTTTGTCCAAGGTCTGTTTGATTCTATTTTTATTACATATGCTTCTTTTTAACCTTAAATATTTAAGCCAGATTGTAATCATATAAATATAATCTTTTTGTACAAGTGATGAAATTAATTCTCTTTTCACTTGTACTTGTGCTATGATAATTACCATTATAGTTTTTTTCTGAAACTCAACAAAACGATAGCCTACTGAGATACTTCACTAAAAATAATCCAATTATCAATCTTCTCTTTATATTTTCTTGTTTTTTCTCCTTTTATTTTGTTTTCTCTGTTAGATTGTCAGTTTGTATTTTCTAGGTTTTTGAATATGATTCTTTATTTTTTTATTTTTTTTATTTCCAGGAGATGAGAGTAGGCCTTTGGGGACCGCAAGGCTCCTAATCCTCCGTCGCCAATTGGAGGCCGCCAAATCGGAACTCACGATGCACCATCTCCGCCAAGTTGAAGTATGGAAATAGCAATCTACACAATTTTCAGCGCACTCAAGTTGAAGTAGTATATATCGATCAGGATAGCATACATATGCAATAGCTAATTGCCTAATAGCAATGTATGCATAAGATTAAAAATAGACAATTTATATTACTAAAATGGTATTGTATCATTTATGAATAAATAGTTTGTATTCCGAACTTCGCAATCTGCCATAAAATTATTGATGCATGTTTGGGTACAAATTTCTTATTTTATTGAATTATCTATATGTTAGAGGAATTATGGTCATTTATGTTTGCAATATAATTTTTTCAGCGAATCCAAATATTAAATTCATCACACAAAATTCACTGTCAACGAACTCACTAAATGTATTCATTAGCTCAAACCTTTTCTTAGACAACAGTCAAGTAGACAGCAGTGACCCATTGTACTAGTAAATGGATTCATTAGCTCAAACCTTTTCTTCTCTGGAAAATAAAATTATATTTTATATTATCACTATAAAAAATATTTCTCTTTCCTACATATGACACATGTCCCTATTTTGCTTTTTGTGATACATTTTCACTACGTGATTTTATGAGACTGGTCATTGTCCAGTCCAAATAAAACCCAACACACAGTTGGCCACATAAAGCTATAATTTCATTGTTTCAAACAGGTGGGCCCCATTATGACATATTTTCCGATTTTTGTGCCATATCAATTTTTTTTTTTTTGTGGAGTTATCAAGCTTCAAGATAGAAAAAAAACGTGTTTCCGTTGAGTTGGATGTAACATCACTAGAATATATGAATAAATGGAAATAGTAAGTAAAATTTTTGCACAATCATGAATACATGAATACGATGATACTCATTTCTATAATGACATGTATATAGAGGCATTAGCTTCTCTTGATGGAATTAAATAGTAAATACATATGGAAAAAACCCCAAAAAATAAATGTTAGGCCTGATAAGTCTTTTTTATTTTGTGTGACTAAATTTGAAGTGTCATATTTTAAGGATGTTTTGAACGATTGTATCATCTTTAATGATATATCTAGCAATAAAAGGTTATGAATTTAATATAAAAGAACAATAATTTTTATAATAATATCACAATATGATTTTGAGCATAATCACTATTATCATAATATCTTTATATGATTGTCACAATAGAATGTATTATAATCAGAGATTCTTTACATGTAATTTATATTTTATTTTTTCCAAAATAGACAATTTCATTTTTATCTTCATTTAATATTTTTACATGTTTCTCATTTTTTTCATATTTTGATAATCTATAATAATATAGAAGATTATTATTATATCTTTTTATTTGCTCCTACAAATTTAAAATTTAAAATATAATATTTAAATAAATTATATTCAGTGCATTTCGAAGCGGAGTGAAAACCCCACTAGTTAAACTTAAAGCCATACAATCATTTAATCACAATAAAATTAACCACAATTAAATTGTAACTCGGGACTATTATTGTCATCGCACTGTTTGCTTGTGAGTTTTGTTATCTACCTCTGACATATGCCCTTGTGTTTTGACATCTCATCGGTGGAGGGAGATACAACTAATAACTTGCCGGACCTATTAATGTTTACTTTCTTTTATACTTATATCTATTTCTGTATTTATACTTTTTTATCATATATATATATATACTTTTTATACCGTTATATATACATAGGATTTTTTTCTATCTTTGTTGGTTAGAATTAATTAAAGGATTTCACTTGTTCTTTCCCAGACTAATAAGCTCTACAACAATCACTAGATTTTTCTCCTTTCGTCACAGAAGACCTTCTGCGTCGGGGATGTAGCGACAACGTTTCTGCGACTATAGCTAACCACTAATTCACTTTCGCGACCACAGAAGCACTTCAACCCATTGGCAGATAAAACTATCTTTTTGTTGTAGTGATTGGCAGTAAAGAAAATTTATAGTCCATCCATATGATTGATAGTAACGAAAATTTATAGTCCATATGTTTCTAGTACTTTCCACCCATCCAAATCATGGATTTAACACATAACACTGTCAACCCAACTCAGAATAGGAAATTATTTCATTCCCGTAAGAGACTGTGAATCGACTACAGAACAGAAACCCCAAAAAGTTGAGACCTAGTTAGCGGTATAAATCTATCCTGTGATATTGTTGAATTGAAACAGAGCATAGCAAGTTGAAGTCTTGTTTTAAATTCACTATTGTAATATTAGTGGCTATTCTTTTAACTCTGAGTGGTGGATTTGTCCAAGGTTTGTTTTGATTCGTTTTTCTTTCATTACATATGCTTCTTTTTAACCTTAGAAAGCTCTGTTGTTATATTAAACTTATTATTTAATATTGTTATTTTAAATATAATAATTTGTATGGTCATTAGTAAATATTAGAAATAAAGGAAATAATTGAGTTAATGGACATTGAGGAAAGTTAATGTCATTTAGTGGTTAATTGAGGAGTTTTATGTCCAGATTTAATGTATTAGGAAAAATAAAATTTCACCATGTATGCTATATAAATATGATCATGTTGTAGGTTTAAAATATAGAAGAGAGAGAAATTGTAATAGAGAATTTCCACTAATTAACAAAATAAAGTTAGAGAGTTTATTTTTTAAATAATATTGTCTTTCTTCTATTAAAGTGGTATCAGAGCTAAGTTCAATCTTAGGGATTAAAATGGGGAAAAAGAAAAAGAAAAAAAAAAGAAGAAAAAAAAGAGTAAAAAATTAGTGTTTGCGATAGAAGAAGTAGAAGAAGAAGAAGAAGAGAAAAAATATTGTTGGTGGTTGAAGAGAAAGATAACAAAAAATGAGAAATAGTTGGTTGGTTAAAAAGAGGAAAGAAAGATAAAAAAAAAAAATAGAAAGAAACTAGTGATAAAGAGAAAAAAATGGAGAAATTATTGATGCTGAAGAAGATAAAACAAATAGTGATGGTGAAGAAGATAAAAAAAAGGAGAGACATTGGATCACTCCAAAACAAAGTTTTCGATGTATGGTAAGAAGATGAGAAGTTGAGCTAATACCAAGGAAGATGAAGGATGTGGTATGGTCGCGTGATAGGCGCGGTCTTGAATGAAAACGAAAAGAAATAGAGAGTCGAATCATATTTAATCGATGAATCGAGAATGGTAGTTGGAAAAAGTAGCACGTGATATCCCTCAAGTTAGAAGATCATCCGTCGGTTGACTTCTATCGGTGGCGTAAGTGTAGTGCAATTATTGTGATTTTCATATTTTTGCGGGAGAAATTATGAGATGAGGTAATTAGAGAATCGTAGTTTTAGATAAAAAGAACTACGGTGTTTGGAGGAGAGACTCGTGAAGTAGCAGATGTTATGAAGTTGTGCGTGGTTATGATCCTCCCGGTGTTCCCAACATGGGAATGTTGTGTTCCCGAGAAGGGGATGTGAGAGTTTGACAGAAGATGTCGATGTGAATCCTGAGTTACGGGAGAGTTGTATCCTGAGCAATGTCTCGGATAAGATGGGTGACAGATTGCCGAAGAGGAGTAAAATAAACTCCTAAAGTGAAGGCGTAAAATAACCATGACATGAAGTTTCAACTAAGCGACCGTAAGACGCAATGACGCAAGTTGTTCAAGAGGAGTCGATAGATAATGTAACTTGGATATGTAGGACCAAGTTAAATTTATAATCCACTACAAAGAAGAATTGATGAGAGTCTCATGATTAATGAGAAAAGAGACACGCACTACGCACGAAGAGATCGACGTCAGATGAAAGTGAACATTAAGTTTAAGGGGAGATGTTATTATATTAAACTTATTATTTAATATTGTTATTTTAAATATAATAATTTCTATGATCATTAGTGGGGGTTAGAATTAGAAGAAATAACTGAGTTAGTAGGCATTGATGAGAGTTAATGTCATTTAGTGGTTAATTGAGGAATTTTATATCTAGGTTCACTGTATTAGGAAAAATAAAATGTCATCATGTACGCTATATAAACATGGTCATGTTGTAGGTTTAAAATATAGAAGAGAGAGAAATTGTAATAGAGAGTTTCCACTAATTAACAAAATAAAGTTAGAAAGTTTGTTTTTTAAATAATATTGTCTTCCTTCTATCAAGCTCAAACAAACCCTGATTTTTTTCTTTCATTATCACACGTAAAATATAAAATGTCATTAAATTTACATGAACTTTTTTAACACTTAAAGAGGGTCCGTTATTTTATTTTTTTCAAATTAGAAGAGGGTTCATTATAGTTAAAATTCTCTAATAGTTAAAGTTCTCTAATAAACTCTACTGAGATGCTACATTAAAAAGAAATTCAATGATCTCTCTTTTGCTTTTCTTTTCTTTTCTTATTTTTATCTTTTAGTTTTTTTAATTAAATGAAAAAGCTCTTTTTTTTCTCATTTTCAGTTTGATGTCAATGAGTTTTAGAAGTTCATACATGGGGAGTCAAAGGGGGACCGCAAATCGCTGATATAGTATATGTTGTGTTGTGGTTGCTTTGAAAAATGTCAACTTTTCAAGGGGAAAAGGGAGCTCTTCTAATAGCGATAGCTCATCTCTACCTAGTGGACAACCGCCGCTAGATGAGGATCAAGCTGGTAACTGGAGAGGATGGCTGGAAATGGGTAGAACGGGCATTCAAAAATCCAAACCCGTTTAACCCATATAACCCAACCCACAAAGGATCCGTCTTTTCCAGGTTAACCTTTCCACCCAACTCAGCTCGTCTCTTTCAACATCATTTCATCCCTCCTCGTTTCTTGATGTCTCCTGAGATGCAAGCTAACCGGTTCTCCAAACCAAAACACGACCGTAAAGCCCCTTGAGTTTGTCTCCCACACCCAAAACAAGTCAACACCATGAAGAACAAAACTCCCAAACCCGCACCCTCCTCTTCTAAACCTCCATGGACAAACAACCAAGCTTCCTCTAGCAAACCTCCCCCAAAACCAAAATTGACAAGTTCAACCCACATAGTCAACACCCCTCTACTCGCCAATCTCAGTAGAGCGTCTCTATCCAAATAAATCTTCCCCTTTTGCTAATCCACCCAAAGTATCAAAGGGGGAAACTTCTCGAAAAAGACCATACTCTCCCATCTCCGACCCTCTAAATGCCCCATCCACCCTATCATTCCCTATACCTAGGGATCCCCACCATCCTGCCTGGAACATAATTTGCTAAAAATGCATCCGTCTTGGTCATATCACTGCTCGTTGTACGAACCCAATCCGTTGCAGCGGTTGTGGAGATTCTACACACCTTGTGAAAGATTGTCGTACCCAACTACCTCCTGCTTCCCCACCAACCCCTCCAGCCATGCCTGACTTACTTTAACCCACGCAGAATGTCTCGTTAAACTCAAAGAGTGTACATCCGCTATCTCTCCACCATTGATGATCCTATGAAATTTCACCATACAAAAGATCACTCGCCCACTCAGGCAGAATGGGAATGCCTACTGAGTAAAATACTCAGTCACAACATTGTGGTAGATGAATCCCCCATCACCAATTCACTCACTGAGGATTTCCCCCACTACCCCAATCATCAGACATTCCCACTCCAAAAAAATAGAGAACTACTCCTCAAAATTCTACTCCGCCTCTCTCTGAGACAACACCTTCCTAGATATCTACACTATAGGAAATAGTTCATCCCACCACAAACCCAACGGTTGAAGAAATCACCATTGTTGAAACCAAGATGCCACAGACAATCCACCACACCTAGGGGTGTTCAAACGGTTCGGTTAATTCGGTTACCGAACCGAACCGGTCATTTTCGGTTAAAACGGTTCGGTTTTTCGGTTTAATTGGTTCAGTTCGGTTAAGAAAATGATACAGTTCGGTTTTCCGGTTTCGGTTCGGTTTTGATTTTTCAGATCGGTTTTGAACCGAATAGACCGAATAGACCGATTTTTCAGAAGTTCAAAAGATTAAAAGAACCATATGACAGTTTGGTCTTGGCTCACAATTTAATTCAAGTTTAATTGTTGTAGTCTCAATTTAGTAAGAATATATATTTCTTTTATATACTTATGTTTAAAACCGGGTTAAATTCCGGTTTTTATCAAGTTTGGTCTTGACTCATTCTTTTTGGAACAAGTTGAACTTCGGTTCGGTTTAACCGAATAAACCGGGTTAAATTCCGGTTTTTATCGGTTCGGTTTTATTTCGGTTCATGTAATTATTCCGGTTCGGTTCGGTTGCAGAAATTTAGGTTCGGTTTATGTTCGGTTCAACCAAACCGGTTCGGTTTGGGCCGAACCGGCCGTTTGAACACCCCTAACCACACCAAACAGTAGAAACCATTGTCACAGAAAATCCAGTGCAACTTTCCATGGAAACCACAAACATCCACACAAAGGCCATAGAAACTCCAATTCAAATTAATCCTCCATCTCTTACGGTTGAAGCCACAACAAATCCTTCACTTAACAACGTGGTTAACACTAAAAAAGTCCAGATTATGCCAGCTGTCACCACAGAAAATCAGGAGGGGGGATAGCCAGAGAAACAGTCCATGGGACCCATTGAGGCACCTGACACAACGCAAGACCCATTTCCGCTTTTGGACAATACAACAAACACCTTCACGATAACTCAGACCACGCCTGGCACGGAAATGGAAATTGGAGAACCCAGTGCAACGCACATGCCAGTGACCTTCCCACCTATTGAGACTAATCAGAACCTCCACTTGCCCAATGAGGTGCTAGAGCGAGATGGTCCTTACTCTGAAGAAGAAATACTCGCAGACGAAGGCATGGAAGACGCTCCCAACCCTTTCATCGAAAAAGGAGGTGGGACCTTAAAAGAGCCGAAGTTTTAGAAGCCTTGACAAATGAAAAAAAAGGTCCAACTCCTTTATCCACTGCATATCTAAACAAATTAAAGGCCTTCTGTGGAGCCAAAAATCTAAAAAACAAGAGCCCACAACACAATAATAATTTCATAACAATCCCAGTTAATGATAATCTCTCGAGTAGCACCACACACAATACTCTTCCAATTAACTCTAATATTCCAATACAAATTTATACAGAGGAGATTCGAGGTGATGCTCAACTGGGAGAGGAACTATTTGCAGAAGAAAAGAGAATTAGGGCTAACCTTGTGGAAGGAATGCCGGTTCATGATTATGTGAGAGACATGGACCAAGGCGATGAGACCCCATGAAGGCACCCACCACCCAGTCACACCTCTACTGTTTAATTAGTAGTTGCATTTTGATAATTTTGATGTAATATTTTGTTAAACATGTTGTACCCAAAAAACCTAAATATTTTGTGTTGGAGTGTCCGGGATTTGGGTAACCCGGACAAATGTAAGGTAGTTAAAAATACTATTAGAGATGCAAATTGTTCCGTCATTTGTTTTCAAAAGAACAAGTGGCAACACCCTAGTTTTTTCCACGTGAAAATGGTAGCCACCGGAAGATTTAGAGAAGTAGCATTCAAAAATGTTGTGGGTATAAAAGGTGGGTTGATGACTGCATGGTCAGACAACTACACTCTTACACACCAATCCACCTCTACTTTCGTGCTTCACACAACTTTTAAAATGTCAAATGATGACTCCTTTATCATCTTTAACGTATATGATGACTCCTTTATGCATGGGAGACGGACTGGATGAGCACGTGTTAGTCTATATGGAAAACACATAATCAATTTATCTTCCGTGGTAAAAAGCCTCATCAGCAGACCGTTCTGGCGGAGATTATTAAGCAGTCAACAAATTGGAAGACATACTGCTAGAGAATAGAACAATTTTTTTATTTTTTTATTTTTATTTTTATTTTTTTATTTTTATTTTATTTTTATTTTATTATTATTTTATTATTTATTTTATTTATTTATTATTTATTATTTATTTTATTATTTTATTTTATTTATTTTATTTTATTTTTTTAAATATTCATGGTTTTATTTTTCTTTCTTTCATTTATTTTATTTTTATTTGTACGAACTTTTTCCTTATTTAATAGAATCTCGGTGAGGTATTTCGCCTCCGGAAGCTTAAAAAAAAAACATATATGGTCCAATTGATGAAGAACTCAAACAACCCTTTATCGATGAATAAATACATTTCCGACACCGTTAACCTATCTTGGATAGTCCTTGGTGATTTTAACCTTATTCGTGACCTATCTGAAACAACGGTCCACAATCACACAGTACAAGCCATCTCTATTTTTAACAACTTCATTACATCTCTCTCTCTTATAGAAATTCCTCTTCAAAATAGGTTGTACACTTGGTGCAAAAAACAACCATCTCCAACCTTTTCAAAACTCGATAGAATTATTTTGTCTGATGATTTCCACAATACAGCCTTTTCTCTTAATCTTTCCACCATACCTTCTTCCACTTCTGACCATACTCCTCTCAAGTTATCCCTACCAAAATCCTCCCCCATAGAAACTTTCTTTTTAGATTTGAACGTTTTTGGAAGAAATATGAAGAATGTGAAACAATTATAAATGAGAGTTGGAACCAAACCAACATCAATTCGAATGTTACCCAAACTTTCATCAGCAAGCTTAAGATACATCTCAGTCTCTTAATACTTGGGCTCGAGACAAATTTAATTTCTCAGATTCTACTCTTGCCCGATGTAAATACATTGCAAACTTCTTAGATGTTGAATAAGAAAGTACAACACTCTCACAAGAAGAAAAAGAACTTAGAATCACACTTAAAGAACAAATCCATGAAATCTCCACCAACGCAAAACAAAGATGGCAGCATCGCTCGTCCATTACTTGGTTAAAGTTGGGTGACAATAACACGGCTTATTTTCATGTAGTAGCCTCTAAAAGAAAGAAAGCAACTCTATGTCTTACATTCGATATAACAACACACGAACAAGTAACCCACAGGAGATTCTATATCTCTTTACCTCATATTACAAGGCCAGTCTTGGTGCACCACATAACTCCCATGTAAACAACAACCTGGCTTAACTTTTTCTAACAGAAGATCACAGCAACGAGTTAGCTGCACTAGCTAATCCCATAGAAGAAGATGAAATTAAAAATAATGTTTTATCACAATAGAATGTATTATAATTAGAGATTTCTTACATGCAATTTACATTTTATTGACCTTCAAATTATGAATACTTTCATTTATGTCTTTATTTAATTTTTATAAGTTTATCATTTTTTTATATTTTAATAATCTATAATAATATAGAGAATTATTCTTAATTATATTTATTTGCTCATACAAAATAAAAATGTAAAATATAATATTTAAATAAACTGTATTGAGTGCATTCCGAAGCGGAGCGAGAGTCGCACTAGTTTAAAAAAAAAGAGAAGGGAAAGAGAGAGAGAGAGGGGCGAAAGAGGAAGAGAGAGAATTGAGCTGTTTAGCCTTAACGGGTTAGGATGAGATCTAAATGGGTCGGGTTATGTGTTGGGTTTTAATATCAACCAAACAAATGTCCAATAAGCTTATAATTAAAATCTCGATTGGGCTGAGAATAATTAATGAGTTTGGGCTGATAATAAATTTGGAGTTGGGCCATGTAATAATTAATTTAAATGAATTAGGTCTTCTACTTATAATGATCCAATTAATTAATAGTTTGATTAATAAGCTTTACATGACTGAATATTTAAATATTTTTATTTTATTATTATTCGTAGGTAGTTGTAGTTGCTATAATAGAACCATGTTAATTTTAGAGCAATGTGTTTGATCAGTAAAATTAGATTCAGTAAAATATTTATAACTTCTTCATTCGGTATTCTTTTTCGGTGTTGTTGTAATCGTTAGAAAATTTATTCCTTGGCAGTTTTAATGGAAGTATATAGAAGGTCATATTATTTATTTAGTTATTTATTTTAATTATTCTACTTATTTTATTTTCAGTATATTATATAAATACAGTTATTTCAGTAGAAATATGTAGTAAATGGTGGACCTTGTGGTATAAATGGTAGTGGTAGAAAATATTATTTTCATACACGTGGATGAGAAAGACACATGTACAGACATTTTTGGTGGGCCTAGTACCTGAGAGTGGCTAGCTGCCGAAGTTTACAAACTATCTCCTCTAACTCTTGGATTTGCAACTTCCGGTTGAGTGCATCGTTTGGGTAATCTAGGTGGCACTTCTTGATGGCCCAATAGGCTTTGTGCTCGAGTTCAACCGGAAGATGACAAGCCTTTCCATAGACTAGCCGATAAGGGGACATGCCTACAGGGGACTTGAACGCAGTCCTGTAAGCCCAGAGGGTGTCATTCAACCGAAGACTCCAGTCTTTCCTGGTGGGGTTCACCACTTTCTCCAAAACGCCTTTGATCTCCCTATTCGAAAGCTCTGCTTGGCCATTGGTTTGGGGGTGGTAAGCTGTCGAGGTTTTATGTGTGACATGGTATTGCTTCATTAACGCCTCAAAACTCCGGTTGTAGAAATGGGTTCCTCTATCACTGATGATGACTCTCGGGACCCCAAACCTACAAAAGATCTGGTCCTTCACAAAATCCACAACCGTTTTTGCATCTGCCCGTTTTGTGGCCTTGGCCTCAACCCACTTGGAGACATAATCAACTGCTAGGAGGATATACTCAAAGCCATATGAGGGAGGGAAAGGTCCCATAAAGTCGATACCCCACACTTTAAAAACCTCGCATGCAAAAATATACTTCATCGGCATCTCGTCTCTCTTGGTTAGTCCTCCCGTTCTCTGGCATCGCTCACATGACTTTACGAAGAAGTAAGCATCCTTATGTAGAGTGGGCCAGAAGAAACCACACTCAAGGACCTTATGAGCTGTCCGCTTGGCGCCAAAGTGTCCTCCACACTCCAGAGAGTGACAAAACTCAAGCACGGATCTGACCTCATTATCTGTTATACATCTCCGAATAATTTGATCCGCGCAAATCCGAAAGAGGTAAGGCTCATCCCAAATATAAAATCGAGAATCATATCGGATTCGATCGGCCTGTGCACGTGTAAGATCCTCTGGTAGGTCTTTAGCCACCAGGTAATTCACTATATCAGCATACCATGGTGTATACACTCGGTGCACAAAACTCATCTACTACACATAAGCCCTCAACTTCTGACACTAACCTCTACTTCCTGTCCCCTATCTTCTTATATAATGCCTAACCCTCCTTCTCCAAAATCAAGCAACAAAGTGACTTTAGAAGCTAATAGACTTGGATATTATTTATATATACGAGATGATATAATGGGTTATTATGGATATTATACTATAAACAACTTGAGTTCCGGGTCACGGTCCAATGGTAAGTCCTCACATAATTTCTCGCGCAAATCCCTAAATTATTGGCACTCAAACAACAAATCGAGTTCACCGGTGACAAAAGATCCCTAAACCAAGAAAGGGCCCTATGCACCTACTTTGTAGCTTGCCCGGGTGTAATTTGAGTCTTGAGTTAAACAACAAATCCCTAAATTATTGGCACTCAAACAACAAATCGAGTTCACCGGTGACAAAAGATCCCTAAACCAACGACCTCAATTCTTCTTGAACTGGTCTATATGATCCTTTTGAGTCCAAACAAGTTCCCCCACATTATTCAATACAGTTTACAGTTCTCTCTCAATCCTTTTGATTTTTAATTGGGCATTTTTTTTTAATTTGAGGCTTAAAAATGGGTTTGTATTATTTTATTTATTTATTTATTTTTTTACTACCTAACATGCAATAAAGACTCCATCCCACACTTAGACTTTTACTCGTCCCCGAGTAAAGCTAAGCACAAAGTGGTGATGCAATGCAAGAAAAAGAAAATAAACAAAGAAAAACACAACCTTTATTCGCAGGGTTGCCTCCCAGTAGCGCCTCTTTTTAACATCGTTGGCCTGAGGTTTCCATCTCCTCAAGCAGTGGATGCTGGCTCTCCAAGCTCGTGAATGTCAATCCAGCTCGCATCGAAACTCTCATGAAACCGCTTCAGCCGGTGCCCGTTGACCTTGAAGACTTTCCCTGAATCCAGACCCTGAATTTCTGCTGCACCATAATCGAACAATTTGGTCACAAGAAAGGGCCCTATGCACCTACTTTGTAGCTTGCCCGGGTGTAATTTGAGTCTTGAGTTAAACAGCAAATCCTTGTGGGCAAGCTTCCTGTCATGATACACCTTGGTCTTCTCCTTGAAGATTCGGGAGTTCTCATACGCGAGTATTTTGTAGAAATGTAGTATTCGTAATTCCAGTAGGGTAGTAGCTGTTGTAGTTGATAGTATTTTATTATCTGACTTTTCTAACGCTCAGCTAATATTCCCAGGTAGCACTTGAGTCAGGAGGTGACGACATACGTAGATTCTTCGAGAGTGTAGCAGAGAGCGCCAACACTAGTGTATATTTTTATCTTGTAGTTGTAGTTGTATTTATAGTTTGTAGATATTATTTTTAGTTTTACGTGGTGAGAGCTGGTTTGTATTATTTTGACTCTGTTATTACTCTATATGTATATCTAAATGTGTTGTGCATGATAATTTTGGATCGTGACACTCTTCTTCTTCTTTGTTAAAATATGAAACAGCATCTGGCGAAGGCAGTTCAATATCATAAGGTCCAACTGGATGGAAAGGTCCGACTGGACGGCCTCCTTGTGGTGGTGGATGAGGAACAGGCGCACGGTTCCTGAGAAACCTCTTCTCAACTCCTAAAAAAAAAATGAAAAGAAAAACAAATCATATTCCAAATTTTTAATGGTAATTATTCAAAAAAAAAATTAATTGTAAATTCAGATGGTTGAGTATGAAACACAAATGATCATAAGTTGTGAGTTTAAAACTCATTAACTTTTTTTTTTTTGGAGTGGCGGGCATTATTGTGCCTGTGTCCACTCAATTATATATTAAAACAAGTTTAACATATTACAAGCTAGGATTACATCGATGGAATGAAAAAGAACAAACAAAGAATTGAGGGGAAGAATACTTAGCCTAAGTGTCTAGCCAGGGGATTGATGTGTTGAAGATTGGTGTGAAGGTAGCAGCATAGTGCTCCATTTAGTGGCAAGTTCTCTTGCCTCTGCAACGATTAGCACATGTGGTTTGGACTTCTGTTGAAATATCCTTCGGTTCCTCTCCCTCAAAATACACCAACAATTTGAAGCACATGCTATGTCCCATAGATTCTTGGCTGGTGAGCTGAGTGTTCTTCTAATGGATATCCAGTACGTTAGCAGGTCTGATGGAAGCTCCGTGAAACACCATTGTGATCACTCATGAATCCAGTGGCTTTAGTGAAAGGACAGGATGCCATAAGATGTTGCGTCATTTCGAATTGTCTCCGGCATAACACACATGAATCAAGGCCAGTTACATTTCCTCAAATTTTCCGCAGATAGGATTTTGTTCCAGAAGAGAAGCCACAAGAACATCTTGATTTTATTAGGAATTTTAATCTTCCAAAGATGTGTCTGCCAATGTATCATCACCCCCGGGGTTATTAAGGAATGAGTATGCATTTTTAGCCGAATATTCAAGATTTGATCCCCACCGCCAAATGGTCAAGTTGGAGTTTTGAGATTAACTTGGTAAAGGACAAAGCAGTAGGTCCGGATAGAATTTCAAGCGAATTCTTCCAACGAATTTCCAATAATAAGTTTTTTATAGCGATGCGTGTCTAAAATGA
Organism: Juncus inflexus; assembly: GCA_024447665.1. Taxonomy (NCBI): domain Eukaryota; kingdom Viridiplantae; phylum Streptophyta; class Magnoliopsida; order Poales; family Juncaceae; genus Juncus; species Juncus inflexus. Next base: position 12,163,531 of record JAJHPC010000007.1, on the reverse strand, counting down.
TGATTAAACATTTTTTGGTCACGAAACGGTACTATTGTACTAGGGTTTCGCATTCCGGGCAAGTGTTGATGTCAAACTGAGAAATTTTGGTATGATATTGTAGAGGGAGAATATATATAGTGTCTTGAGTAAAGAATTTCCAATAATAAGTTTTTTATAGCGGTGCGTGTCTAAAATGAAGATTAAACTTGGTAAATGAAGATTAAAGCTAATGGCTTAGAAGGAGAATTCCTCACTTCCGTCAAGGTGACCCCCTCTCACATCTCCTCTTTAATCTAGAAGTTGATTCCCTCCAAGCATTACTTCACAAAATAACTCCCCTCCTGACACGCCTGATAGTAACCGACCCCAAAGTCCAACAATACGCAAATGATACAATTATTTTCATTGAAACCCATCCACTGATGGTGTTATGCCCTAGGTTAAAGTGTTTGTGACCTAGTTGATGGATTATAATAACAAACATAATATTTATTCTAAGATATTTCATATAATATGTACGTATAGGTTATTTTAATATAATTAAAATAGACCATGAATATGCAATTCAGATTTATGTCATCAAAGTACGTGATTTTGATAGTAAAACTATAAAGTGTTATGAATGCTATTCTAAATCATCCATGGTCATTTATAGGATATTTGTGGAGACAAATATACTTGCGGATACAAATAAATATATATTTATATACAAGCTATAAATGTACACCAGTATATTAGTTGACTGATGATCATGTTTTACTGATCATGGATAAATAGTTATCAAGTCATTAACATAGGTATATGTTAGAGACCATATACTGGATTGACCCGCCATAATAATGCTACATGTTTTATGTCATTAGCGATTCTTGTAGCATAAAATATTTATAGTCCTTTGACCTGAGATTGCCTTGGTTCCCAACATGAGTAATTTTATACTTTAACATAATCTAATACTGCCTTTAACCGGGTAGTCATAACGGTTATGATTAGATATATAATGAATCATGTAGAGGGATGAGTACAATCAAGACGGGATTTGTTCCACTCATAAATGAGAGAGATATCTTTTGGCCTCTTGATGAATTGAACTGAAGGAATGTATGGCCATACTCAAATGAATACATAAGAGTTATTAATATCATTTGTTTTGTTCAGTTTAATTCGGGATCAAGAAATATTAATTCGATTAATATAAGGATGACGTATTACATATCTTATGATCGATATAGATATCGCATGACAAAAGGACTAAATACGTGATTATTGATTAGGTAAATCGGATCACCGATATTCACTTAAATTGGGTAGTCATGATGGCTTGCTAGAGTCCGCTCATGATTTATAGACTGTCAAGTCTATTGCCACCATTAAGTGAACTTACAGGGTCACACACAAAGAACAAACTGAAACGTGCGTATAAAATTCTAGCGACTTATATGATGAATTGCATAAGAATGTCACAAAAGATATTATCTTCTTATATGATATATATGTATATAAAGACTATGAGCACAAAACATCATGTAATCTAGAAGAGTCTAGATGATGGCATATGGATAATGATGAGTGATGTCATAAACATCTTTTAGTGTGAAGATACATGACTCTTCACCTCTATATAAGGATATAGAGGGCTCCAAAATTTAGTACAACACATCATTCTCTCTCTCATTATTTCACATTCTCTTTTGTGAGACAAAAGAGAGAAAATATTATCCTTTCTAATTTGTATGACAAAATTATGAAATGGTGCTTTGTTTTTGTATGACAAAAACGAAAGAGTGCGATTATATGAGAGGAATTATATATCTTTTGTGAGATAAAATAAGAACAAGAAAATGAGTTTTCTTGTGTAAGAGGAGAATAAGTTACTAGCATATATATTGTTCTTCTTCCCGTTTTAAGAATGTTCGTGTGGATACCGGTAGAGGCGTTCGTACTTTCGGCGCTTGTGATCTATTCGGCCTAAGAATATGAGAACGGGTTGTTGAGAGTTTCGGTGGAGACCGATTGTGTGTGCGGTAGATGGCTTCCACACGATCCGACCTAGACGGCTTAGAAAGACAGAAAATCGGTTAGGACGGTAACCGGTTTAGAGACGCTTGGACAACACGCATGGTTTGAGCGTCACAGATTAAGTGTAATCCGAAAGGTATATTTAAGATTTATTTATTTGATTTAACTGATACGCACGGATCCTCGGATTGGTTTTGGACAAATATTTTTGTTTTCCGCTGCGTTATGCACGTCCGAAACCCAACATCCACAAAATCTAAAAATGGGTCGTTCTGGTCGCAGGTCGTTCAGGTTGTGGGTCATTCGGATCGCGGGTCATTCGAATTTCGGGTCGTTTCGTGTCACTCGGGTTCGGGTCGGGTCGGGCGGATTTTTTGGGTTGGGTCTGATTTTGCCAGCTCTATAAAAAACCTACCAAACTTTGCTTCCAACCTGTAGTAACAAAGATGAGGAAAAAACTAGAAACCTGAAAAGGAAAAATCCTATCATACGGAGGAAGAACAACTCTCATAAAAGTCACTCTCTCGGCATTACCCACTTACATGAAGCAATGCTTTAGAATCTCTCAAGACATTCTCAACACAATAAATTGGCTCATTCATGCTTTTTTTGGAAAGGGGATGATAAAGTGTCAGGAGGTCATTGTCTGGTTAAATGGTGCAAATGTTGCATACCCCAAAAGAATGGCGGCTTAGGATTGAAAAATTTAAAACTTCAAAACATGGCACTCCTAGTCAAGTGGCTATGGAAGTTAGATCGAGAACCGAGCAAGGTGTGGAAAACAACCCTCAACCAACCATACGACACGAATGGAATCTCTGGCTTAGCTATAATAATATTATGATAATAGTGATTATACTAAAAATCATATTGTGACGTTATTATCAAAATCATTGTTTTTTTATGGTAAATTCGTTCACTATTATTTGTAGATACACTATTAAAGGTGATGCAATTATCAAAATGTCATTTCACATTTAGTCACACAAAATAAAAAAGAGTTAGCATACCTAAAATTTATATCTTTCTCAACATTTATTTATTATCTAATCTCATATAAAGAAACTAATGCCCTATATATAGGTCATTATAGAAATGACGACCGTTGTATTCATGATTGTGTACAAATTTTATTTACTATTTCTCATGATTCATATATATATTTCTATATAATTTGATCAATGATAAATCTAACTCATGGTAAAGTTTTTTTTATCTTAAAGTTTGATACCTCATAAAATAATACAAAATTATTTACAAAATTTCATAAAGTTTTATATATAATTTTAAAACTCATATAATATATATTTTATACTCATATTTTATACATAATCTTTATATATATATGTATGTATACAAACACACACACACACACACATACACACACACACACACACACTTTTTCTTAAAATCTATACTTATTGTATAAATCTATCTTTTTTTAAATATATACTTGGGTGCAAGTTATGGTGATCTCTATCAAAAATGATTATTTAGTTGGTAGATTAATTGGGTCTATTGCGTTTTATGAGTGTTTTAAATGTGGTTCTTTATCATATCCCATTAAATAAATATTCCTTAACTTTTCATTGTTTTTGATTCAACGGCATGTGCTTTGATCATTAGAAAAGACCCTAAAAGTTCATCTAAATAACAATATTGTCATTTAATTTTTAATATGAGCAAAATTAGCAAAATATTGAGTGGCATCCATTGTAATAAAGTTAAAAGATAAGGGCATTTATTAAACATAAAAAGAGCAAAATATAATGAACTCATTATTTACTTGGAGGTATTTTGCTTTATATATAGGTATGCCACAGAAGATCATAACTATGACACGTGTCAAAGATGAAGTTCATATCGCTATATTCTTTAAAGAAACTAGGAGAATTTCGCGCACTCCGCTGTGATTTTTATCATTTTTATTCTTTAATAATTAACACATTAAATTTATCTTATGAATTAATAATCATAAAGAATCTATATAAATTATTTTTAATAGTCATTATGAGAAAACATAATGGTGCGTTCGAAAGTATAACAATTGGGATCTTGAATGAAAGATTTCATCATCCTTGTTATATTTTTCATTTTTTTTAAATTGAGCTATTGAAAAATCATATTCTGAAAGAAAACGTTAGGAAAAAATTAACTTATAGAGAGTCACACGCATGGAGCCCACATTCTTTTTTTTTTGAAAAATGATTTATTTATTTTCTTTTTTTTAATTATTTAGGGAGAGAGAAAGAGAGGGTCCACGTTTTTTTTTTGAAAATTATTAATCTATTTTTTTTATTTACTTGAGGGAGAGATAAAAGGAGTGACACATGAGACCCGCATTTTTTTTTGATAAATTATTATTTATTTTATTTTATTTAGGAATGAGTCATAATGTCATATGACATTGTGATATTCAATTCAGTCGATTGAAGACACGAGATATTGAAAGTCATTATGAGAAAACATAATGGTGCGTTCGAAAGTATAATAATTGAGATCCTGAATGAAAGATCTCATCATCCTTGTTCTATTTTTCATTTTTTCACAAAAAAATGAGCTACTAAAAAAATCATATTTTGAAATAAAACGTTGGGAAAAAATTATCTCAGAGAGAAAGACACATGGAACACACATTTTTTTTTGGAAAATGAATTATTTATTTATTTTTTTAATTATTTGAGAGAGAGAGAAAGAGGGCCCCACCTTTTTTTATTTTGGAAATCATTATTTTTTTTTATTTGAGGGAGAGAGAGAAAGAGATTGACATGTGGGCCCATTTTTTTTTTTGATAAATCATTATTTTTAAATTTTTTTTTATTATTATTTAGGAATGAATTATGTGTAGCGAGTATTCGGTGGTTATTGATATTATAACTCACAACACATAAGCTACACAGTTAAGTTTTCAAAATAATTAATTATATTTGATTTGACATTTCACACTAAATCAGGATAGAACGCAGAACACCGAATTTCGACCAATCATATTCTGACACCATCTAACTACACAGAAATTACACAGAAACCGCCATAAAATATCAGAAACTCTAAACGATCGAACGGTTCATATCGAACCACATCACCCCATCCAATGATCCCCAAAAGAGGGTGTGACGTGGCCTCTTTTGGGGACTCCCTTGAATGCTAAAATTTGGGCGGGGGTTTGGGGGGGGGGGGGGGGATTGTTGTTTCCCTTCTTCTCAGAAACCCAACTAAAAATCATTGATGTATGTTTGTGTATAACTTTCTTATTTTATTAAATTATCTATAGGTTACACGTTAGAGGGATAATTATGGTCATTTATGTTTTCAATACTTTTTCAGCGCATCCAAAAATTGAATTCATCACACAAAACTCACTATCAATGGACTCACTAAGTAGAATAGACTTTTGTAGACTTAATTTATAGCTCTGAACTTAGCCGATACATTTGCATTTCAGGACTTAGAGGCGGGTTAGAGACCCGTTTGATCTTTTGTTCCTTCACCATCAGCAAATACTCAACATGGCTTTACGCGATCAAATTAGAAATTACAAATCGCAGTGCCCGCCTTCTTCATGATTCATACAAATTAAATGAAATATTGATTTTTGTATATGTATACAACTATTATATGCGCATTTTTTTGTCAACTAACAAAATTATTAATGTATGTTGTACAAGTTAGAGGGATAGTTATAGTCATTTATATTTCAGTACTTCTCCACAAATCAAAATATTGAATCCAACACAAAATAAGACCGAATGTTAATATTTACGAGATTTAGAATAATCGACATTTGATATTAATTTCTAAAACAAATTACAGGTTTCTCTAAAAATGGACCTGTAACAATCCTCAAACAGTCGGCAGTTTTCAGTCAGTACAGTTCAGATGCCAGAAAAGAACAATTTACAAAGTAGTTAGAATTTGCAGTATATAGAAAGTAAAAATAACTAATTTACACTTGAAAATCAAATTAATTAACGACTTGAAAAGCATAAGCAGAGACAGTCAGTAAGATTGACAGCATATATAAATTAATCTTGCGAGAATATTTATACAATTTCAAACATAACAAATAAGAAAAATGGAGTTTTGTTTTAGATCCATTATTGCAGCATTGGCGATCGCAATTCTTCTGATTCTAAATGGCGTGTTTGTCGAAGGTTTGTTTCTACTTTCAAATTCATTTTCATTATTTATGCATATTTAATTCTAATTTGAAACCTGAAACAAACATAAGTAGCTTCAAAGCTAATTTATTTTCTTTTTATTTTCTCTTCTAATTTAATTTTCCATTTTCAGGACGGCCAATGCAAAATTTTCCAAGTGCACCAATTCCAAATATTCCTACTCACCAAAATCAGGAAATGCACAAGCTATATTGATATTCCTATTCACCAAAATCAACCACCACCACCACCATCACCACCCACACACAACACCACACACACAGCCACACACAAGAAGTGGAAGAATTGACACGATTATCAGCTAATAGTATATATATATATTTTTTTGAATTGTAAAACCATGCGATCGCATGTTACATTACAAGTTGATTTTTAACCAAATAAATAAAAAATAAAGGGAAAAAGATAAGATAAAAATATATAACATGCTAGCAATTTCCTAACCAGCTAGCTACTTCATTGGCTGTCCATCTAGGTAGAAGATTCCTTAGTCTCTCTACATTTGTGAAAATCCGTCGGTTGCGCTCAAGCCAAATATACCAAATTCCGGCAATCCACAAGACATCCCAATTCTTTGCTCGTTCTTTGGAAAGTAACGCTCTATGAGTTAGCCATATCTCATTAAGTGGAAGATTAAGATTGGGCGTTATACCCAAACGATCGAGCGTTTGTGACCAATACCAAGTGGCGAAAGAGCAATGAATGAATAGGTGACCCCTATCTTCGAAATTCCGATATTGCATGAAAATATCGGATATTTTTATCACCAAGTTGTAGCCACAAATACGACGAGCGTTGTTGCCAATGTTCCTCTTATATGTTGGCTATGTCGTGGATTTTTTCCCGTAGCGAAATTCTAAGGGCAAATTCTTGAGGGGTGAGTCCCTTTGTCTCTTCAATCCTATCCAAGAATTGAGTAACTTCCTTTGAGTCGGAGAGTTCAACATTGGATCTTGAGAATTTTGCGGAAGCCCAAGATTTGAGCAAGCGCAAAGTGTTGCGAGATTTGCGAATAAAAGAAATGGCCAAATTATTTGAGGTGAGAGGACCTTGCCATATCTCTTGAGTCAATATTGTTGCCTCTTGATAGTGCAACCAATATCTTTCTAATTTCGGAGGGTGAAAATATTGTCTTCCGGCTTTAAGGAGAGAGAGTTTAAGAGGGGCGTGGTCGGAGGTAGTTGTAGGAAGGCCATTGAAGGAGGATAGAATGTTGAGAGAGAGGAATTGATGGGAAAGAAAAGCACGATCCAAATGGAAAAAGGTGGGAGAAGGTCTCTTACTAGACCAAGTGAAACAACGCCCTGAGAGAGGAACTTCAAGTAATTCAAGCTCGTTTATGGTATGATTAAAATCGGTAATGTGTTCTAGTTTGTGACTATCACCCGTCGATTCTTCAATTGACCGGATGACGTTGAAGTCACCAACAAGTATCCAAGGCATGGCATTTTGTTCGGCTATTTGGTGGAGGTGAAGGAAGAAGGCATCTTTAAGAGAGTCATCCGTTGCGCCATAGATATTAGTGAGAAGGAATTGAAAACCTTGTTTAGAAGAGAGAATTACACTTATAGAAAATTCGTTATGAAAAGAAGATAGTAGAGAAAACGTGTTACTCCATGCCGTTAGTAAACCACCTTTAGTGCCTAAATCACTCTTAGCAACAAAATTCTTATATTTAGATGAGCACACTCATCTCATATGAAAAAAAGTAGGACTCTCCCATTTAGTTTCTTGCATACAAACAATATTACAAACCGCATCACGTACCGAGTCTTTAATAGTTCTACATTTCTCGAGGTTGTTAAGACCTCGCAAATTCCAACACAAAATAGAGATTGAGTTAAATAGTTCACTCATTAAAACAAAAGATACAACAAACAACAAAAGAACATATAATCAAGAGAGAGGAGAGAGGTCTTCTAGGAGGCATGATCACTCCCCGAGCTATCCTCGCCATAGTCAACCTTATCCAGGCTTGGCTCGTTCTCATCGGGGTTGTCAATAGCCATGTTATTTTTTGTAGCTAACGGGGCATTGCAACAAACCACATTAGAGAGATTAGGAGAAACGGAGATGAGATTAGTTAATTTAAGACAAGCTTTTAATTTAGATTTCTTGATTATGCCAATAGTAGATATGGTTGTCTTTGATTTTGGATCATGTCCTGACGAACCAGGGGTATTATCATTCCTGATCTCTAAGTGCGACCCACAAGCAATATGGACCCGACCTTGTATATTTTGATCAATAAGAGAAGGATTTAAAGTTTCTTGATTTAAGGCCTCTATAGTTTGATTGATTTTTTTATTGTTTTTAAAGCAGGGCCTTTTAATTCTAGTTTTTTCGATACATGACCCATTAGCCTTAGATCCATCATGAAATTGTACTGCATTGATTTTTCTAACAGATTTTCTTAAACCCATTAATACATTAGAAGAAGAAAGAGAAAGGGAAGTAGGTTTAGCCCGTTTATATATGTTGATTTTTTTCTTCGGCCTAGAAGGTTTAGTAGGCCCATTGCTTTTAGATATAACAGATTTTGCAAATGGAGCTACAGAGACAGATTTCGGTCTTGCAAAATTTGAATTTGCATTTAATGTGGAGGTGATAGGGTGTGTAATAATCACTTCAGCATTTAGAGAGTTGCACTTTTTTGACAGAGTGGATTTGTTTAGATGAGAAAGAGGAGTAGGTGGATTTAAAATCATACCTAGCTTTTCATAGCTTGAGCTGTTGAGATTGAGAGAATCACCACGTGTCAGCTTATCAGTGGAGGGAATTGTGAGCATCCATATCCCTTGGTCATCATTCTCTGACTCTTGAGTGAAAATGTGACTTGCGTGTACATCCTCATTTTCAACTTCCCATACATGCTCCGTCCTTTCTACCTCCTGATCTGACACGAATTTTTGTTGGGTCACGAGATCGTGAGAAGCGGCGCCTTCATCTCCTTTTCCTGGTGGAACGGATACCTTCATTGCCCTGTTTTCTCCATTTTTTTCATTAATAGAGAGGATCAGTTTCTTTTTAGGGTTTGTTGTCATCAACATTTTTTTCAGGACTGAGATTTGAGTTCAGCAGCTCTGTAATCTGGCTGGCGTTGACTGCGGGGGTTACGACCCTCCGGTGTTTCGGCATCGGATGAGGTCGTATTTGAGTGAATTGGAGAAATCACTGTTTTGCTCCTAACCGGTGTTTTCAGGGCGTGAACTTCTTCATTGTTGTTCCATGTTTCATCCTGGTTTAGAGAGATGGCGTTATTGTTTGGCACGGATGATGGTGGAAAGTCAAACTCATGGTCGACAATATTTATTGCAATTTGAGGTATCGGTGGAGGAGGCTGAGCTAACTCAGCTTGTTTTGCTTCGAAATACATTTCTCTCTCGACACTCTCATCTTCTGTTTCATTAGAGAGTCTATCCTCTTCCTGGCCTGCTTGACCAGTTACTTGGGGAAGTTGTGGTGTTTTAGAGGAGTGTATGTCGGTTTGGATGGTGATCGGATTTGCATTGACATAACGAGTTATCTCTGTTTTAAGTTTGTTACGACAATTAACGATGATTGGGACATGGAGGAGGTTTTCTTCGATGATGAGTCTGAGGTTTCGACGAATGCGAGAGAGGGAAGTTGTTTCGATGAGAATGGGCAGACTTTCAAGAGTGGGAACCTCATCAAGAGAACCGTGAGTGATTAGTTTACCAAATTCAGCCACTAAAATTTTTAGTATTTCTTTTTTCCAGCAGATTTCAGGTAAATCAATTAATTGCAACCAAACTTTGAAAGATGATTTAGCCGGTTGGGAGTTGAGTTGTAACGATCATGGATAAAGTTTGAACCCGGCCTTACGCAACAGGGTAAGGTGTGCTTTGAGAAAGACATGCCTCGGCAATGTTGTAGGGAGTAGAAGGAGATACTTACATTGAGAGAAATGGGTGAGAGTGAAGCGACGTCCATTCCATCTCACTGAGCAAATGAGTAGCGATCTCAGATCGTCTCTTGTTTCCTCATCCAAACCAGTGCCATCGACAATGACAGCTTGCCTCATCGTTTTCAACTCATTCCTCATTTCATCAGTTATGTCAATGAAGACCGTTGATTCATTTGGTCTGTCGGCAGGCATACCCGCTTCACCAAAGATCCCCTCCATGCCCAAATCAACAGATGGAGGCTCATGTTTCTTTATGAGCCTTTGGCAAAAATTAATTGCGTGTCTTGTGTTGCCACATGCAGCACATTCTCTCAGTTTGATGCAATTCACAACAAAGTGATTTTCATCTAGACAATTGAAGCACTTATATTTCCAGAACGGATTCGAGTGATCCATGGGGAAAAGATGTTCAATAGAGGGGGAAGAGTTGAGAAGTAATTTTTCTTTTGGAGGTTGAGAAGATGAAGCTTCATGCATCACAGTAGGGTCTTTCTTTTTTTGCCATTGTATTTTGACAGGAATAGTGTTTATGTTGTCACTCAGTGCTGAAATTTCTTTTCTTTTTTGGCCTTGTTGCGGTACAATGGTATGTGTGCTGTTTCGAGAAAGAGTGAGAGGTAGAGGGAAAGAAATCTGAGGGAGCATGTTAATATTCATGGTCGTCGCGTCGATGTAAGACAACCTATGCACTAGTCGGCTAGTGAAGGCTTGCCTTTCTCCTCCGGAGTGGCAGAAAGTACACTGCCAGTTTCAGCCATAGAATGCTTGTCTTTATGAGCAACGTTCACAGTTTGGCTACTGCTTGCTCCGTTCACCTTGGAAAGGAAGCTTCGAGCATGTGCTCCATGAATAGGAACAAGAGGGTGCCTTCCGTACATGTGTCCGGCTTGTTGTCGCATAACCGGGTCCTGAGGAGTGGGGAGGATTCCTTTGTTAGTTGTTCGCGGTGGAATCACCCTCTGGTATCTAGGGTTGTGAGCAGTGAAAGTTTGAAAGTTCTTAGGTTTTTTGGAGAGATGATGATATTGAGACATGGTGTGAGAGAAAGAGGGAGAGTTCCTGGTTGAGGATTTTTTGTTGTGGTTGAATGGAGAGAAGGAGTAGAGTGAGTATGAACGCCTTGGTTTATGGTGGTACTAGCCGTCGTCGCCTCGTATGAATCGCCTCCCATTCGCCCCCATTAATACTGAATTGCTTTCATTCAAGTTTTTGAATTATCAGCTAATAGTAGAAACTAGAAGCACTCAAAATGAATCCAAGATATATATTCAAATTGAATGAAGTATATAAATTTTGTGGGTTAATGAGAGTTATTTAATGAATTTTCCAGAAGATGTAATAGAATACATGAATGATAGAAATATGATTTTTGAGAGATTACTTGGCTTATTATCCTATATCTAATTGTGTTGTAAATTAATCTTTTTTATGTCTGAAAGTGATGCCACACAGAAGACTATTGGCCCTTCGTGACAGTAAATCCTTCATTTTGGCATGATTTTTGGGCGCCAAGACTAACAGATTCAGTTTTTGATTTGTTTCTTTGTTTCATTGTCCTAACTCTCTGTTTATAGTTCCAAAAGTCTACTAGTCCTGCTCAAACCAATCTGCTTATGAGGAATTGAAAACAAGCCCAAAGTAGTGTCTTTCATCAGAATACCCCCTAATATTTTTTTAATAGACAAAATGAACCAGGATCTGTCTCGAAACTATTTTTTCTTGAATGAAAATGATAATCAATTTCTGTGCATATTGTTTGTGCTTGCAAAGTCGGACTTCGAATTGATTTCCCACGCTGTGCAAAATTACTTTTGCATCATACTGTGTTTTGTTTGAAGAAAAAATAGAGAAAAAGGGTATCCACTTAATTTTTTAAAAAAAGGAAAAAGAATGAAAAAATGGTGATCATTTATGTTTCTAATACTTTTTAACACATTAAAGTATTGAATTAGATACAATATTCAATCCAAATCAACTAAGGAGTCTCCTAATGATACGTGTTTAATATAAATCCATTGCACGAAATTATGAAAACAAGAGATCTGAAAAATAATTTTTTTTTAAATTATATGGAGAGCTTAGATGTCTCTCGCGTATGCTCCATTAAAAAAACAATTTAAATTATTTTTTTATTAAATTACGGCGCTCTCAAGAGACACCTGTAAGCTCCTTTTATTAAATGTACTTACAAGATACAACCATCATTTGGATGAAGAAAGAAGAATAAGAACAAAAAAGCAAAAAATAATAAAGAAACTATAAGAATTAATAAATAATTAAACCAAAAGAAAATAAGATAAAGCTGAAAGGAGAGAAGAAGCAAGAGGCCTAATTCTCCGGTGGATGGGAATCAGCGGTTCTTGGGGCGAAAGTGAAGAGCTAGAATTCGTAAGAATAGCCTGATTATGTGAGAATCATTTATTTGCAATGTGTTTCGTCTCTGCTATAATTAATCAAATTTCGAGTGTAAAATCTCAGTAAAATTATATGTGGTACAATTTCAAATATATTGATTTCATCAAGAAACAATTTCCGTTAACGATATTGCACTTGTGGTTTGGAGTTAAGTGTGAATGATGTTTTTGATGATATGGTTGTATGAATGATTATTAAATTAATGACGAAATTAATCATTATAATTTAGGATTAATTTATTTTCTAAACTCCAGTTCGAGAACCTTTTTTGTTTAAACATGCAATTTAAGTTACCGGAAATATGATTTGTGTTTTTAAAGAGATTTTACTGGAAAAAAAAAACAAGAAAAATAATAAATATTTGTTGTAAAACTAAATAATACGAACAATAGGAAAGAGAGAATTTGAGAAGACAAAATGTTTATTCAATCATGGGATTAAGAATACAATAATCACTACTCTTTATATAGGAGAGGGTGAGTGCTGGCCAAGAAAGCTTTTGCCTGATTCAGAATTACAATAAAGAAAATAATCTAACCTACTATACAATAAATAATATACTAATAAATATCCCGCGATATCTCCTTCCATCATTATAAGTATTTCCTAGTTTATTATTGTTTAGGAACCAAGTATTAGACATCCATATTAATCGTATTCATAACAATATTTAAATTGTATGCAAAGATATATTTTTTGGTATAATAAAGTTTCATATAGTATTTCATTTGATAACTAAATAATATCATCGAATTACATATTCTAATTACATCAATCTAAACATGAAATAGTGTAACTATATATAGTAATTTTAGCTTATATCCAAACACTAAAACTGCAATTGTAACATTGGAAGGTTTTTTTTTTAGGAATACGCAATAGACGATTGCCTAATGTTGTTTAATATTGATTAAACGTTCGTATTGTTGTTTACTGGAGGCCTATAAGGAGGGGTTTAATAGCCTTAAATGTACGGAAGCATGTAACTTGTATTTTTAGGGTTTTAAACTTTTTAATATTCTTAGACTTTTGTTGATGGTTATTTGAATACTAATTAACAAAGCAAAATAAATTAACAAGAAATTAAACTAAATAGAAAAAGTAAAGAGATACCGAACACCAGATCTGTTGATGAAGTTCGGTGAGGTGGTTGCGTTAGCCTTAACCACCCGTTTACTCACTAGCGGTCCTTACCGCATTCATGAGTTGTTTACTCTCCGGGACTTACCTTGTGGCTCCAATTTCACTAACAAATAAGATCGTTTACAATACCTCGAACCACCGTCGCCTTACAACAACCTCTTGATGGCCGGTGGAACAATCAACGTACAATCCGATCTCAATAAACTCAACAAACAAACATGAGCAACATGCTCAAAACTCCACTAATCTCACTTTAAGATTTAGAGTAATTTAACTAGTATTAAGAAGAGAGTTTTTCTGCTTTTTCAATTGAAAATTCGTCAAAGAAACTGAGGAGGGCGACCCCCTTTTAAAGGAGGAAAGAGCAGCCCTCAAAAAATGGAAACCTGCGCAGTTCCGTTGCCAACGGACCAGTTCCATTGCCAACGGATTGCAAAAACAGAAGGAAATCAATGAGGATTTCAAATCAAACGGCTATATTCCTGCAGTTCCATTGCCAATAGACTAGGTTCGTTGCCAACGAAACTCACGCAATAATTTTTCAGCCAAAACTCCAGGATGAAGAAAATGGCAACGGGGAGGTCCGTTGCCAACGGACGACTTCCATTGCCAATGGACTGGGTCCGTTGCCAATGGAACTAGCAGAAATTGAATAAATTACAAATTTTACTCTCTTTTTAGTACAAATTAAATTATTTACACCACACAGCACACTAGAAAACTAAAGAAGCTTGCTTCTACGCCTTGAAATCATCTCTTGAAATCCTTTAAAAGCGTGACGACTTCTAGTCTTCCCGAGATCAGAGAGATGCTTCCATTCCGATGAAATCTCCATTTTCGAAAACTTGAACGTATGACATTCTGAGCTAATAAGACATTCTCAAACAACATTAGTAATTACGGAATTATTTTAAACATCATCAAACCGAGAACAATCTCCCCCTTTTGATGATTTTCAAAATAATTTCGTAAAATGCAAGCATTTTATATCTTCTCCCCCTTTTTGAAAAACAGTCAAAAGGGATCATCAAACGAAAGAGAATAAAGCTCCCCCTAAATAGATGCTCCTCCTGAGTTCAATAACTAAAAAAAAAACTTAGAGATTACTTTAAGTTTTCACAAAAACTGTTTAGAAGGGATTTTATAATAAACTTTCATCAAGACAAGGTAAAAAATAATCATTTTGACATTATTGAAACATAAATATAATATTTAAAAAAAAAAAAAATTAAAAACAACAGTTTCTTAAAAGAAAATCCAAGGAGAAAACATAAAGCACGGAATAAATAATTGAGTAAAGAAAAATTAAGATTTGATCATGAATAGCATAATCTCGACCAAGTATCGGATAGATAAGAAGATGCTCATGACTTGGCTAAAATATTATCGACTTCAATTCCGTTTAGCCAACTCGATCAATTTCTTCACATGATCTTGATTTGCAAAATACACAAGTTGCATCGAATGTCCATATTTCTCGATTAATTCCCATCAAGTTGTTCAAATTTTCCTGAATCTCAAACAAAAACTTTCTCGACCACAAGTTAGATATGTCAAGGCAAAACTTGCCCACAACTCCCCCTTAGAATATGGCTAATTTAAATAGGGAGAAATCAAAGCGTCTAGGTGGACTTCAATTTCTCCTCATTTAATGAGGAGTTGCTTTCAACATTTCTGTCTTTCCGCAACCACACAAATTTTGAAGAATTAGGAGGTCTACACAAAGGACACTCTACAGAAATATGACCTATTTTGCAACAATAGTTGCAAAACGAACAAGTGTGGCTCGAAGTCTCTTCAATACCTTTCACAAAATGATTTTTATAGTGGTTTGAAAACTCGGCTTTTCTAAGCTTTGGCTCGGTCAACTTGGCACTAAAAACGGTTGATTTTGCAAAATTGTTTGATTTTGAAACATTGTTTGATTCGCAAAATTGTTTGAGTTTGAAAAACTTTGTTTTTGATGTGCGTTAGTGTAATATTTGGGAGCTTAATATTGTGATTCATTAGGTTGAATCTTTCTCGGGACATGTGTGTCGACTATTTCATAAAAATAACCATTATGACCTCTTTTATAAAGTGTTTCGGTTGTGACACCGCGGTTATTTTCATGAATATGCTGGAAATCATGAAAATAGTAAAACCTATTGTCATTACTAAAACTTTTAGAAGTTCGATTTTTAGGACTTCGGCCCTTAGAGTACTCTCGGTACATGAATGCACTTCTTCTACTCTTAGGTTGATTGAGCTCTCTTTTTATTGTATGATTTTTAGGTCTTGAAGGAGCGGGTTTAGTAACGACCTCTTTCTCGAATCCTAAACTAGTTTTATCATTTGGTTTTTGCCCTATAAATAAGTTGTTTAAATCAAATTTACTTGAGACATTTCTGGCGCAAGCAGACTTGAGGGATTTATTTTCACATTTTAAACTTACAATTTCGACTTTTAGATGACTAATTTCAGTTTTTAATTTTTCACAAATACAATTATTTAGCTTCTTGGTTAAGTTATCGTTAATTGAGTTATTATTATTATTATTATTTAAATTAATTTTTCAAATTCTTTTATCTGTGCTTTGTACAACCTTACCGAGGCTTCGGAAACAATGAGAAGTTCCTGGGTACTAATGAGAGACTTCCGAAACCTTTTCAATTTTTGTTCTAGTTCATCGCGGGTTCCGGGTTCTACATTTTTAATTTCTTGATTGAAACTAGGAAACTTTAGCTCTTCTAAAACATAATTTACAGTGGGATCTAGATATACCTCGCGACTCGTGTCTCCGGAAGAACCGGAGAAAGTCGTGTCGATGGAGGATGTCGCGGGAGAAGGACAGGGTTGAACTGGAAACTGTCCTAATCGAATCATTTCCTGTATCGCCCTTTCGCACACTTCGTCCAGATCATCATATGCCATGAACGCAACATTCGCCATGTCCGATTCGGAGTCAGAGTCCGAACCGGAACCATCGGATGAATCGCTAGACTTGTCTCCCCACATGGCCACCTTGGCAGAATGACCTTTTGACTTCGTTTTCTTGTCCTTTCCTCGGTCATCGTGCCTCTTTTCTCGTCTTTTGTCGTGTCGATCATCGGACCGCCTTTCGCGTCGCTCGCGTCAATCATCTGAATGTCCGTCACGTTTTTCATCATCCTTCTTGTTCCACGGAGCGAACTCGGGATGTAAGGTGAAGCAGTTGTCGATGGTGTGTCCCTTCTTGTTGCACTAGAAGCAGCATGTCTTTTGGTTGTTGTGACGTCGGTTGTCGTTAAACCGTTTTTCCTTGGGTCGAAATTCACCAAATTGTCGCACCAAGCACGTTATTTTATCATCCTCATCAATCGAGTTTTCAATGAGACTTGAAGTACTTCCCAGCTCGATGGCATCGCCCTAATCAATTTACCTATAACTCGATCATCGGTTAGTTTCTCTCCTAAAGCGGTGAATCCGTTTCGGATATGCGACATACGAATGTACATATCCTCGACGTGTTCACCTTCGATCATCTGCTTTTTCAATTGAAAATTCGTCAAAGAAACTGAGGAGGGCGGTCCCCTTTTAAAGGAGGAAAGAGCAGCCCTCAAAAAATGAAAATATGAGCAGTTCCGTTGCCAACAGACCAGTTCTGTTGCCAACGGATTACACAAACTGAAGAAAATCAATGAGGATTTCAAATCAAACGGTTATATTCCTAGTTCCGTTGCCAACGGAGTAGGTCTGTTGCCAACGGAACTCACGCAACAATTTTTCAGCCAAAACTCCAGGATGAAGAAAATAGTAACGTGGAGGTCCGTTGCCAACGGACTACTTCCGTTGGCAATGGACTGGGTCCGTTGCCAATGGAACTAGGTCTATTGCCAATGACACTAGCAAGAAATTGAATAAATTGCAAATTTTACTCTCTTTTTAGTACAAATTAAATTACTTACACCACACAACACACTAGAAGACTAAAGCAGCTTGCTCCCACGTCTTAAAATCCTCTCTTGAAATCCTTTAAAAGCGTGACGACTTCTAGTCTTACCGAGATCAGAGAGATGCTTCTATTCTGACGAAATCTCTATTTCCGAAAACTTGAACGTGTGACATTCTGAGCTAATAAGACATTCTCAAACAAGATTAGTAATTACGGAATTATTTTAAACACCATCAAACCGAGAACAACACGTATTACAGTAACATTGGAAGGTTTACCTGCAAAAATTCCAATTTCTCATGTAATTTCTAATGCCGCTATCTTAAATCGCCCCTTATATGCATTCAGTTCTATCTTCTTTTAGTTAAATCACCAAATTTTTATTATTTGTTTTGACAACAAATATTTTTTATTTTTTTTGAATACTTGTTTGAGGACAACAAACAATTATTAGTCTTAATACCTAAAGACGTGAATATGTGGAAACTGACGGTATATGTGGAAATTTTCTGGTCAAAGTCATCCCTTTTTAGATTAAAAGTAGTGAGATTTTTCATCCACACATTGGTCAAAGTCCTAATCCAAGCTAATTAATTTTTCATCCACTGACAGTCAATCCAAGCTAATTAATTTAGATTAAGCATCCTTTCATGCTATGTTTCTTCTTTTCTATTTCTATTCACTCTAACTCAACCTCTCTGAGTCACAACACATGGCTAAGCTTTCTATCCTCTTCTTTCTTTTTTCTCTCCAAGCCCTAATCCAAATATCCCTTTGTCATAATCACAAGACTGAATTTTTAGAAATTTGTAAACCGTC
Organism: Juncus inflexus; assembly: GCA_024447665.1. Classification (NCBI taxonomy): domain Eukaryota; kingdom Viridiplantae; phylum Streptophyta; class Magnoliopsida; order Poales; family Juncaceae; genus Juncus; species Juncus inflexus. The sequence continues at coordinate 12,145,131 of JAJHPC010000007.1, read as the reverse complement.
AAGATGCAACGAAACTGGCGGCCCTGAGATCCAGTTTCCCCTCCAACTCGACACGAGTCCGAAATTTTGTGGCGTACCAGGCATGAATCTAACATGCTCGCTCAACAATGACACTCTCTTAACCCTCCCATATTTGGGCTCATTCAAAGTACATGATGTAGATTACCAATATGGTGATATAACGATAGAACTAGGAGATTCATGGCCTAGCTGTCTACTTCAAAACCTAACCTTGTTGAACTTGTTGAGTGCTCAAACTCAAAAAAATAACTTATTGAGTGCTGACATGTACTGGCCGACAACGATTCCACAATCTGTTATTAGTCTAGTAACTTGCGTGAAAAGTTTCATTCCAAATACGAGTAACTACATATCTGGGCTCGTATCTTGTCTGAGTAGTAGGGGTAACTATGTTTATGTGGTGGGAGCCTATGAGAGGATGGATGTACTTCCGTTTGACTGTACTGTGCGGGAGAAGGCCGCTGATATTTTTCAGTGGAGTTATCTTAGAACCAATAGCACGTTTGAACAAGCCGTCCATGATTTTCTTGTGAAGAGATTAGTGACGCTGGGTTGGTTTAACATGAACTTCACGAGTCGATGCAGAAAGTGCGAGCTGAGAGGGGGGCGGTGCATGTATGACATGGCAAAAAATCAACCGTTTTGCAAGCATCATGGTAATAAATGCATCTAGTTATATATCATTATTCTCACAAATTGTTTCATTATGTCATTACTTACTCTTTCATTTCCTTTACCTCATGAGTTTAATATCAACCAATAAAAAGATTAGTTTCCTTAAATAAAAAAAATAAAAAAAAGAGTTTCTGACGTTTACAAATCCATCTATAATTTTTGCAGAAGTCAACATCAAGCTTATTTCAGGTTCTTCCTTGTGTTTATATGAATGAATTGTTCTATTTTATTGTCTTTCTATCCAAAAGCTCACTCCATCTTTTTCTTTCAAAAAACTTCTTTCAGCTACTTGTGCTGCAGCTTTCGTTCTTATTTTAACAATACCAGCAGTACTAATCTATTTATCCAAAAGGTCTGACAAGGAAAAAGAAACCCGGTTGAAGGTTGAACGGTTCCTCGCAACGTACAGAATCACAAAGCCAACTCGGTACACCTTCACCGAACTTAAGAAGATAACGAAACGATTTAGAGATAAGTTAGGCCAGGGCGGCTTTGGAAGTGTCTACAAAGGTGAGCTACCGAATGGATTACCCATTGCAGTAAAAATGCTCGAGAAGTCTAAAGGTGCCGGCGAAGAGTTCATAAATGAAGTGGCGACAATCGGAAGAATTCACCACGTCAACATAGTTCGACTCTTAGGGTTCTGCTCTGAAGGCACAAGACGTGCTTTAGTGTACGAATTCATGCCAAATGAGTCACTAGAGAAATATATAACAAGAAACAATAACATTCATTTACCATTAAGAAAGGAAAAAATGCTACAAATAGCGATAGGAATTGCTCGAGGGATTGAGTATCTGCACCAAGGATGTAACGAACGCATTCTTCACTTTGACATCAAACCTCATAATGTTTTGCTTGATGAGGATCTGAACCCGAAAATCGCAGATTTCGGGCTTGCCAAGTTATGTGCGAAGGACCAAAGCATTGTCACTATGACTGCAGCGAGGGGCACGATGGGCTACATCGCACCCGAGGTTTACTCAAGAAACTTCGGAACTGTGTCTTATAAATCTGATGTCTATAGTTTCGGAATGTTGTTGTTAGAGATGGTCGGTGGTAGGAAGAGCGTGGATCCTGAGTTTGAGAATCAGAGCGAGAATTATTTTCCAGAACTACTATATAACCAGTTAGTAGATAGTAAAGAGTTACAATTGGAGGAGGATATAATGACCCCAAGCGATACCGAGATTGCGAAAAAGCTAATTATTGTGGCTTTTTGGTGCGTACAATGGAACCCGGTTGACCGGCCCTCCATGACTAGAGTAGTGCATATGTTAATGGGAAATTTGCAAAATTTGGAGATGCCGCCTAAACCATTTATTTCCTCATTGGAGCGTGAAAATAGTTTTGTTATTTGTGAAGTATAAAATTTTAGAGGTATTTGAACAATAAATTTAAAAAAATGTTGCTTTTATTCTGAAGAGAAGCTCACATATTGGCTAAAAAGTTTGAATAATAAATACTACCATATGTTTTGATTATGTACCCAACCCATATGGATGTATGTATTTGATTTTTTTTTTTAATATGTAAAGCTTGAAATTTCTTTTATTTTATTTGACACCGAATTTGCACATTAAGAAAGTAAAAGAGATGTACAGAAGATAGGAGGAAGCAGTTCAAAATTCAAATTTTATGTTGGTTGAGTATATTGAATAAAATTTAAAAGGTTCAAAGATTCAAATGGAAGTGGAAATGAGCTTCACAAAAAATATTGGATGTGGAATTGGCAAACAAAAGAGAAAGATAAAACTGAAATTGTGTATTAATAAATCCATTGATTATGAAGTGAGTAAATTTCAGGCCCGGTCATAGGTTTTCAAGGACCCAAGGTCTATCTGAGAAAGGACCCCTTAAAATATCAATTCTAAAAACTTTCAAAATATAAAATTTTTCATACTCGGGCTGTAAAGGGACAAACGTTAAACAAATGTTCCATCGATTCGCTTTCCCTTTTACAAAGTGCACATCGATTAACTATGGACCAACCTCTTTTTAATAGATTATCAACTGTCAAAATTTTATTTTATTATGCTAACCAAATAAAAAAGCATTTCTGGTAGTAAAACGGCATGTCTGTTCCCAGACTCAATTTAATTGAATCTCCTGACGCTACGAGATTTAAGGAATTGATTTTAATTTGTATTTCTAATAACTCTTGCATTGCCTTGTGTGATAATGGGTTTCTTACGTGCAAAGCTCTTGCAAGATTTGTTTCTTGAGCACACTGATAAAATTTCGCCAATGTACTATTTCGTTGTTGGGAGAAAGAATATACGGATGGTAGTGCAAATTTGAGTCTTCCGTCACTCCAATTTGAATCTCAGAAATTGATCATTTGTCTATCACCAATAGCAAATTCTGTGCTAGCAAAAAAGAAATTCAATAGTTTGCAGACATCATTCCAGAAAAAGAAATCTTGGATTGAATTTCTCTTTTCATCCGGATTTGCAAACTGTATAGGACTTACTAGATTTTGCTAATTAGATCCGTTTTCTTGGAAATGGAAGAAATTCAAAGAGCAAATTTGGTAGTATAAAAAATGAATGGTATTTTGTAAAAAAACAAATCGAGATGAAGAGCATGCACACTAAACCCTTTAAAAAATATAATTTAAGAGGGGCAGAAAATATCTTACAGATATAAATTGAGGAATCCAAGAATCATGATCTAAAATTAGGGTTGCAAGGCATTCACAACCGCGGCGAAGCTCTCCTGTGCTGGCCATATATCTAGGGCGAGATCTCTTGCTAGCCACGGCGCAATGACGAGCTCTCCCTTTTTCTGGCCATGGCACAGAGAGAGAGAGAGAATGGAAGGGGGAGAGGAGATTTTTTTACTTTTTTTTGCTTTTCAGAGGAGATAGTGAAACGGACGCGGGGGGGGGGTAAGGACGGTGGGACCCTTGTTTGTTTTTTACTGCACAGTAATCGGTGATGTTTCACATCAGGATAAAGTATGAGACGCCAAGTTCATCAAAATCACAATTCTTCAAACAAACAATTGCATATAAATTTTCACAGAAAATCTCAAACAGTGAAATATCAATGGCTCATATAAAGTCACGTATGACTATCCAATGGCTCAGAATTAAGGATGACGTGGCCAGTTTTTTCACTAAGCGGATGATAGAATTTGCGGAGGTAATTATTGTTAAGTGACATAAAATAAAAGATATAGTTCAGCCCATAAAAAAAAAAGCCCATTATAGGAATTGGAATTTCTAAGATCCGAAATTCAAATACTGCTTTATATTTACTTATTCCTAATACCCAGAACCTAATTCCTAGTTTTTTATTTTATTTTAGAAAACTTTAAAAGCCGAGAATACTATTCTCATCTTCTCAAAGAGTCTCAAACCAGAGACCTCAACAACGTGTCTGTCCAAACTTCGCCCCAAACGAGACGCAAATCACGTCTCTTCAAATGGCGTCCCTTCATCTCGCACCTTTTCGCCGACTGCTACAACGGCGCCCGGCGACCCAACGGAGGATAACTATGGTTTTGCGAGTAGAGCTTGATAGAAAGTATTGTTTTGAGAAAAAACTTTTCTTCCCTGTCCAAAACGGTTGTAATTAGTGCGATCTATCCCGTATCAATAATCCCTTTCGCATCGCACCTATTGACCATGTCCATTATCCAAACCGTGCCAGCTTTTGCTCGCATGTCTAATCCTATTTTTCTTCAATTTTGCCCCCTTTGTTCAATTTCATTGAATATATCTAATTTTGATCCGAAATTTAAACAAAAAATTTGGGGGAAAAATAGGATACGAATTAATCCCTTTTTTACTCCTACTTATTTTAAGATTGAACATAGTCCCGCTCTGATGCCACTTGCTGGGAAGGTACGAACTGGTACCGCCAAACCCTATATCGAATTATTTGAATCAAACCATAAATTATAATAACGGAAGCATATCTTGAGTTCATGTTTGCATACTGAATTGGAGATAAAACCAAAGTTGCAAACAAAGTCTTCTAGAATATCCAAAATTCCGTAAAAAGTCATTTGAATTTCTTCGCTATGTTTCTTTTCTCTCAACTTGATGGGATAGGAGCGAATGATTAATTGGCTCTTAATTGGTTATTTCTATATCAGCTCATCATAAATATAGAAATTACCCCATAATATTTCTACACACCAAAGGCCACATGCTAATTGACACATTTATTTTAATATTAACTATAGTGATTACTTTATTTTAATTAGATATGACAGTAATATAATATACATAATTATTTTGCATATAAGTCCAACGTTGGATTAATGATCCAACACTGTTTTGATTCTTTTTTCTTTCATTACATATGCTTCTTTTTAACCTTCGAAAGCTCAAACAAACCCTGATTTTTTCTTTCATAATCACAATTAAAAAATAAAACATCATTTAAATTTACATGAACTTGGTTAACACTTAAAGAAGGTCCGCTACTTTATTTTTTTCGAATTAGAAGAGGGTTCATTATAGTTAAAGTTTTCTAATAGTTAAAAGTTCTCTAATAACCTCTACTGAGATGCTACATTAAAAAGAAATTCAATGATCACTCTTCTGCTTTTCTTTTCTTATTTTTATCTTTTAGTTTTTATATTAAATGAAAAAACTCTCATTTTCATTTTGATGTCAATGAGTTTTAAGCTCACAACTTATGATTATTTGTGTTTTATACTTGATCACCTGAATTTACAATTATTATATATTTTTTTTATTAATTACCGTTAAAAATTTAGAATATGATTTTTCTTTTCTTTTCATTTTTTATTTTTTTATTTTTCAGGAGTTGAGAAGAGGTTTCTTGGGAACCGTAAGCTTGTTCCTCATCCACAACAATCTCCAAATGGTGGGGATTAAAAGTACACTAGCATAATGATCAGGATAATATATACGTGTAGCCAATAGTAATGTTTATGCATATGGGTTGTACATGTTTGAAGGAAAATTATAATTTGTCTCTCATTTTCTCACAAAAACGTCATATATATCATCACTGAATCCTATGATATCATAATTTTTGTATTTATACCCTTATGATGTCATAGTTTTGTATTTACATCCTATACGATGTCATAATTTTTGTATTTACACTTTCTATGATGTCATAATAACTTATATAATACTTATGTGGAGAAATGAGAGGACATCATAAATGCCCTCATGTTTGAATAAAACTATAATATGTATGTGTCATTTATAAATTAATAGTTCATATTCCGAACTTGGCAATTTGCCAATTAATAAAAATCATTATGCCAATTAATAAAAATCATTGATGTATGTTTGTGAATAAAATTCTTATTTTATTAAATTATCTATTGGTTAGACGTTATAGGGATAATTATGGTCATATATGTTGGCAATACTTTTTCAGCGCATCCAATTATTGAATGCATCACACAAAACTCACTGTCAATGCACTCACTAAATAGATTAGACTTTTGTTAAGACTTAATTTATTGCTCTGAACTTAACCTTCAAAAAAAAATTATTGCTCTGAACTTAGCCGATACAAGAAATTTTAAGTGCTTGAACAATATGGGTAACAGAGGCTCCACAGGGACTTGAGTATAATTCAGACTTGTAGTACAAATAGCTTGTGAGCTTACATTGTTCAAACAGATCAAACAACAAAACGATGTCTTATTTTTTTATTGAAAAAATGATGTCTTGTTTTAAATTCACTATTTTAATTTTAGTCATAACAATTTTTCTAACTCTGAGTGCTCGGTTCGTCAAAGGTACCTTTTAATTTTTCTTAAACTTAAAATGTAAGTTCTTTTTCAAAAAGAAATAAATTTGTTGTATATTTCTAACTGATTTTTTTTTCTCTCTTTTATTTGTTATACAGTTTTTTGCTTTTCAGGAGTTGAGAGGCGGGTTTTACGACCCGCTCGATCTTTTGTTCCTTCATCATTGGCAAATACTCAACAAGGCAAAATTCCCTTACGCAATCAAATCAGAAATTACAAATTGCAGTGCCCGCCTTCTTCATGATTCATACAAAATAAAAATGATATATTGATTTTAATATATGTAGCGCATTTACAATTCAAAATATAAAGGCAGCCCATTTGCTTGTCAACTAATAAATTATTAATGTATGTTTGTGTACAAGTTAGAGGGATAGTTATAGTCATTTATATTTCAAGTATTTCTCCACAAATCAAAACATCGAATCCAACACAAAATAAGACTGAATGTCAATGTGCATATGTTAATATTTATGGTTATGACAGAATTAGAATACTCGACATTTGATATTAATTTTTATAAAAAATTACCAGATTATCTAAAATGGACGTGTAACAATCCTCGAACATTCGGCAGTTTTTCGATTGGTACAGTTCAGATTGCCAGAAAAGAACAATTTACAAAATAGTTAGAATTTGCAGTATATAGCAAGTAAAAATAACTAATTTAGATCAACTTGACAAATGAAATTAACTAACGACTTGAAAAGCGTAAGCAGACAGGCAGTACGATTGACACATATATAAATTAATCTTGTGAGTATTTATGCAACTTCAAACATAGCAAAAAAGAAAAATGGAGATTTGCTTTAGATCCATTATTGTAGCATTGGCCATCACAATTCTTCTGATTCTAAATGGGGCGTTTGTCGAAGATGTGTTTCTACTTTCTAGTTCATTTTCCTTAAGTATGCCTATTCAAGTTTAATTTCTGAAACCTGAAACAAACATAAGTAGTTTCAAAACTAATTTATTTTCTTTTTATTTTCACTTCTCATTTTATATTTTGCTTTTCAGGACGGCCAATGCAAAATTTTCCAAGTGCACCAAATCCAAATATTCGTATTCTCAAAATCAAATATTGCTCCTCAAACTTTAACTAGCATTTGCTTCTGAAAAACTGAAAGTGAGGCGAAAAAAGTCCTTTTCGTCAAAATATTCGATATTAATCTATTGAACAGAACCAAATTCGGATGGAAACTTTTGAAGCAATTTCTCTTTTTGTATCCAAAATTGCTTAAGCATCACAGTGTGCATTGTTTGAATAAAAAAATAGAGAAAAATGGAGTCCACAAGATCAAAGAAAAGGAAAAAGAAGAAAGAAAAATGGTGGCCACCCACTAGTGTTTCTATTATTTTTCAACACATTAAAGGGTTGAATTCAACACATAGCACTATCATTTCGAGGTCAACCAAGAAGTCTCCCATTTGAAACTAACAATTGCACAAAGTTCTAATTACAGAGACTTAAAAAATAGTTTAAACATTCATTCAGAGAACAATAATAAAGCTTTACACAGTCTACTCTAAGAATTAAATTAGGCTTTTTATTTCCCTTCAAAGTTTTATTGCTTCGTTTACATTATGAACCAACCTTGCGCTTTTCTTCTTTTTCTCCTCTTATTCCTTCTCCTCTCCATCACTGAACCAGTCCAAAGCCTTTCATGGTTCCATAAATGCACCCCGATTTATTGTGGCAACTTAAAAATTGCGCAACCCTTCCGATTGAAATCACACCCTTCGAAATGCGGCGATCCAATACACGAGCTAAATTGCGAAAACGACACAACATATCTCGAAATATTCAATCCGGAGAAGTATATCGTTACCAGAATCGACTATAACTACAATAACCTGTACATTGTCGCCTCAAGCGTGGCTAATGGAAACTGTACTCTCCCTTCCGTCTCTCCGCCTCCTTCCATGCATGACAAACCCTATCACGGTTACTATCTTTCCAACACGTACGCGTATACATGGGGATCATTCATGAAATGCAAAGAAGAAATTTCGAATAGCAGTTATATGTCGGTCCCATGCATGAGTAAGAATGGTACGTTTGTGTACTCAGTATCGGGGTATGATGCGTATGAAGTAAAGTACCTCGAGCAATCATGCTCATACTTAGCAAGTGTTCCTTTAAATTATTCTGGTGATGATAGTTCTTCTAATGATGTTAGAGATGATGCTTTTAAGCTCCTTCATCATGGGTTTATACTTCATGTACGACCGCGCTATATTAATTTCAGCCTTATCAGGACAGCTTTTGAATTTTTTGGTATGTGATGCGAACTTTTTTTTCCTACCCAACAAGTTGTCTTCTAATAGTTTTAAGCTTAAAAAACCATCTGCCCGGCAGTGTTTTAATTATATGTTCATGCAAAATTTCAAACATTAATTTTCATAAAAGCCCACATAATTTGTAAAACAGTCTCGTTAGCATTTATCTATTTGTTTCTATTTTCCAAATAGTATGTTTATTTTCTGAATAACAGTTATACTAACTGAAAATCCTGTAGTCATTCTTATTACAGAACGTATGATATCTCGATTGATGTTGCCGTTGGTTATTCTAGCCTTCATAGTCTGCCTTCTTTACAGATCGAAGATAACTATCGACAAAATAGAAGAGTTTCTCCGAAATCAACAAAGCCTAATGCCAACAAGGTACTCATATACCGATCTAACCGCAATGACAGGTCACTTTAGAGAAAAGTTAGGGCAAGGAGGGTTTGGTTCAGTATTTAAAGGTGTACTTCCGGGTAATATCCTAGTGGCGGTTAAGGTACTTGGTAACTCGAAAAGCAATGGAGATGAGTTCATCAATGAGGTCTCCACACTCGGGAGGATTCATCATTGCAATATTGTAAGGCTTGTCGGATTTTGCTCAGAAGGATCAAAACGAGCTCTTGTTTATGAATATATGCCAGGCGGATCCCTTGACAAGTATATTTTCATAAATAGTAACAATAAGATTAATATTGGTCGTCATATTGTTAACTTGGAGAAAATAAATGAAATAGCCTTGGGCATTGCAAGAGGTATTGACTATCTGCATCGAGGTTGTGACATGCAGATCTTGCACTTCGATATCAAACCCAACAACATTCTGCTAGATACGAAATTTGTACCAAAGATTGCAGATTTCGGGCTGGCAAAGTTGTATCCTAAGGATAACAGCTTGGTTCGCGTCAGTGCTGCAAAAGGAACTATCGGGTACATAGCTCCCGAATTGGTTTCTAGAAGTTTTGGTGCTATATCGCAAAAATCTGATGTTTATAGTTTTGGAATGCTGCTGATGGAAATGGTCGGTGGTCGAAGAAATGCTGATCCAAGAGTTGATAGATCGAGTCAAGTGTATTATCCTTCGTGGATATATGATAAGCTAAGTAAGCAATATGTGAACAAAATAGGTGACTCTTTCGATATTTCAGAGATGGAGAAAAAATTATGTTTGGTGGGGTTGTGGTGTATACAAATGAAGTCTTCGTTTCGCCCGACTATGAGTAGAGTTATTGAAATGCTCGAGGCAATTGATGACACAATTGAATTGCCACCTAGGCCATTTTTCGCTTCAGAAAGTCCGCTCTCAGTTACAGAGCTTGATATCGATTATTCGAGGTTCAATCAGTTGGCTGCTATCTCAGAGCTCGAAAGTACTTGTTTTGAAATAGATCAAGTTACCATTGTGTGATACTATTAGTATGATTGGATCAAACTTAAGATTAGAGACTGCTGTGTCACTTTATTGTAGGGAATTGGGACAATGTAAGAATAGTTTGGTTATGTAAGATGATTTATGTGTAATCAATTAATCATTAAAAAAACTTTGTCAATTATTTATTTGCTGGCAGAAAGATCTTAGCCTTAGTATTCTTAAATCAGTGAACATGCCATACACATGCTAGTAATAACCAGCCTTATATTATAAATATAAGTTATCATGACAGAAAAGGACTCTGTCAATAATTATGTAGAAAATTCCTGGTCCAAGTGTGATCTCTTTTTTAGATTAAAACTGGGGCGGTTTTTTCATCTACACACAACAAATGACTCATAGCACAATTAGTAAAAATATTTTTATGTGTACCAAGAGGTCATGAATTCAACTTCCGGTAATTGCTATTTTATATAGCACATATTCAGCAGAGTCTCTCAACTCATTAAATAGGGGTTGGGTCTCAATTTTTTTTTTTTCCATCTAGACATATTGATCAAACTAAGCTTGTCAATGGATCGGGTTCAACCCGAATCCAGTAGATATCCGACCCGAACGGATTGGGTCAAACCAAAAAAAACCCACGGATCGGGTTAGGGTTCAAACCTGAAAACAAAAACGGGTTCGGATCGGGTTTGACACTATCCGATCCGTGGAAAACCCGAACCCGAATCCAAAACTATTTGTTATATTTGAACTATCAAAATATTTGATGTTTTGTATGGACAATTTGATGTTTTATTAATTTTATGCAATTTGAACTATTTTGTATTTTAAATATTTTAATTGTTATTTGTTTATGAATTATATTGTAGTTTTAATTTTGTATAAATTAGGTCAAAATTTGTAAAAAGTGAACTTATTCTGGATTCGGGTTTACCCACGGATTTTGGGTTATCCGCGGGTTCGGGTTCGAAATAAAACCCGTAAAGTTTTCGGGTTCGGTTTCGGGTCAGACCCAAAATTTTCGGATCGGGTTTTGATATGGCCAAACCCGAACCCAACCCGACCCGTTGACAAGCCTAGATCAAACTCATCCATTGACATATGAATTTGGACTAACAGTCAATTTGGAAGAATTGAAAGATGATAAGGTAATGGTGGAAAGTAGAAGCACTCAAAATGCATCTAAGATATTCAAATTGAATGAAGCATGTAAATTTTGTGAGTTAATGAGAGTTTTTTTATAAAATTCCCAGAAGATGTAAGAGAATACATGAATGATATAAATTTGATTTTTGAAAGATTATATTGCATGTACTTATGTTCCTATATCTAATTGTGTTGTAAATTAAATCTTTTTTATATCTAAAAGTCATGCCAAACTGAAGAGTTTTGGCCCTTCGTCACAGTTAATCATGTCTTCATTTGGCATGATTTTTGGGCGCCAAGACTAACAGATTCAGTTATTGACTCGTTTCTTTGCTTCATTGTTCTAACTCTCTGTTTATAGTTCCAAAAGTCTATTAGTCCTGCTCAAACCCATCTGCTTGTTAGGAATTGAAAGCAAGCCCAAAGTAGTGTCTTTCATCAGAATATCCCCTAATATCCTTTGAATAGACAAAATGATCCAGAATCTGTCTCAAAGCTATTTTTTCTTGAATGAAAAGGATAGTCAATTTCTACGCATATTGTTTGTGCTTGCAAACTCGGACTTTGAATTGATTTCCCATGCTGTCCAAACATACAGTGTTTTCTTGAAGAAAAAGTAGGGAAAAAGGGCATCCACTTAATTTTAAAAAAAAAGGAAAAATAATGAAAAAATGGTGATCACTTATTTTCTAATACTGTTCAACACATTAAAGTATTGAATCAGACAAAATACTCATTCTAAATCAACCAAGAAGTCTCCTATTGATACGTGTATTGCATGAAATTCTGACATTAAGAGATTTAAACAATAGTGTAAATTTTTTTCTGATTAAATACGGTGCTCTCAAGAAGACATCGGTAAGCTCCATTGATTAAATGTAGTTACAAGGATAACAATCATTTGGATGAAGAGAAAAATAAGAACAAAAGGCAAAAAATAATACAGAAACTATATAGTCACCTATATCGATCTTTCTGGTTGAAAGTGGGTCTGACCAAGCTGACGATCACAGAGAAAAAACTATGGGATATACAATGGGCGGCAGGTCGCTGGACACTGTGGAAACAACGCAATCAAAGAGTCTTTCAACAACAAGAGGGCTCCTACAATCGTAACCTGGAATCTGGTGATCCAAGAAGCACAGCTTTGGAAAGACAATGTCAAAAGTCTCCCTTCTATCAGGATCGACTATTCTGCTACACTTCATTAGACATCTTCTGTCTAAATTCTCTTCACCTTAATTTGTAATATTTTTCTAGTTTTCATGGTTCAGAAGACTGCCTACCCATAAGGTAGTAATGTAATAAAACTTTTATTTCTTTTTAATGAAAATCTCAGTAGACAATCGCCTACCGAGCATTGAAAAAAAAAGAATTAATGAATAATTATACCAAAAGAGAATAAAATAAAGCTAAAGAAGAGAGAGAAGAAGCAAGAGGCCTAATTCTCCAATGATTGGCAATCAGCGGTTCTTTGGGAGAAGGTGAAGACGTAGAATTTGTAAGAATAGCTTGATTATGTGAGAATCATTTATTTGTAATGTATTTTGTCTCCGCTATAATCAAATCTCGAGTGTAAAATCTCTGTAAAATTATATGTGATACAATTTCAAATATATTATTGATTTCATCAAGAAACAATTTCAGTTATTGATATGGCACTTGTGTTTTGGAGTCGGGTATGTGATGTTTTTGATGATATGGGTGTATGAATGATTATTAAATTAATGACTAAATTAAACATAAAGCAAAAAAAATAAAAAAAATAAACATGATAATTTAAGCTTAATTTAATTTCTAAATTCTAGTTTATGTACCTTTTTTGTTTAAATATGCAATTTAAGTTACCGGAAGCATGCTTTGTTTTTTTTAAAGAGATTTTACTGAAAAAAAAAATAACAAGAAAAAATAATACATATTTAAATAGTATACAAATGTTTTTTTTTTGGTATGATAAAGTTTCATATATATAGTATTTCAATTGATAACTAAATAATATATGCAATTACATATTCAAATTGCATCAATTCAAACATGAAATATTGTAACAACAATAGTTTTAGCTTCTTCTGTCTACTAAAACTGCAATTGTAACTTTGGAAGATTCAACTGCAAAAATTCCAGTTTCTCCTGTAATTTCTAATGCCGCTATCTAAATCGCCCCTTAAATGCATTCAATTTTATAATCTTCCTTTAGTTAAATCACCAATATATTTTTTTCAAAGCTAGTAATTTTTATTATTTGTTTTGACAACAAATAATTATTAGTCTTAATATGTAACTAAGTGAATATGATAGATAACATATAATTATAATTATTCTTAATGTTTTGTCAGTGAACATGACAGAAACTGACAGTATTTACAATTATGTGGAAAATTCCTGGTCAAAGTCATCCCTTTTTAGATTTAAAGTGGTGAGATTTTTCATCCACACATTGGTCAAAGTCATCCATTGACATCAATTTGGCTAACAGTCAATCCAAGCCAGTTAATTTAGCTTAAGCATCCTTTCATGCTATGTTCCTATCCTACTTTTTATTTCTCCACTCTTAACTCAACCTCCTCGGAGTCACAACGGATGGCTAAGCTTCCTTTCCTCTTCTTTCTCCTTTTCCTTCAAACCCTAATCCAAATATCCCTTTGTCATAATCACAAGACCAAATTTTTCAAAAATTGTAATACGTCAAGATGCAACGTAAATGGCCCTGAGATCCGGTTCCCCCTCCGGCTCGACTCTAGTCCGCAATTTTGTGTCTTACCAGGCATGACTCTAACCTGCTCGCCCAACAATGATACTCTCTTAACCCTCACAAATTTGGGCTCATTGAAAGTACAAAATGTTGATTACCAATATGGTAATATAACGATAGAACTCGGAGATTCATGGCGTAGCTGTCTGCTTCAAAACATTACCTTGTTGGACATGTTGAGTACTCAGATTTACTGGCCAATGATTCCTCCATCCGTTAGTCTAGTAACGTGCGAGAAAAGTTTTGTTCCAAAAACGGATTTCGACTTAGCTGGGCCTATACCTTGTTTGAGTAGTAGAGGCAGCTATGTTTATGTTGTGGCAGCCTCTGAGTCGATGGATGTACTTCCATTGGACTGTACCGTGTGGAATAAAGACATTGATATTTTTGGAAGGACTTATGAAAGGAAGAGTGATAAGCCAATTACCACGTTTAAACTTTTCGCCGATAATTTTCTTGAGAGGAGATTAGTGACACTGGAATGGTTTAACACTAAAGTCACGAGTCGATGCAGAAAATGTCAGCAGAGAGGGAGACAATGCGGGTCTGATGAGGCAAAAAATGGAGCATTTTGCAAGCCTCATGGTAATATATGCATCTGATTTCCCTTCAAAAAAATATATGCATCTGGTTTTGTTATGTCAATTTTACTTGTCCATTTCTTTTCCTAATTCATGAATTAAATCAAACAATAAATATATTAGTTTCTTTAAATAAATTAAAAGACGAGTTCCTGACATTTAAAAATCCATCTATAATTTTGCAGATCTCAACATCAATCTTATTTCAGGTACTTCCTTGTGTTTATATAAATGAATAGTTCTATTTTGATGTCTTCCTATATATCCAAAAGCTCACTCCATCTTTTTCTTTAAAAAAACTTTTTTCAGCTACTTGTGCTACAGCGTTTATTCTTATTTTAACAATAGCAGCAGTACTAATATATTTATCCAAAAAGTCTGACAAGGAAAAAGAAACCCGGTTGAAGGTTGAACGATTCCTCGCAACGTACAGAATCACAAAGCCCACTCGGTACACCTTCACCCAACTTAAGAAGATAACTAAACAATTTAGAGATATGTTAGGTCAGCGCGGCTTTGGAAGTGTCTACAAAGGCGAGCTACCGAATGGATTACCCGTTGCAGTAAAAATGCTCGAGAGGACTAAAGGTGCTGGCGAAGAGTTCATAAATGAAGTGGCCACAATCGGAAGAATTCACCATGTCAACATAGTTCGACTCCTTGGGTTCTGCTCTGAAGGCATGAGACGCGCTTTAGTGTACGAATTCATGCCAAATGAGTCACTAGAGAAATATATAACAAGAAACAATAACATTCATTTACCATTAAGAAAGGAAAAAATGCTACAAATAGCGATAGGAATTGCTCGAGGGATTGAGTATCTGCACCAAGGATGTAACGAACGCATTCTTCACTTCAACATCAAACCTCATAATGTTTTGCTTGATGAGGATCTGAACCCGAAAATCGCAGATTCG
The DNA here is from genome assembly GCA_024447665.1 of Juncus inflexus. Classification (NCBI taxonomy): domain Eukaryota; kingdom Viridiplantae; phylum Streptophyta; class Magnoliopsida; order Poales; family Juncaceae; genus Juncus; species Juncus inflexus. The sequence continues at coordinate 12,129,624 of JAJHPC010000007.1, read as the reverse complement.
GGCTTGCCAAGCTATGTGCAAAGGACCAAAGCATTGTCACTATGACTGCAGCGAGGGGCACGATGGGCTACATCGCACCCGAGGTTTACTCAAGAAACTTTGGAACCGTGTCTTACAAATCTGATATCTATAGTTTCGGAATGTTATTGTTAGAGATGGTTGGTGGTAGGAAGAGCGTGGATCCTGAGTTTGAGAACCAGAGCGAGAATTATTTTCCAGAACTACTATATAACCAATTAGTAGATAGTCAAGAGTTACAATTGGAAGAGGATATAATGACCCCAACCGACACAGAGATTGCGAAAAAGCTAATTATTGTGGCTTTTTGGTGCGTACAATGGAACCCGGTTGACCGGCCCTCCATGACTAGAGTAGTGCATATGTTAATTGGAAATTTGCAAAATTTGGAGATGCCGCCTAAACCATTTGTTTCCTCATTGGAGCATGAAAATAGTTTTGTTATTGGCGAAGTATAAAATTTTAGAGGTATTTGAACAATAAATTTAAAAAAAAGTTGCTTTATTCTGAAGAGAAGCTCACATATTGGCTCGTAGAAAAAAGTTTGAATAATGAATACTACCATATGTTTTCATTATGTACCCAACCCTTATGTATGTAGTTGATTTTTTTTTTAATATGTAAAGCTTGAAATTTCTTTTATTTTATTTGACACCGAATGAGAACATTAAGAAAGTAAAAGAGATGTACAAAAGATAGGAGGAAGCAGTTCAAAAATATTGGATGTGGAGTTGGCAAACAAAAGAGAAAGATAAAAATGAAATTGTGTATTAATAAATCCATTGATTATGAAGTGAGTAAATTTCAGGCCCAGCCATAGGTTTCAAGGACCCAAGGTCTATTTGAGAAAGAACCCCTTAAAATATCAATTCTAAAGAACTTTCGAAATATAAAATTCAAAAAATAGCATTAAAAAATCCTAATTATTAACAAAAATCTAAATCTTAATTGCGAATTGACATCTAAATCCTAATTGCAAACTAAAATCTAAAGAACAACTTTGTAGATCGTAATAAGATACTAATTACAACATGCCAGTTTCTAATCCCAAATTCCAATTTACTCTTTTTTTTCCTTTTGAAATTTAATTTACTCTTTAGTTAATCAACAACGAAAGTTAAGAAGAGAATGCAATCATGTAAATATCAAATTCAGCGGCCAACGAGCATCATAGTTCAGCAATCAGGAGCGTTTCAGGTTCAGACGCTTCAGAACTCTCCATTTTCAGAGTTCGAATTGTGAGGGTTAATTCGAAAGGATTGAGAAAGAAAGGCTGAAGTGATGAAGTCTGCACTTGAGAATATGGGCCGAGTATTTTAAGCTTTCACAGGCCATACGTAATACTTACATATATAATATAAATAGTACTAATACTATTATTACATTAAAATACTATTATATTATATAAGTAATAGAGGGCCTGGGCTTTGAAGGCTGTATATTTGGGCCGATTCTGAAGTAAATGCTATCTTTCGTAACTTTAATTTAAATAATCGATTACTTTAATTTCTTAACATCATCCTTTAAGCAAAATGAAGATTTCTACTGATAAATCACTATTTTTATTTTATTAATTGGGGACATTAAAACAATAATAACAAAATTAATAATACAAATTAAATAAAATACTTTTGATAGTATGATATATATATCATGCCCCTGGAGTTTGGGGTCCCGTCTCTAAATTAGGGTGAGGTGAAGGAGGAGCCTCTCCTCCAGGCCTCAAAATGATTCCTCTCTTCTTGAAAATGATTTCATTATTTCCTGACAAAAAAAAAAGAAATTACTGACAATATTTTTTTTCATTATATTCTTTAAGTTGCTGAGTTTCAAGGGTTCAGAAATAAATTTCAGAATCAAATGCATCACTTCCACAAACAACTAACTTTTGTTTTCTATTTAAATTGAGGACAACTAACTTTTGTTAAGATACTAATTTACATAAAGAAATAGAAGAACATAGCTTGCAAACCTAATTAATTATCAAGAAACGCAGAACTCGTAATTATCGAATCGATAAAATTTGAATAATAAAGGAATATTAATTAAATAAAGAAATATATTCCTGAAAAACATAAGCCTCCTCTGCCAATAAAATTAAGAAAGTAAAAAGAAATTGTACGTAAATAACCTACCTTTACTAACATTTACGTCAAGGGTCGCATCTGCCAAAAATCCATGAGAGAGATTAGTAGTTATAATAAGCAATATTAGAAATATTACTGGTATTTTCATCATAGAGAAGTCAGGAAGATGAGTAATAATTTAATTCTTGTCTCTTTCTTTCACTTTAATGTATGATGTAATGTATCTATATAGATCTACTTATGGAAGAGCTTTTTCATGAAAGCAATATATAGAAAGAGTTATTATGTATGCCATACTTTGAAATAGGCATGATAATTATTTTTCTTTTGCCAAAAATAATCATCATAATTAATATTGAGAAAAAGGTGATAGATATATAATGTATATTACAAGAAAATATTTTCCCTTCAATTCAACTTAATGAATGAAAAGCGTGTTGGAGCATTGTCCATTCAATTCTCTATCCTTTGATTAGTATAAAGTTTACAGTCAAAGATATTGATTGTGGTTTCAATTCCATTTTGTTAGAAAGATGGTTGTGTGAGTTGATTTTCTTGATCAATGAACATGACAGAAACCAACTCCATATTGAAGAATTTCTGGTCAGAGTCATCCATTGATTGACTTGTATATTGACTATCCTTAATGTAAGGCAACATATTATATTATACTACTATAATAAAAGTTAGCCATGGTTATTTTTGCCGCGTGTCAACATCAGGTTTAATAAGAATTTTTGACCTTAGAATCATGATCTAATGGACAGAACATGCCGTCCAAATAGCATGAAAAAAAATAACATTTCTGATTTCTAATTCTCTCTTTTCACACAATTAGGCCAAAAGAGTCAATATTTTGGGATGATTTGTGAAAATTTATGTATATAGTTAATGCATTGACTCAGTACCAAACCATAATATTATTCATGAAAACCCACCACATGGATTGTTACATTATATCTTGATAATAAGTATATAATTGCGTTGATCTTATATCTAATCCTGCTAAACAATTAGGAGCCAATATGAAATTATCTTTTTCTTTTAATTAGATGTACTAATGTGCAAATAGTAAATATATTCTATGAATTACATTTTCATCCCAAAATACACACTCCCATAATATTTCAAAATGTCATTTAATAAATTGAAATTACAGTATAATGTCTTCCAATAAACATGTCTCTTTAAAGCATTTGTTGTCCCTAAGAAAAGCATAATTTGTCATAATATTATATAGATTATATCTCAGCAAAAATGAGAGTTACATATATATTCATATAAGGCTTTTAAAACAGAGAATGTGTAAGTTCGAAGGCAATTTCATATCATTATGGAGTATTATTCAATAAGAACTTTCTTCAAGACAAAACAGTAAAATTTTTAATTTTGTTCGAGCCAAAGCGAAGCGAGAGTAGATACTAGTTTATACTTCTCTTTAATGCTATTACTTCTCTCACATGCTAACACGTGGCTTAGTAGATGCTCATTGCTCTTTAGTTATTTAACACTTCAATTATTTCAACCGTCAGATAATAAAATATGAATAAATCATAGCTTTTTTTGAAAGGCAATAATCGACATAATACTGAGATTAGAGCTTACACACGTCTCCCTGGAGATTTAATCAAAAATAATAATTTAAAGAATGTTTAAATCTCTCCTCATCAGAATTTCGTGCAATGGATCTATATTAAACACGTATCTGTAGGAGACTTCTTGGTTGATTTGGAATGTGTGTTATGTGTCGAATTCAGTACTTTAATGTGTTGAAGAGTATCAGAAACATAAGTGACCACCATTTTTCATTCTTCTTCTTTTTTCTTAAATTAAGTGGATACCATTTTTCTCTACACTCCTTGTTCTTCAAAGAAAACACACTATGATGCTTAAGTAATTTTGGACAGCAAAATGAGAAACCACTTCGAAGTCTGACTTTGCGAGCACAAACAATACACATAGAAATTGACTATCATTTTCACTCAAGAAAAAATAGCTTCGAGGACAAAATGAAATACTTAAAAGGAGTTGAAATAAAAGGGTGTGGGTACGTAATTTATAGATTTATTATGAAATACTTAAAAGGTGTTGAAATAAAAGGGTGTGGGTAATTTATAGATATATTATGTATGCCCATGTCCATAGTTTGAAACAGTCAGGATGTTTTTTTTTTTTGGTAAAAATAGTCATGATAATTGATATTTAATGTCGGATAACAAGGCTATTCCTTTAAATTCAACTTCATTCATAAGAAGCGTGTTGCGGCATTGGATATTCAATTCCGTGTCCCCTGATTAGCATAAAATTTAGTCAAAGATAATGACTGTGGTTTCATACTATGGTTAGAAAATAGATGTGTAAGTCTTGATTTTCTTGATCAGTGAAGATGACAGAGACCAAGTGCATTAACATAGTGGGGGGATTCTAGGGCGACGTTTATATTTTTCCGAACACATTTTTTGAAGAATTCATGAGTCATCCATTAGTTCACTGACTATACTAATATATATAAGGCAACCAATTATAATCCAAAATAGTAGGCTGCTAATATTTTCTAATATTTTGTCATATAACATGACATTTCTACTCACAACTCAAATTTCATTTAGTAAATATACATATTTTTTTTTTTTGAATAGTAGCTCAAGAGCCTACTAAAGATTCCAATAATAAAATGAAAATACAAAAAATTACATAGAGGGGCTTTCACTAAAAGTTCAAAGTAAAAAGAAGCTTACAACGCTCAGACTTAACTTCCTAACTTCAACATTATCTTACAATAAGACAACCAAAATGGATAAAACCTAAAAACAAAATAATTTATTGGAAATAATTATTGAAATACAAATAAACAAAACTACTCATCATGAAGTAGATAATCTTCTTCCTCTTTAGAAATTACCGATATATCGATTGAAATTGAGCCCATGATAGCATTACTTACTGCGTTGCTCCCGGAAGAAGAAAAGAATGGCGGTGGGGGCATTTCCAAGCTATTGGCATCTCCTTCAAGCATCTCCACGACTCTACTCATTGGTGGACGATCAATCGATTTCATCTGAATGCACCACAGGCCGACCATACATAATTTCCTTTCTATTGTGTTAATCTCATACGTTGTACTAATCTCAAGCCCGCCTCGCTCTTTGAGTTTGTCGTAAATCCAAGAAGGATAGTAAACCTGACTCGGATTCTCCACTCTGGGATCGGCGTTCCTTCTCCCTCCTGCCATTTCTAGCAACAACATTCCAAAACTGTAAACATCAGATTTGTAAGAAATCACGCCAAAACTCCTAGAGACCAATTCAGGAGCCATGTACCCAATAGTTCCTCTTGCTGCACTCAGAGATAGAAGACTATGATCCCGAGGATACAGCTTTGCCAAGCCAAAATCAGAAATTTTCGGGTTAAAATTATTGTCCAGAAGGATGTTATGAGGTTTTATGTCGAAATGCAAGATTTGCATTTCGCAACCTCGGTGCAGGTAATCTATGCCATGTGCAACTCCTAAGGCTATCTGGTTAAGCTTAGCCCAAGTAAACACCCTTCGAGTTATACCATTGCGAGAGAAAATATACTTGTCTAGTGATCCATTTGGCATGTATTCATAAACAAGTGCTCTCTTTGATCCGTCTGAGCAGTATCCTAGAAGTTGCACGACATTTAAATGGTGGATTCTGCCTAGAGTAGAAACTTCATTGATAAATTCATCTCCGTTTGATATGGAATTACCAAGCATCTTAATTGCCACTTGTTGTTTGCTCAATAATGTAGCTCTAAAGACGGTTCCAAAACCGCCTTGTCCGAGCTTCTCTCTAAAGTGACCGGTAAGTGCGATAATGTCGGTGTATGCGTATCTTTTCGGTGCAATTAGTCTTTGTTGGTCTTGTAGGAACTTGTCGATAGAATCAATTGAAATCCGCTCGAGCCAAAATTTGTGTATTAAGAAGAAGAGAATCGAAAAGGGCACAAACAGGAACCTACCTAATAGGCACAATACTTAGATATATAAACGATTATTAGATTTACAAAAAAGGCAAACTAGGTTCCAATTAGGTTATGAACCCTGAGATAGTATAAAACAAGGAAAAAAAATAAAAAAATATATTTATCATTAACTGAATTAAAGTATTTTGTATTATTGCCAAAATGATGTCTTACATATTATAAGTTGTAGAAACTCCACAAAAACCAACAAAAAGTTCACCATGCTGTAGTATCTTATTCTTGAATATTCGTCGTCGCCTAGAAATTCATTGATCATGCATCCCCGGAAGTTTACCTCACTTTTGAGAAGAGCGTACACAAGAGATGGTAAGTATGTATTGCCATTTGTTTCATCAGAGAAGCTTCTGCGTATATTAAATTAAATAACATGTAAGATTTTTTCAAAAGCAATACCAGAGTGAATGTATTTTTGTGTGCACTTAAAATCACCTTGCTGATTCCCGGATGCAAAGAAGCATGAGAGAGAGCTTTGAGGGATAATGATTTCCCCAATGAACCACAAGGCCCTTTCGCAAAATCTGAAAAACATCCTTTGAAGTATTGACAAGTGTAGTATCACCTCCAAAAGGGGTCGATATGAGGGGACCACAAGAAGGTGGAAGACTTAATACACGATTTGCCCAAGGACCAGTAAAAGCATATACATATGTACCATTTTTGCTTAGGCAAGGCACATGCCAATAGCCCTTCCGTTGAACTCGAGTTGTACAATTCATGAAAGCCGTATAGTTTGAAGGAATAGGTATATACTCAATTGGATGGATATATTAATCCATTATGATAATCAGCTGTGAACGATGAAGAGATAGAAGGGAGGGTACAATCTCCTCCATTGATGAAGGCTGGATCAACTACGATTATTGTCTTGTTCAAGTACAATATATCAATAACGTAATATTCTTTTGTCGAGAACAGTTGAACGGAGATTTCGTTTTTCTTGCATAAGAGCTCATATTTTTTGGATCCACATGAACGAGGATCCGTTTGGAGACGAAAAGGGTGCCTTATTTCACGTTGGCCGCATAAGGAAGGAGCACAAGTTAGAGCTAGAGGTTGTTCAAAAATGGAAAGGAAAATAAGAAGAACAAATAGAGGATGGAGGAGTGGTGATTCAAATATTTCCATTAAACTCTCTTTGATCCTAATAGTGAAGCTTGAAAGGTTGGAATGCAATAACTTTTCTCTTGTAGTAGAGTTGGTGGATTGACATATCAATGACTATACGAAAATTAAGAAAATTGCTGTTAGTTATAAAACTGGGTCCAGTGTGCTCACAAGTCATCAGACTTGACCAGTGCCACCAATTTTCTTTATCATGATAGGACTTTGAACGATCTATATTATTTTCTTTTATCAGTCACCACTGAAAAATATATTAGGAAATTTTTCACTTGTGCACATATTTTGAAAGAAAATACCATTTACACATGTTTTTTCGATTTCCCACAAATAACACTTTCGGTATTTCAAACACGGTTAGAAATAAAATTTCGGTGTTTGAAATGTCGAAAGATATTTAAACCATTAAATTCAGTTAATAGAAATGGTTAAAAAAAAAAGAATTTTGGTCTTTCAAAGAACGAAATATAATTATCTTATTATTATATTGGAGACGTTTTAAATGGCAGCCAAAATCAACAACCCAATCTTGCATGCCTAATACAATCATACATTTCTTTCTTATGTATTATTTTCATTCAATGCAAAAAAAATTCTTTACTCCTATATCACCGTGTTATTTCTTTCTTATGTATTATTTTGATATTCACTACTATATTATTGTTTATCACTTTTTTTTTCCATGCAAAAAATTTCCTTTACTACTAAAAACAAATATTTAAAAATAAATAAATATACCACAAACCGTACTAACCATAGTAAATCTTGTAGATCAACAACTCTCTAAATCATATGGAGCTTCCTAACATAATAAACAAAAAAAATAGATAAATAACAAAAAAAATTAAATAATACTTTATATTTTTGAGACTTTAAGAAATTTACATGAAAGATTTAAGCAAATAAAATGGCTAACAACCTTATCAAGTTCCTGACCTTATCACATGATTTTGGCTTCCATTTAAAACCTCTCCAATAAAATATTAAGAAAATTAAATTTCGGTCTTTGAAAGACTAAAATTTTTTTTTTATTATTTTTTCTTTAATCATTTCTATAAACTGAGTTTAATGGTTTGAAATATCTTTTGGCACCGAAATTTTATTTCTACTGATATTTGAAATGCCGAAAATATTATTTGTGGAATTTCAAAAAAAACATATGTATAAGTGGTATTTTCTTTCAAAATATGTGCACAAGTGGAAAATTTCCAATATATTATCACTATTATTAATGATAATATCATTACACCATTTGATGTTGTTGTTTTTGTTATTATTATTTGAACAAACTAAGGAGAAGAAGTAACAAGTTTCATCATTCTTGCAATTAATCCCCCAGTTGAGTGGTTGAATATCTCGGGTAACTTGGGTATTAGAGGAGCATTTTCACTTTATTAATTGCGTTACAAAATAATAGGAAAAGTATGTTTGTAGCTTTATACAATATACTCAGGGACTTAAATTATAAAGTTAACATACAATATCATATATACGCTCTTATTTTTTTTAGCTTTATACACGAGCTCCTAATAATAAGCTTCCTTGTGGATACAGACTAGAAATATAAAGATTCTATATTACATCAAGATTTGCTTGTTTTCAAGCCCTAAATGAGGAAACAAATGGCTTTGGGGGCATTTGTAAGTTTTGCAAATTACCGATTAACATATGTAATACTCTTGTCATGGATGGACGGGCAGCTGGGTTCCATTGCACGCACCAAAAGGCAACAGTGATTAGTTTCTTCGCAATCTCTTCTTCCCTGGGGCTCACTTGAATCTCCAATTGCACCTGCTGCCCCAATACTAACTGGTCATAAATTAATTCGGGGAAGTATTCATCGCTCTTGTTCTCAATCTCAGGATCTGTACCCTTCTTACCAACAACGATCTCTAGCAATAACATTCCAAAACTATAAACATCAGATTTGTAAGATACAGTCCCAAAATTTCTTGAGTAAACCTCGGGTGCAATATAACCCATTGTGCCCCGAGCTGCGGTCATAGTGATAATACTTTGGTCTTTTGCACATAACTTGGCAAGTCCGAAATCTGAGATTTTCGGATTCAAATTGTCATCAAGCAAAATATTATGAGGCTTGATGTCAAAATGAAGGATTTGTTCGCTACATCCTTGGTGCAAGTACTCTATACCTCAGTGCGATACCTATTGCTATTTGTATCAACTTTTCCATTCTCAAGGGTAGAGTAATACTGTTTTTTCTTGTTATAGCATATTTCTCTAGTGAATTATTCGGCATGAACTCGTATACTAGCGCGCGCCTCATGCCTTCAGAGCAAAACCCTAAAAGGCGAACTATATTGACATGGTGAATTCGCCCTATTGTTGCTACTTCATTTGTGAACTCTTCACCGGCACCTTTTGACCTCTCTAACATTTTTACCGCAACCGGTAATCCATTTGATAGTTCACCTTTGTAAACACTTCCAAAACCGCCCTGGCCTAATTTATTACTAAAGTGTTTTGTTATCTTTTTAAGTTCTCCGAGAGTATAACGAGTGGGTTTTGTGACTTTGTAGGTGGTAAGGAATTGTTCCACCTTTAAACGGATTTTCCTTTCCCTGTCAGAAGTAGAATAGTATTGCGGGTATCAATAAAAGGATAACAAACCCCGCAGCAGAGGCAGCTGAAGAAGGTTTCGAAAAGAAAGAAACTTATTAGTCAGCTACAAGAAATGTGCTAAACAGTGTTTTCCTTCATATGAAACACGTGATGTTAATTACAAATTTGTGTATTAAAATATTGCTTGTTCCTATATAAATGTGCATGGTGTTAATTAGGAAAAAATTGGAATTTGCAAAGGAATTACCTGAAATGATCTTGACATTCAAATCTGCAAAAATAAGCATGAACTCTAGGTGTTAGACTATGATACTTGTATAATATGAATCAATTAATATTCCAAAACAAAATATACAAGGGAATAAAATGAAATCGTTTTCTAAACAGAAGAGCGACAAAAAAATGAATGAAATTACTATGAGGTTTGCTGAATGCTTCCTTTCTTATCAAATCGTACCCACACCTTGTTCCCCTCAACTCGCAATCCATGCATTCGTATGTGGCAGTATTTGTTTGGAGCCAAGTCAGTGTCACCAATCTTCTCACAAGAAAATTATCAACACTCATCTCAAATGCTGATATGTGCCTTTTAATTTTCACATCAACACTACTCAAAATATCTATGTCAGTCCTAAGCACAGTATATTCTGATGGAATCTTATCCATGAACTCAAAGGGGTCAACAACATACACAAATTCACTTGAATTGCTGAGGCAGGATACTGGCCCAGTTAAAAGATCTCTTATTTTTGGAAAGAAGTATTTGGGACATGTAAGTAGACTAACTTGACGGGTGAAAGCCTGGTATACCACAGTTGTTAGGTTCATCATGGTTATGTTTTGCAATAAGCAGCTAGGCCACGAGTTGCCGAGCTCTATAGTTATTTCACCTTGCCTGTAGTTGATGGACTGCACTTTGGTTGAGCCTAAGTTAGGAAAGGTTAAGAGAGTTTCTTTGCCGGAGAACATGTTAACTCCATACCAGGCACGCCGCAAAATGCTGGACTTGTGTCGAGTCGAAATGGGAATCGGATCTCAGGACTGGTTTCATTGCATCTTGATGGCTTACAAATGTCGAAAAAATGGGTGTCATGCTTATTGCAATGGGCAATTTGGAAGTTGAATTGAAGGAAAAAGATAAAGAGGAAAAGGGTAGGAAGCGTAGCCATGTGTTGTGAGAACAGGGTAAAGAGAAGTAAGGTAGAAACATAGAATGAAAGGATGGATGTGATGACGAGAAGAAGGTGAGTAATGAATTGAGTTGCTTATTGTTGACTGTTAGTTAAAATTGACTAGTCAACTGAGGACTTTGAATAGTGAAGTCTTCCCCACACTGGGAAGTTCTTTTGCAAAAGTCACACACATCAAGAGATTCAAGACTGAAGTTGGAGAGAGGCCCAGATTAGTTGTCTGGGGATCGAATTGCCATCTATACACTCACTTAGCTAAGCTCAAAGATCACACGGCCCAAAATGTATATAACTTATCTAAGCTCATAATCTTCAAAAAATAGATAGCAGGCCATGTTTTTCTAAGAGAAAAATACAAGTGTAAGCAGAACACCCAGCCCATGCGCAAGCCTGGCCCGATATTTGTTTTTTCGTTTAGCTGGACTTGGTATTTGCTGCGTGATATTTTCTACCGAACTAAACGTGACATCTGTGTTGCTCTCCTGCTGATGGCTCTGTAACAGAGCCTCTGTTTTTAGCTTTTCGGGAGGGGATACGCTCCAAAACCCTTTGAAAAACTTATTTTTCAAAGATCTGATCCACCGTTGGATCAGTGAGATCTTACCAATCCAAATTATAACGAAACGGGGCAATTTTAACAGAGTTTGAATAGATTATCACTGGAGCTCTCCAGTATTATTTCTTTCTCACCGCCTCTTCTTTCTCCCTTCGCTCCCTCTCTCAAACTCGATTTTCTCGTCGCCTCTCTCTCTCTCTCTCACTCCATCTCTATTACCGATACGAATGACTTTGATCTTTCCCCTCTTCCGGCCGGGGTTAGGGTTCCACCTCTGAATTGAGAGAAGAAACAATTTATTTAAGTTAAACGTCATATGCTCTGTTCAGTTACCTATCTACTCCCATATATTCGTCTTATCTGTTACAAATTGGCATCAATGCGTAAATGTAATTTTGCAAATTACGTCGGAATTGGAGTTACATTTTTATCTTGATATCAATTTTAGTCAACTATTTACCATTGGCGGTACATACCAGTATCACAATTATTTTTATGACAAATTTTGTTGTCAAAACATTTTATGTATTTAAAATGTTTTGGTGTTATGTTTGTGTACTGTTTTGATTATTGATATCACTCGTAAAATTGAATTCAATTTGTGACTAAATGGGCTTAAATGGGGCTTAATCGAGTCAATTTCGAAATTAAGAACCAGTGGTCATATTTTGCGGGCTTAAATGAGGCTTAATCGAGTCAATTGCAGAAATTAAGGGCCAGTGATCATTTTTTTCCGGGCTTAAATGAGACTTAATCAAGTCAATTTCAGAAATTAAGGACCAGTGATCAATTGTAGCCAAGAAAAATGCATTAATTTGTTGCTAGTCTCTCTATAATACAAATAATGGAAATCTTTCCAATAATTTTTTATCTTTTCTAATATGATTTTTGTTTTGTTCATAGGTACTAGTATTATGCATAGACCCGAATTTATCACCATCATTGCAAATTTGGTCGAAGATGATTGGCAACCTCACTACTTGTAGGGTTGAATTCGTGTAATCTGAAGGCTCTATATGTAGTGGTAATATTAGAATTTTGATGTTGATAAACATGATAGTTTCTTACTAATCGTACAATAGATAAACATAATTTTAATGGAAGCAGCTTGTATGAATATATGTATATATTCATTGTAATTAATTAGCTTTGCAAGATTTATTAAAAATGCTTTGGTTATATTGATATTGTCATTATCCCTTTTTATTTATTTATATATTTTAAGTCTTATGTATGATTGGAATTTTTTATAGAATATTGGCATGATTGTGGTCCT